>CM076614.1:0-424381 GCA_038502775.1 Hippodamia convergens
GCTCTATCATTGTAAACGTATTCAGTATCAGACACACAGTATAATCGAAAGAGAAAACAACAAATTTTCATGAAATATAAAAAAATATTTGTGTTGCAATACCGCAATATCTGGAACTATTTCACGGAGAGATGAAAGTAGATTACCTAATAAAAATCTCTCTTCTGGTTTTCTAGCTTCCCTGAAAAACTGCAGAGCAAACAAATCCTATAGACTGGGTGATAACTTCCAGGCAGATGATGAAATAGGTCAACTCCCATATTGAAGACTGCGCTCCTCCCAGAGGTCACGTGCCAAACTTGAGGAATACCAAGTGGCAATTAGATGAAAATTTATTGAGATTCGTTTGCTCTCAATTTTGAAGTTAACCATTTCCTTGATTTACGCTGACGTTTGAGGTCCTCCAACTGTTTTATACGTTTCTATGAAAGATGGAGGTTGTCTCTGACGGAAAATACAGGCGGTGAGAGACTGGGTTGTAGCAGATTTTCGATAAGCTCAATTTCGTTCTTAGATTTGGAGACGTTAATATTGAATTGACGTGAATATTTTCTGATCGAATTGAAAATTGGCCAATTATCATGATTTGCTATAACTCCCACACTATTATAACTGAAATAACTGAAAATATATTTATGGAAGTGTTCGAAGTACTTTTCACAGGTGCTATGGAAATCAAAATTTTCGTGAGGAATTGAAAAAAAAATTTCAAATGGAACCCATAGTGTGCTATAAAATTTTTAAAAGACTGTACTTAGACAATATCAAAATATATATCATGATATAATTTCGAGTTTTTATATCGAAAACACCTAAGGAGGTTTTGATTTTGATTCATATCCTCATATCATTCACAATTATTATAAGTTGTCAAATTTATTCATGAAAAAATTGCTTAGAGTAAAATGATTATCCAGACGAGAGTTAATTTGATCCTTTATGAATTATGTTAACCAAAAGTATTTTTTGAAATTTTCGATATACAGGGTGTCCGATAATTAGTGGATCAAACGTCACACCACTAAAGAGTAGAAACACCACTAACGCATCACGCCAAAATTAGTTAATCGAAAATATACCGTTTCCAAAAATTGCCGATTTTCGAACTGTTATTTTTTATCGCAGTTTTCGAAAGCATGAGTACTGGAGTTGCCTTCTGTCACGAGTATTAGACGGTATTTTCTCTATTTTAGTCAAGTTTTGTGAAATACTCTCTAAATTCAAATGAAAATTCAGAGTAATGTATCTTGGCAATTGGTGTGACTTTAGAAGTTTGAGAGATTACTCAATTTGAATTGATTTGATTCGAGAATTGAGAGGATAGGAGATCAGTACTGACAAACACAAAACGGAAAATATAACTGAAAACAATGATGTAATGAGTTCATTACAGCACTACTTTAAGTAGTGTAGTAAAATTTATAAATTGCTTTGAAATTTGAAGCGGCAAAATAATTTCAAGAGAACCTGCGACAAGAACTGAAAAAACAGAAAGCTGTCGTACAGATGTTTTTGATTCGAGAGTATAGTCACAATACTACGGAAGTTATAGCCGATCATAAAAATTAGTCAAATTCCAAAATCATCCTGAAGCAGGAAAACAAGACACCGTAGCGACTTGCGTTGTTGAGCAATTTATATTTCTCGAAAAAAAAAACATTATAGTCATGACATGTATACTCCCCGTCAATAAATTCGGGACAGGCAAAATTTTTGTCAAATCAACACCCTGTATCTTTTTTCGTGGTTCTCCGATTTTGTTGAAATTTTCACCAGGTATAGTATTGGGTCTTGTTATATTAACCTGAAATTTACTTTGCGAAAATACCTGTAGTTCATCCGTTATACCGGGTGAAACAAAACCTTGTTTTATACCCTTCATTTCTAAACACCCTGTGGTGAATTTGAGGCGAAAAATTTGATATCATTCAGTTTTAATTTGAAGTGTGACCCTTTCTTAACGAAATGTTTTCTGATTCACTTCAGTATCTTCTTTAAAAAAAAAGATACTTATTTTCAAAGAAAGTGTTGCATTTTTTCAAATTTTATAACAATTCAAAACATTATCGACTAGTAAACATGAACATCTGAAATTTAATAACGTGTGTTTCCACCTCGCTTTCTCATCACTTCCACCATACGATGTGGCATACTTTCAATGCATTTACGAATTGCTTCTGGGGGAAACAACAATTTCTGTTAATGCAGAACAATGCTAGGCCTCACGTTGCACGGGTTGTAACAGAATACTTTGAAGAGGCGAATATTCAACGATTCGTGTGGCCAGCCAGAAGGCCGGATTTAAATCCAATTGAACATGTATGGGACATGTTCTAAATCGGCAGATCAACACCTTGCCCGATTTACGAACAGCCCTTCTTGAAGAACGGGAAAATATTCCCCCAGAAGCAATTCGGAAATGCATTGAATATGCCACGTCGTATAGTAGAAGTGATGAGAAAGCGAGGTGAAAATACACGCTATTAATTTTCAGATGTTTGTTTGTGTTTGCAAGTAGATGAGATATTGTAATGTTTTGAATTGTTATTCAGTTTGAAAAAATGCAACACTTTCTTTGAAAATGTGTATCTTTTTTTTTTCAAAGCAGATACTGACGTAAATCAAACAATATTTTGTTAAGAAAGGGTGACACTTCAAATTAAAACTGAATGATATCAAATTTTCCGCCTCAAATTCACCACACGGTTTTTAGAAATGAAGGGTATAAAACAAGGTTTTGTTCCACCCTGTATTACGGATGAACTACAGGTATTTTCGCAAAGGAAATTTCAGGTTAATATAACAAGACCCAATACTGTACCTGGTGAAAATTTCAACAAAATCGGAGAACCACGAAAAAGGTACAGGGTGTTGAATTTGACAAAAATTTTGCCTGTCCGGAATTTATTGACGGGGAGTGTATATTACCCTTTCTATCTCTTTTGATTTAGGAGATGTAGTACTAAATCATATAAACCTGAACACCCTGTAGAGTACGAACAAGATTCACCCTGTATGAATCATGAATCATTCGTTCTTGAGTAATCCTCAGGAACGAAACGGACGATAAATAAATCTGAATGTTTTCACCACAAACCGCAACTCTTCATTCTCCCCATAAACAGCCGTGCTACCTGCCAAAACAATGAGATTATTCGAAACAAAGACCTCCCCGCGCTTCAGACTCCCCCCAACAACTTAGCAGAACGCGTCAGCCGGCAATTTTCAACACCTCCTCTTGTAATTAGCATTTTCGAAAAGTCACCCCGCTTAATAACTGATCATCTCGTTCATTTCTTGAAGTAACTAATCCTCACAAAGTTGAAAGGATTTTCAGAATCCTTAATTGTTGCATATTCCATGTTATTTTCCTGCTATTTCAAAGTTTGAAAATTTGTCCACGTTTCAATCATGAGAATCTATGAAAATATTGGTAATCCTCCCTCACTTTATTCTAATAAGATCTCTATTGCGTTAAACAAATGCATTGGACTTCTCTAAGATATATGTTTTGGTATATTTTTCAGTTCCCATAGATTTTTCAGATATCTCTAGACTCCTCACATGGAAGTTAGTGATTACTTGCTCCAAGAATGAACATTCTCTGTGGTAATAAATACTGATTTGTTATATTCTCATGCGCATCTCATTATCTTAATCGATTCATTTCATTTCTCAAGTATTCACTTCTCACAACACTTGCTAATTATTGTTCTCGAGTTTCAGATGAATGAAAATCCTCAAACGCAAAGGTGAATCATGGAATCAGTCTTCTCTCTTAAATAAAAACCAGTGAACTTCTCTGAAATATTTGAACGATCAATAAGGTCAAACATTGAACCTGTTTAACAGTCTCAGTCCCTGCTTCACCTTGAGCGGTCTCCTCAAATATTGATAAAACCATTCAACTGGTATGATCTCCTCATTATGCATAAGAAATTCTCAATTTCATCCATCTGAATGAATCTCAAGGCTCTGCTTTCTCAGAGGCTATCTCTCTTGATTTAGGAGATGTGGTACTAAATCATATAAACCTGAACTCCCTGTAGAGTACGAACAAGATTCACCCTGTATGAATCATGAGGATTACTCAAGAACGAAACCGACGATATAGAAATCTGAATGTTTTCACCACAAACCGCAACTCTTCATTCCCCCAATAAACAGCCGTGCTACCTGCCAAAACAATGAGATTATTCGAAACAAAGACCTCCAAACTCCCCCCAACAACTTAGCAGAACGCGTCAGCCGAAATCACTCAGCAGCCGGAGCGCTTCTGAGCCTGAATCCCGGCAAAGCCACGCATAATCTCCAGAGGCAGAAATTTTAATGCATTCAAAATAATGCAAGAACAGTGAAACGGAATGACTAATTGGGAGTTGTCAACGCAGATGTTCATTCATACTGAATATTCAGGTTAGCACTCGACGAGTCAGGGCCCTTGCAAAGTGTGCCGACAGGGTGTTACATTCTCCCTTAATTTTCGGGTTCTGGTGTTTTTTTCGGTGGCGAAAGGGTTGGCGAGTATTTGCATTCGATCTGAGCAGGTGGCAGAATCAACATTCTTTATATTAACTGTAGAATCTACCTGGTTTGACCGATCTGGTTTCGGTTTTTTTTTTTTGTTAGAACACGTTTTCTGAAAATTCAATTTAGTATATAATATGTTTTGCATAGAAATGAAATGAGAATAATGACGTTTCCTACACAGCTAGCAATGTGATGTCTTATGAGAATTCTGTAAACATTTTCTGTACTTTTTTATACGACATAAGGAGGTCCTGTAAACATTTTCATTTCGTATATAAAAAACTTATTCAATCAAAATAGGCAAGATTTATACAACATGTACAACGTTAATACAACCATTCATTCCTTACCATTTTTCGGTCATGTATAAGACTATAATGTGATTCTGGTGACATTAATATTACCACACGATTTTATAAATGTGCTTTAAGAGGTCAAACCTACCTGATGGATAAATATGTATATTGCTCTTCAAGAGTGAGGGATATCGTATTCAATCGTTTTGAAAAGTATGTAATCGCTGTAAAATCATTTGAAATTCACTATGAGAAACTTCGTCAATCTGGGGCCCGTAACACAAATCCTACACGTGTAACTACAAACTACAAGTTCTCGAAAGAGACATTGACATTACTAGTTACGTACGTGTTTCCAGTACAAGAATTCTCATTTCCCAAGGTAGGTAAAACATTATCTACACCTGTTGAAAATTCCGTACAATAACTGTACAAGAGTAAACTTTGTGCTGTAGAAAACGTTTACATATGTAGAGATTTTTCCTTAATTACTGGTGTCGTGCGGGTCATTTTAAGTTGGACTTGTAACTACAGGTAGATTCTACACATGTTTCACTTTTACGGTTTATGTTACGGCCCCTGGTCGCCTACTTTCTGAAACTTGGTTCTTCGCATATGCTTCATGAATGATCTTATTTTGAAATGGAGTCAGTTTTTCAACGGCTTCTATTTGAAATGAGTTTTATGAAAATGCCAAGACGTAAATAAACAAACGCTTAGGCTAATAGGTCTATCAAAATGCTACAGGGTGGCCTAACTCAGGTTGTTGTAGCGGAAAGGCTCCAAGTAAGCCAAGTGTGTTATCTCGACAATGCTTGCATTCACCGAACGAAGAATGTTGCCACCGCTCCGCTACCGCTACCTAGCATAAACAGAAAGCGCTCCCAAAATGCCCGCTTCTCCGGAACGTGTTGAGTTTGTAGCGTAAGTGCCACCGGACGATTCCTCAACAGTTCCGCAACTGTTACGTTCGGTGAATGCAAGCATTGAAATAGGTTCAGGGAGACAGCTTCCATGTTGGAATGACCAAGGCTTGGTGGGCGACGAAAAACAACAACTGCTCAGGATCGTTTAATCACCGTTTCGGCGAGAAGAAAGCCTACATCTACGTATAGAATGCTACGGAATACTCTTCAAAATGAAGATGTTATCCAAGTTTCCATCGAAACCATCAGAAGATGCTTGAGAGAGGTGAATCAAAGTTTGAGAGGTCTATTAAGAGGAGTTCCATTAACACGTGACCATAAGCGTCAAAGAGTGGAACGGGCAAGGCAACATATCAATTGAAACTATCTGATGAATCCAGATATGAACGATTTTCAGATTCTCGAAGAATAAGGGTATGGAGAATCCCACGCATTCCCCGTAATCTTCGCTATGTCCAAGAAGTCCATCCATTCCGAGGGGGTAGTGTTATGGTACGGGCCGGGATATGTTTCAACGGGCACACAGATCTACACATTTGTCCTGGAAATATATCCGCCTTACACTATGGGGGGCTTGTCATTGACAATATTTTGCCAAATTTTCATGATGCTATTGGTGAATCTTTTCAATTTCTAGACGATAACGCTAGACTTCACTCTTCAGCCATAGTTGAGAATGCTCGCGAGGAGCTTGGTATTCCACAGAACATATTTGTATTACATAGAACATGCATGGGATGTGCTCCAAAGAAGATCAGATAATCATCAACCTACTCCAGAATCCTTAAATGATCTGAGAGAGCTTCTGCCCCTTTCATGAAACCAAATTCCTCAAGAAATGTACAACAACCTCGTGTATAGTATGCAATGAAGATGTCTAGCTGTTATGGATGCCCGTGGAGGCAATACATTGTATTTATAGTCTTAAAATGCTTGAATTCTCTGGGAATAAAATTTCGTTATTTTACTCGATTTTGCTCAACCACCCTGAATACGCTGCCAGACCTACACGCTGAAATAAATTTTATTTCCTGCAACTTGAAATCATATTAATATGAATTTTCATCACAAACTCTCATCTAAACTTAATTTTTTTGCAATTTAAGTCAATATCCCCAACTCATGTGGAGCAGTTTATATCTAAGCGTGAGTGAAGAATCATTGTTAAAGCTGATATGTTAATGATCTCTGTTAATGTGATATCTCGAAATTCAGTAAAATTTTCCATGGCGAATTTATTTCACTGTGAAATCTGTGGCAAATGTGGTGCTCAATTTTCATGGGCTTCAGATAAAAATAATAACAAAAAAATTCTTCTTTTTTGAAAAACTAATATTTCTCTTGATTTTCGTTCATGGTCCTGACAATGTGCCCTGTCATAATGCTCAATAATTCATCGATGATTTGATAAACGAATTCAAATCACATTCTTCAGCCAAAATCATAATTTTTCATACA
Organism: Hippodamia convergens; assembly: GCA_038502775.1. Taxonomy (NCBI): domain Eukaryota; kingdom Metazoa; phylum Arthropoda; class Insecta; order Coleoptera; family Coccinellidae; genus Hippodamia; species Hippodamia convergens. The sequence goes on from CM076614.1 coordinate 7,211, forward strand.
TTTAGTTTTTTTGTTTCAATATATCGGTTGGTATATTCCTTGTTGTTCGTAAAATGGCGTCTCTTCATTATAATTTTCTGTTGACAGATGACATTTTTATATAACATAATCGTTCTGTTATGTACTTCCATCGAATACTTATACAACCTATGATATTTTCTAGTTTTGGATGAGATATATATCTTCTAACAAAATTTTAAATTGATCGAATTATTATTTCCTCATAAACTTCTGATGGCCACTCCTGGTGGAACACCCTGTATATCATCGTTCAGAAAAAGGGTGCAACTCTGAAAGAGGAAATTTTCATCTATTTCCTAATACCGTACAGTCTGGGCGTATCCTTGAATTCGTTTTCCTCTTCGTTGATATATTTGTCTGAGATGATGAAATTTATTGATTGAAAGGGAAAAATGTGATTTCCCAATAGAAATACTATCGAGATGCGGACAGAAATTGGCGATTTCCAAGATGAGCTTATCATCTACTGCTATCCAGTATCTTCATGCAGTGATCTTGTTATACTCCTCATTATTATCCTCTCCTATATCTCCCGCAACACAATTTGATTGGCTGGATGCTGTTTTCCAATTTTTTCCTTTTGCGGTCCCAATTCTCATGAATTCACTCAATTACCGATCGAATTGTTGGTTCAGAAGAGGTAGGATTCGGTGAGGTTATTGTCAAACGAAATTCTTGTCCTTAAACAATCATAATAACGGGTGTGTACCGTGTATGAGTCAAATTCTGCAACTTCTCAAATAGTCTCAAGATTTTCAATAGCTTGTCTTTTTCTTCTTCCATAATTCCATAATTGTATCTTCTGATCCCCCATACAGTGATCTCCTGATCAGGAGAACCGTGGACCTACGATTGAAAGACAGCAGATATAATTAAAGGACGTGGATTCAATCCAACATTCCAGGTAAAAATATAATATTAACATTGATGATTTCAAATCACTTATTTTGTCTTCCCTTTCTGCTATTTAGATCCAAAGCCAGATTCGCCATCGAATTGGATTATTACAACCAAGATACACATGAAAAATTCCTCCGAATTTACTTTAGATAGGCAAAATGGATGATTAACGTCAATCAATTTGCAGATCTGCAGCAACTACTTCATAAACATCATGCATTGGTTATTTAAAACTGCTTTGGAACGTATGCCAAGTGACAATCACAAGGTGGTGATTAGAGCAGATAAACGATCTGTTGGAGCACATGACGCCAATTCAACGCCCCTGCAATAAACGAAGTGGCAATTGTGATTGTAGGTGAAAACTAGGAAACGCGTGATATTGTTCTTACTCGTCGCAATACTGGAGAATTGCTGCGAATATATGAAACACACCGGTCATAGGATGCTCTACAATATCCACTGATGTTTTGGAAAGGTGATGATGGATATTACTTCAATATCAAGATGATAAAACCATTGAATGGTGAGTACCTTTATTTAAATTCAAAATGTCTACTCAATACAAATTTGAATTATTTCATTTCCGGCCAAGAAACCACTAAGAAAGTGAGCTCCATGAATTATTATTCATTTCGTTTGATGGTTCGTTAAAATGCTGATAACTATTTGCTGAGATTTCGTCGATTGTTGCAGGGGTATTGTTAAAAATTGAGCCCCCTCAGACGTCATCCTTAACTACGCCTATGGTTCGAACGCACCGAAACGTCAAGTCGATCTCTCAACTCTATGGGCAGTCAAGTTAAGCTAGTTCTATGTGCTAAGCAGTTGACAGATTAACTCGTGCTCGTTAATTGTATCTTTTTCTGTATTCAGCTCTGACTGAAAGACAACCTTCTCTTCTAAAATTAGAATTTTCTAAAAGTCACCTCGCAAATTAATTGATTATCTCGTTCATTTTTTGAAGCAATCAATTAAATATCTGAGTACTTCTCAAAATCCCTCATTATTGCATATTTCATGTTACTTTCCTGCTTTTTATAAAGTTTGAAAATGTGTCCATGTTTCAGATCATGAATATCTATCAAAATATTGGTAGTCCTCTCTCACTTTATTCTCATAAAATCTCTATTGCATTTAACTAATGTATTTGACTTCTCTAATATATATATTTTGATATATTTTTGCAGTTCTAATAGATTTTTTCAGATTTCTCTAGACTTTTCACATTGGAAGTAATTGGTTGCTTCAGAAAATGAACATTATTTGTGGTAATGAATCCTGATTTATTATATTCTCATGTGCACCTCATTATCTCAATGTATTCATCTCATTTCTCAATTATTCACTTCTCATAACACTTGCTAATTATTGTTCTCGAGTTTCAGATGAATGAAAGTTCTCAAACGTAAAGTTGAATCATGGAATCAGTCTTCTCTCTCAATAAAATCAAGTGAACTTCTCTTAAGTATTTGAACGATCAAGTAACTCAAATATTGAACCTGATTGACAGTCTCAGTCCCTGCTTCACCTTGAGCGGTCTCCTCACATATTAATCAAATAGTTGAACTGGTATGATCTTCTCATTATAGCTAAGAAATTCTCAAGTTCATTCATCGGGAGCACTTAGCAAGTAAGATCTCAAGCCTTCAGCTTCAAACGAATCAATAGGGTTAGTGATTCTTGCACTCATACAACGTACTCTCATATCGTAATTCCCATAATTATCAATTGTAGCTTTTATTTTTCTGATGAACACTAACCCTGCTTACTAAAAGTAGTTTGTCACTGTAAATGTTCTCTCAATTGATTAATTAGCCTTCTCTTCACAGAACCACGTTATAGATCAAAATTATTGATTTCTCAATCATGATATTCTCACATTGTAATGATCTCAATGAAGACCAGACTTAGACTACTAAGCTCTCGAAACACGTATTCCCTCTAAGGCCTGATCTCACTTTTATTACAACTCAGTCTACTCTTACAATTCATTATTCAACCTTTTGTTTTTCTGATGAAATAAAGAGGTTCTCGCAATAAATTTCATTTGCATCATCACTGTAAACTCTGTGTTTAATTTTGAATTAATGGAACTCTCAAAGTCTAAGTCTGACTTCATCTGACCTCTCATTTTGAACATCTCTAGATTACCTCTGTTTTTAGTTGAATAATCACTCTGAGTTTATAGATGACTTTAATATTGTATTTTTTACTGTATTAACTTCATGCGGGTGACTTATTCATTTTATGATTGTGAATGATGTCAATAAATGTTTTTTACAATACCATCCCTAACTCAATTATCTGGATACAGTCCTGAACAGTATTTTACAAAATCAGAACAATCCCGATTTTGAACAAGTATTGTGTGGACATGTATTGTGAAACTAGCTGACCCGGCAGACTTCGTACTGCCTCAGTCGATAAATAAAAAAGCAACGTTAATTTTATAATAAAAAATTATGATATAATGTTGGCCATAAAGTGTTTAGAATCATCCCAGAAACTAAGGAGCCTAGGGGATCAGGTGGTATGACCAATTGTGGCCCCCCAAACAGTGTTAATTAGCTGATCAGGAAAGCCGTGGACCTACGATGGGCAGATAGCTCGAAATATCCCTAGAATTCTCAATTTTTCGTGCTTACCCCAGAATCTCGTGCAGATTGATGATCTCATATACATCACAGAGCGAGCCATCAATAACCGAGACGCGTTCGTGCCTCGTGTGACAGACTGTATAATCCAGCCAAAACTCCCAAAGACGAATTGCGGCATGTAAGTCGATCGTTTCGAGAGCGACGTTTGCAGTTGGCAGGCACACATTTTGACGGATCGTCGAGCAAGCCAATCATATCCGTCAATCTGTTGCATCGACGGTTGATATGACGTTGCTCCGGGTAGAAATTAGCCCGCAAAGGCAGTCATGCGATCATGTCGCCCATCGTCGACGTTATTTTCGTCGTGAGAACGGAAATTGGACTCGTTGGATTGATTCCGATCGATGTCAACGGGATGCCGCCAGTGGCGTAGGAGAGGACTCCGCAGACCGCGCGGTGCGGGGGGGCCCGGTACTGAATCTGGCCCCTATAACTATTTAACTTGCCGATTCGCGATATTCTTATTTGATGATATAATCAACAAAAACTGAACAATGAAATTATTATAATTGTTCCCGAAAAATAGGGAAATATTCCTGAATTTCATTTAACATTAGCTGTCCCTTGCAACTTCGTCTGCCAAATCGACTATTAAAATTTTTGTTATTATTATTAGTCCAACGTTATCTTCAAACACGAAAAATTTTGAAGAAGCATACATCCTAATTGCCACACAGCCTACCAGATCCAATTGTATTTCCCTAACTTTTCGTATATATACGTCCCATATCTAAATAACTGAACTTATGTTCCTATAATCAAATAATCAGTCAACCCCCTCAATGCATGGGCCCTCCCGTGAAGCTTTTTCTTGTGTCAGGTCTTATTCTCTGCATCTATCACACAAGAAAAACTGCAAAAAGAGGACGTAACTTGAAATGAAACGTCCACCTGCAAAACCAGACATTTGACATTTTCGAAAAAATGAGGAAGGATTATAATAAAAAAAGTTGCTGGCAATCTGATTCTTATATCCTCAAGTTCATAAGTAGACTTTTGAAAGCCTCTATTCGTCATTCAAATGGTCAAAACTGGGAGTCTTTCAATTCGAAACTATTATTCTCGTTTTGCTCGGAACGGCTCATACATCAAATGTCTGGTTTTGCATTCAGACTCTTCAAATGTTACTTTCACTGATTAGCGAAGCCGATATTGACATAAATAACCGAACATGATACCCGATGTTTATCGAAATAGTAATTATTAATTATTCATGTATTATAACTTGATAACATTGGTGTTTTGTGCAAACTTTGCGTCGCCCTCACTTGAATAAATAATTGAAATCAAGAAATATATGTAACGATGTTATATATAATGCAAAATCAATTTTAAGACTTCGATGTTTAAGTGTCAAACATCAATGATCATCGATTTCTTAGGAAAAACCATATTAGATACCTTGCATTTTCAATATTTTCCCACCTTTTAAACCTTCCCTGGAAATCTACGAATAAGTCAAGACCAAAATTTGCCAAATTGGTCCAGCCATTTTCGAGTTTTAGCGTACCTAACGAACAGCAATTCATTTTTATCTATACAGATTAGTTCTAGCATTTATTGCAGAGCTTATTTTTCCAATAAGAAACGACTTTCGTATTTTTTCAAGTTATAATATCATATCATTTTTCAGATTTCAAAGATATGTTAGAGCGCAAAAAAAATTTTTGAGGGGAGCTCGCAAAATAAAACTGCACAGAAAAAAAACAAAGCATTTTACAAGCAATGGAAGGATTTCTCATATTTTAATAAGCCAATTCCTTAGTCGCAGTCAATTATTCAGCAGAAATCACTCTTAGCTCTAAAATTCTTTGCAACTATTTCAGTGCGGAAACATCTTTTTCCAAGCTTAAGTTAATCACGAATTATCGAATTCAATGTCACAAACACTCAGACTCACTTGAGCATACAAGAATTATTGTGGAATAATTTTTCAATTTGCATATCACATTGTGATCTTATTTTTATATGGGAATCGACATTATTTTATTCTGATATTTTCTGTTATTTCATATAGAAATATATTATTTTTAACACTTTTTCTTTAGTGTTTTTCTATTGAAAAACTTTGGAAAAAACTTATCATAAATAACAAAGACCAAGGAGGGGGCCCCCCGACTAAAACCTTGCGGGGGGGGACTATTTGCGATATTTGTTAAATTCTAATCAAAACACAAATCAAGTCTATCTAACCCTTACTTTTTTTTTCAAACGAGAACTTATTTTCTCTCTTTCTCACCTGGGATCTACGCGTATAAGTGTAACTACTGCTTCTAAATGCTTATTTTGCAAAATATTAGAGTACAATCTCATGATCTCATGTTCTATCACATGAGGTCTTGTTCACACTATGAAAGGTTTATCCATTCTCCAGAAGTTATTCGAAAAAAAAAATTGTATTAAAAATTTCAGTTATGGCTGATTTGAACATAAAATTAAAAACACCGGAACCACGTGAAACATCAATTGACTTTTTAATTGATGAAGGAGAAGCATTGATATGTGTTCTGATAGGGGCCAGAAATTTAGAATTTTCATGCAAAAATCTTCATGTTAATTACGTTGAAATGAGGCCCTATTTGAAAAATTTTGAGATTCAACTCGAATCAGTAAGTTATCTGATTTTAAATGAAAAAACTAGGATTCATTTCCTGTGAAACCTGAAGTCGAACGAATCTGAAACTTTTTGCCAAAACTTTATCTTTTGTAACGAAACTAAATTAATAAATATCAAGTCTTTGTCTTCAGTCTTTCTCCGAAATATTCGTGGATCCCCTTGTGTATATTCTATTTACTCAATTCGTTATTGTCATTCATATTGATCCATTCTTATTCTCACTTAGCATATTTTTTTCTCTTAGATTTTCGAGTTTTGTTGGAGTCTTTTATGTATATGTGTCGGCTTTTTAATGAAATCTTGATTAACCATCCATGGAATAAAGACAAAATGGGAAGAGAAAGAAGGATCCGTCGGTTATTCATTAAACAAATTGCTTGAGTAAACGAAAAGAAAACGGAAATTAAAAGAGTCTTCCGGGCTTATTGGCCGTGGTCCATTAGGTTTAATTTCAACTAACGTTTCGCGTACTACTGAAGTAGGCATCTTCAGAGGATTCTTGGTCTAAGATTATACCTCGAACGCTGAATTTCTGATCTTGGTTCGTGCAGCCATAGTTGAAAATGCGCTCGAGGAGCTTGGTATTCCACATTTACCAATACCTCCGCACTCACCAGATTTGAATTGCATAAAACATGCATTTGATATGCTCCAAAGAAGATTAGATAATTATCAACCTACCCCAAAATCCTTAAATGATTCGAGAGAACTTCTGCCCCGTTTATGGAACCAAATTCCCAAGAAATGTTAAACAACCTCCTGTGTAATATGCAAATAATATGTCAAGCTTTTATTGATGTCCGTGAAGGCCATACATTGTAGTCTTAAAATGCTTGAATTCTCTAGAAATAAAATTTCTTTATTTTACAACCTAAAATTAATTTTATTTCCTTCAACTTGAAATCATGTTAATATGAATTTTCATCACAAAATCCCATTCCAACTATACTTTCTTGCAATTTAAGTCAATATCCCTAACTCATGTTCAGCAGTTTAGATCAATCACTCAATTATAAACGTGACATTCGCAGTCCCGCATACTACCAGTCAAGAGTTATCGTCCTCCATCTACTTTCTGAATAGAACTGACTGGGTACATGCCATTCTGGAACATACAAGAGTCCCGGAGCGCATTCTTCAGCTACTGCTTCTGCAAGCAAGCCGCTACCCGTAGTTTCACGGTTTCAGGCAGTGCGCGACCATAACCATTCCTCAAAGATTTCAACATGTGAATATTCCCCGTTCTAGCTGAACTGGCGATGATAATTAAGAACCAGATCGTTGCTGAATCGATAGACCGAATAAAAGTGCAGTAATTTATAACACTTTAATTATAACATAGTCGTTAGGCGATATGCAAATGAGACAGAAATTAATGTTCGATGCAGTTCTCTAATTACTCCCGTAGAGCCGTTCCAGTTTTTGCGTCTTTATCATTTTTGTCATCTGGAAGTCCGGCGGCATTTTAGTCGAGGATTTGTACTTACCTCGCAATATTAAATCTCATTTTGAGATATCACGTGAAGGGATATCTTGGGAAGGAATTTCTCAGTTGGGGAAAAACTGACGTTGACTAGGTGGGAGATGATTCAGACGATTTAAATGAAGAATTGATGTGGAAACGTTCCCAGAGTTGAAGAAATTCATTCAAAAATCAATGAATACAATAACTGACGAAGAAACATCCAGAAAGAGCTGTTTAAATTCCAAAGGTTTTTTGGTGAAACAATGATAAGGTAGACTGGGGCAAATCTGTATATATAAAAATGAATTGCTGTGTGTTAGGTACGCTTAAACTTGAAAACGGCTGGACCAATTTGACTAATTTTGGTCATGACTTATTCGTGGAATTCCAGGGAAGGTGTAAAAAGTGAGAAATATAAAAATGCAGGGTATTCAATATGGTTTTTCCTTAGAAATAGAGGTGATCAATTATCATTGATGTTTGACAATAATTAAACATAGAAGTTTTAAAATTGATTCTGCATTATTTATAACATCGTTACATCTATTTTTCGATTTCAATAATTTCTTCAAGTGACGCAAATTTCGCACAAAACATCGGGTATTATATTTGGTTATCTATGTCAATATCGGCTTCGGTGATCATTTGTGAAAGTGACATTTGAAGCGTCTGAATGCAGAACCAGACATTCGATGTATGAGCCGTTCCAAGCAAAACGAGAAAAACTTGCCAAAATCATTGTTTTGATTTGAAAAACTCCCAGTTTTGACCATTTGAATTGCGAATAGAGGCTTTCAAAAGTCTATTTATGAACCTGGGGGATAAGAATCAGATTGCCAGTAGCTTTCTTTATTGTAATCCTTCCTCAACTCTTTTTTTCAGAAAATGTCAAATGTCTGGTTGTGCATTTAGACGCTTCATTTCAAGTTAGGTCCTCTCTTTGCAGTTGATCTTTTATTATAGAAACAACTCACCTCAAAGTGTGCTAGAACTTTTTTGTCAACTTGGTTAATTTTGGTTTGCGATGCCGAGAATAAGAAAACCTGACATAAGAAACCGCATCACGGGAGGGCCCATGCATTGTGGGGGTTGACAGATTATTTGATTACAGGAACATAATTTCAGTTCTTCAGGTATAGGACGTATATATACGAAAAGTTAAGGAAATACAATTGGATCTGGTAGGCTGTGTGGCAATCAAGATCTAGGCTTCTTCAAAAGTTTTCGTGTTTGAAGATAACATAAGACTAATAATATTAACAATAATTTTAATAGCCGATTTGGGCAGACGAAGTTGCGCGGGCCAGCTGATCGGTTATAATATTCCTTTAGTTCAAATTTAATCCTAAAATCTGGCCTTATTTTTTCTCTTATCGGAATGGACAACACCACATTAAATTCAACCCTTCTTGAACTATAGAATCGAGGTATTGAAAAGATTTTTTTGCGAAAGGAAGAAAACGATTTCACAAATTCTTCAGAATGTTGACAATATGTTACATTTGCCAAGTACCATGGGACAAATGTAACTAACTTTTCTTAAAGTGGCAATGAAAGTAAATAGAAGAACATAGGGGATAATTGTAAAATAGTTATTTATGATATGAATGTTAGAGGTGGCGTTTCATTTTGTGAGTGAAAAAGTTTGTGAAATGAGCGGGGCGAATTGAACAATTTCACGAACAAAATAAAATCACTTTCAACACAAATACCATACAATGTTTTCTGTACAACTGCCGTATTTTGATGATGAAATGGGCGAATTCGCAATGACAATAAACTTCCAAATGCATAACAATATTCAAATAATCAAAAGGTTGTTGTGAATGGCAAACGTTGCCAACTTTATGATTACTAACAAATTAGAAAAGACGCTGTCATTTGAACTTTTTTCCTGTCCAATTTTCGTCTTGGGTTTTTAACTGCTTAATATGTTTGTCGAGAGTCCAATTATTAATGAAAGTGACGATTTGGTTGTTCCTCTGGATATTGAAGAGTCTGCAAGAAGAGCAAATCTGGAACTTCAACCTAAAAAGTCTGTTCAGCAGTACGATATTACATAAAACAATTTCCTGACCTGGTGTAAATTGAAAAATGTAAAAGGGAACTTCATTGAATCTATTTTCCTGGCATACTCAGAAGAAAAATCAAAAATATGGAGTCCTTGTTAAAAATGGTGTGGATGTTAGTAAATATTTTGAGGTGATAGCAGATTTAAAACGGAAAAGTGAAGGATATCGTCCCAAAAAATCGGAAATTCTCACTCGTGAACAAGTGAAAAATTTATAGTGAAGGCACCAGATGAGAAATACTTGATAGTTAATGTTGCAACTATTTTCGGATTTTTTGGAGCCTGTCAGCGTGAAGAATTGTGTAATTTATCAGCGGAAGACATCGAAATAACAAATAAATCATTGGTTATATAACTTCCAAATACAAAAACGAAAGTCAGTCGTTCTTTCAGTATTATTGGGAAGTATATGTAGACTATTTTCATAAGTACTTTGCACTGCACCCCTCTGTCATCAAACATCGTCGTTTTTTTTTCTGAAATACATGAATAATAAATGCACTGCCAATCCAATTGGTATTGATACATTTGGGAAAATTCTATCTATTGTTGCCGAAATCCTCAAACTTCCAGAACCAAAGCAATATACAGGACATTGTTCATTTATAGCAGAATCAGGATCAAATATTACGGATATTGAAAAACATCTTGAATGGAAGTCTACGGCGGTAGCCGAGGGCTATGTTGATCATTCCATTACATTAGAAATATCATAGCTGAAAAAATTCTCCGAACCTCAACAGATTATGGATCATCATCATCCGATATGGTACTCCCGGTTTCTACAAGTACTGATGGTGCTGAGGATTCTAATAACGTGTTACGAAGCTCCTTAACGTCACAGGGCATCAATGTTAGTAGTTGTTCTTGTTTTACGATTAAAATTTATGTTCAATAGTAATGTTTGTTGAACATTGATGATAAAAATTTGCAATTGATGATTTTTTCCCTTCTGATTTCATGATAAGAAAATGAAGTGCTGAAAATATTTTTAACACTAATGTTGGAAATATTTTCAACACGGTTCCACGTAAACAATCAATTTCAACATTGTTTGCTGTCATTAAAAGTGTCACTTTTGATGGCAGTTGTACAAAAAAATGTTTACAGGGAAAAATCTTCACGATTTTCTTCTCCAAATTGTTTTTCACAGCCAATGCACTTTCGTTCTATTCCATTCTATTTTATTTCAATTATTTTGTGCATAACCTAAAAACATGAAAAGTACGAATGAAAATGGTCCTCAAAAACACCACCGAAACGTGGAACTCCATCACCATCAGAAAACAACCCCCTCATCAATCTGCGAATAATAATCTCGCATTAGGTGAATAAAACCCGCCGTAATTCACGTCTTATAGCATTATGATATACTATAATATAGAACGGTCCAATTTGGAGGGGCCCTGCAAGATCGGAACAATACAAATCCGATTGGGGTCGACGTAAAAGGCAATAAATTGGAGGTTGGAGCAGGATGATGCGGCCACCATAGATGCATAATTCCCTGAGCTGTATCGCCACCTTAATCTCGCACAGATAAACCGGAGGAGAGACAGGATGAAAGCGGTGAAGAATTTATGATTTCAGTTTCTTCAGATAACTCTTAAATATATATACGTGGGGAGATGGGAGCCTCGCGAAAATGCGAAATTTCATTTAATTGGTCCGATAATTTATGGCGGATAAGATGGATCAGGTTAGGTCGTATTTCTTTGGCGCGAGCTTTCGTTGTCACCGCTGTCAAGAGGCGGAAAAGAGAGGATTGGACAGAATGTTCGGTGAGGTTTTTTTTTCTTTGCGTTTCGTAGAGGAGAGTCGCCAAATACGGTATTGTATCCTAATATGGAATACCCTGATTTTTTCGAAACTATGAGTTTAGAACGAAAGAAAAGAAAGTGGAGAGATAGAACTTCCCCTGTGACGCCGCCTGATGAAGCCATTTATATTAAGTTAAATTGGGGTAACTTTGAACAAAACATTAATTTTGTTATATCGACTTATGGTGAAAAGACCATCAGATTTAGCGACATCTGGTTTTCACTACTCAATTCATAACACATTCAAGAATGGCACAACAGCATTTACATGAAAATAAGTTCAGAGAGTTAGCGATCCTGATATGTTACTTCGAACCTAAAATATCCACGTTCGATATGGTCTGCAAACTTTTGTTGCTGCAACCGTAAGTATTTGCACTACATACTCGCAAAATATATCGGCTACAACAATACATTATCCTAGCAACAGTATAGCAAAGAAATTTCAAATACTTCAACACATTTTGTTCTATTCATACTTTTAGAGAATAATGTGCTTAGTCATCGTTTTCGAAGTAACTTTGAACGTGTTCAATGATGCTCAAGGTTTGAAACTAACTAGCTTTTTTTGTAGAAAATGTTCCGCTCTACAAAAGGAAACATGGTGCAGGAAAATATGTCACTTATAGTTCAGGTTCAGAAATCTCATGGAAAGCTCACGGTGAAATTAAGAAAAAAAAATTTCTTTGCTTGAGTTTTCGTGGCAATAAGTACCCGACGAGGGAGTTATACCGATCACTGAATTATTCACAGCTCAGCAAGACCCCAAGGTAGGCAGAAAAGGAAGGAGCCCTCTTGTTTGGTGCAAATCATCTTCGCGAATATCTGAGAAGTTGGGACTAGATAGTTCTGTCCTATTATTCATTGTTTCCTGATACCTATTTTTCCATGATTACAAGATATTAGTTCAATTCAGTTTATAACAACTTTATTTTTCAGGAAAATTTCGGTTTTTCGATTCATTTTTTGTGATAATAAATACCTGATATTTAGAAAAAAAAATTATTTCTAGTCTATTATGTACATATTTCTATTCCACATAATGTTTTTCAAGTACTTTTAAGCATTTTTAGTATTGAGGTGTTCAAAGAAACTATCTCAGGGAGGTTGAATCGAAATCGTGTGGTTTCTTCATAGTCGTTCAAAGTATCTCGGATCGTAGGATAACTTTGAACAACCATGATTTAATTAAAAAAAAAGTAATTGATCATTTTGAAATCTAATTTTTTGTCAGCAGCATGCTCTAACTGATGCCCGGGATTCATATTTTTTTGGGATTTTTCATTCGCTTCCTTACCAGAGATATATAGCTTTGAAAGAAGAAATCATTCAAAGTTACCTCGTTTTTTGTGGAGATTAAAATTTTCTCAGAGAAATTTGGGATACTGATGAAACCAATTGTGGCCGAAATCTATCGAGAAAGTGATTATAAACAAAATTTTATCCCAATGTTTGTTTCATTAAACTAATATACTGTTCCACAAGAGTTACGGATATCGTATTCAATCGTTTTGAAAAGTATGTAGGTATTCTTCAAGAAAATCGCTGAAAAATCAATTAAAACTCAATAACAACTTGAATCGATCCAATAAAAATCAGTATGAGACATTTCGTCAATCTGGTCGCCTTTTTTCAGAAGTTTGGCTCTCTGGATATGCTTCATGAATGTTTTTAATTTGTAATGGAGTCAGTTTATCAACTGCTTTGATTTGGAACGAGTTTTCTGAAAATTAACAAACGCTGAGGCTAATAGGGCTATCTGGATGCTACGGAGTGGCATCTCAGGTTGTTGTAGCGGAAAGGCTCTAAGTCAGCCAAAGTGTGATATCTCGACTTTGGAATAGGTTCAGGGAGACAGGTTCCATGTTGGAAAGACCAAGGCTTGGTGGGCGACGAAAAACAACATCTGTTCAGGGTCGTTTCATCACAGTTTCGGCGAGACGAAAGCCTAGATCTACTTGTAGAATGCTACGGAATAATCTTCAAAATACAGATGGGGTCCAAGTTTAAATCGGAACCATCAGACGATGTTTGAGAGAGGTGGATCTAGGATCTAGACGTTCATTAAGAGGAGTTCCATTAACACGTGACCATAAGCGTCAAAGACTGGAATGGGCAAGGCAACATATCAATTGGAACGATCAATGGCGTGGTATCCTTTTCACTGATTAATCCAGATATGGACGATTTCCAGATTTTCGAAGAATGAGGGTATGAAGAATCCCACGCATACCCCGAAATCGTCGCTATGTCCAATAAGTCCATCCATTCCGAGGTTGTAGTGTTATGGTATGGACCGGGATATGTTTCAACGGGCGCACAGATCTACACATTTGTCCTGGGAATATGACCGCCTCACACTATAGGGAGCATGTCATTGACAATGTTTTGCCAAATTTTCACCCTGCTATTGGTGAAACGATAACGCTAGACCGTGCAGGCATAGTTGAGAATGCGAGCGAGGAGTTTGGTATTCCACATTTACCAATACCTCCGCACTCACCAGATTTGAATTGCATAGAACATGCATGTGATATGCTCCAAAGAAGATTAGATAATCATCAACCTACCCCAGAATCCTTAAATGATCTGAGAGAGCTCCTCCCCGTTTATGGAACCAAATTCCTTAAGAAATGTTCAACAACCTCGTGTGTAGTATGCAAAGAAGATGTTGAGCTGTTATTGATAGTCTCAAAATGCTTCAATTCGCTGCAGACCTACAGGCTGAAATTAATTTTATTCATAACTTAAAATTATATTGATATCAATTTTCATCACAGAATCTGATTTTTTTGCAATTTAAGTCCGTATCCCTAGCTCATGTGGAGCTGTTTATCTTAATAGAAGTTCGAAAAATACAGTACAGTGATTCCATGCAGGCATTTTTTTTTCGACCTTTGTTACTCCAACTTTTATGATGTTCTTTAGCATATCGATCCTGGTCGATCTCTCACTTCTTACCGAGGTTAAAACCTTACCTAACCTAACCTCACCTAACCTCCCCCTCACTACATGTTATTTGTGAAGAACCTTTCATGAGCGATGTAACCATCTTCAAGTATTAAAATTAACAACGTCTTTCACATCTTATCGAACTTCAGTTTGGACGTCTGAAATGAATCTCAGTCCAAGAAAGATAAATAGCAATGGCCACTGCGATCTGTCGCAGAAGAGACCGGAACCTTTCAATTGTATTTTGACACGCGAATAAACCCCCTTAAGTAACCGGGGACAAACAACTCCGACTGTCGTCCAGATCAGGAACAAGATCTGTCGCATTAAAGATTTAGACAGAATTGATGGCTCGGCCAGCCGAACAGGTATGTATATTTACATTCGGTCGGGAACTACCGAAAGCTGAGTTGGCCCAAATCCCCTAACGAATCTTGCCCGATCCTAAGTAAATCACTTATCTAAGAAACTTGATACATCCGTCAATATTTGCCCGAAGAGTTTGGTTCACCGTTCCTAGACGGTGGTGGCCCCGTGTTGGCTTATTTATGTTATGGATCCAGTATTTGGAGATTGAAAAATATTTTTGGGGATGTTGGATCGAAGAGGTTGGCATGATTTGTGGAACTGAAGTTCCTGACTTGTCAAGTTGGGGTTCATAACTAACTTTAATTGTTTCACATCGCAAATCCACTCATTATCTGCCTTTGAATTGATAATCCAGGGCTGAAGAATTTGGAAATGGTAAACAGTGAAATAATATTACTTTAAAGTATCAGTAGATATTGAGGTCTTTGTACGACAGAAACCCTTGCAGAAGCTTACTAAAAAATCATGATTTTAATTTCAATCATCCCAATTAGATCATCATACAAATACTTTTTGTCCCTTAGCTGTATTTTATGTTAACAAGAAAATGATGAGTATATTTTTGGATTTTCATAACCACTACATTCGATAGCAATCTCATTAAATTACGGCATCCGATGCAACCGTGATCCTTTGCTAGAGCAGCATAAGCAGTTTTTATTTTATCAACAACGTCAAGTTAAGAATTCGTAGCGAAAATTTTGAAGAAGTTCTGTGCGGAAAAAATGGATGTTTCTGATATAGAAGAATGAGCAAATATTGCTTGTTTATCTCTTTTACCGGAAAAGTCGAAAAAAGGTATGAAGCAGCAAATGAGTCCCTTAAGAATTGGTGCCAAAGCAAGACGGCTACAGCATTCTCAGAAACCTTATTTCTTGCGTATTTCCACGAAAAAAGTGATTTTTTGTAGGACAATATTAAAAAATGTCAAGAAATCATAATTGTGACCATTCCTGGTTGCAAAAATGGAATGTCACGTACATTCACAATGACACAAAGTAACGAAACTCAGCTTGATCATTTCAAAATAATTTGAAAGAACATTGATATAAGATCCCACATGTCTTCTATTAATAAACCCACACTTCTGTATGCGATAATAATAATAATAATAATAATTTCCTTTATTTCTCAAAGCAAAATTATAAAGTATACACAATATATTCTGCAAAAGATTGACGTCATTTTAAACAAAAAGAAACTCAAAAATGTGATAGGTCAAATTCTCTGAGAACTACATGACTCAAAAAATTCCTCAATATTGTAAGGTTCTGTATTCACCAAAAACTTGATCAACTCTTTCTTGAACATGTTATTGTTTGTCTCGTGTATATGTTTGGGTAGAGAATTGTAGATTTTGATGCACATGTATTTCGTGTTGTTTTGTGTCAGAGCCAGTTTTACTTTTGGGTACATGTATGGAATTGTTTTCCTTGTGTTGTTGTGATTTTCGTAGTGTTTAAATAGTTCTCTGTTGTTGCGTAAGAAAAGGGTACATTTCAGTATGTAAATTGCAGTTGTTGTCAGTATGCCTTTTTCCTTAAATACTCCTCTACATGATTCCCGATATTTCATGTTATATATATAACTCTAATAGCGTGTTTTTGTGTTATAAATATTTTATTGTTTTGGGAACTATTTCCCCAAAAAATAATTCCATAGAGTATAAGTGATTGAAAATTTGCGTTGTAGAGGGTTTTCATTACATTTACGTCAACGTGGTTTCTCATAACTTTTAGAGTATATATAACACTGTTTAGTTTTTTATTAAGTTGTTCTATGTGTGGTTTCCATTTCATGTTTTTATCAAGCCAGACTCCTAAGAATTTCACATTATCTGAGGGTTTTATATCTTCATTTTGTAGTGTAATAATTTGTGGTATAGTGTGACCAGTGTGTTCAGTATGGAAAATGGTACACTCAGTTTTGTTTAGGTTTAGTATGAGTTTGTTACATTTACACCATTTGTCTACTTCGTTGAATATTGCTTTTATGTTTCTCAAGGTTGTATGGGTATCTTTAGCTGCGGTTATTATATTTGTGTCGTCTGCGTAAATAGTGATGCTGCATGATTCAGTAGGGTCGGTTTCTTCAGCATCTGCCTGCATATGTTGTTGCTTAAGTTTTGTCTCTATTTGTGGTAGATCATTAATGTAGACAATGAATAATAGTGGACCCAGTATGCTGCCCTGTATTACTCCTTCTGTGATTTCCAGTTCGGAGGATGTTATTACTTGTGTGTTGTGTTCTAGTAGTATCTTTTGGGTTCTGTGTTCCAGATAACTTTCCAGTAATTTCAATTGTCTGTCGCGAATTCCATATATTTCAAGCTTGTTTAGCAATATCTTGTGGTCCACACAATCAAAAGCCTTGGACAAATCCAAAAATAAAGCAAAGGAATGTGTCCTCTTTCGAAAGCATCTATAATTTCATGAGTAAGTTGAAATATTGCAGTGTCTGTGCTTCTTGTATTGACAAATCCATGTTGGTGAGCGGATAGTATCATAGCGATACCAAAATGGCAAAATACAATTTCGTCAAATAATTGCAAAATTCCTAAACTTTGACAATTTCAAAATGTATACTGGACACTCTTTCAGAATAACGTCGGCAACTTTATTAGCAAACTAGCTGAACCGTCGGACTTCGTACTGCCTCAATCGATAAAATAAAGTTCCCCCCTTACCTCTTAAATAAAGAGAATGCTTTTGATGTATGAATAACAATGTACATACCTATTTCAATGCAATTTCATTTTTTGTATTCTACCTAATATATTTCCTACTTGAAAAAAACCAATGGTTAGTACAACTTTATTCATCTCTAAGGCGAAACAAAGTTCGCCGAATCAGCTACCTCATCTAATTGCCAACTGCTACAATTGATACCACCGGATCCCCTACGCTCTTTAGTTCCTGGGATAGGAAATTATTCTAAACACTTCTTGGCCAACATTATACCATAATAGTTTATTATAATATCGAAGTTGTTCTTTTATTTATCGATTGAGGCGGTACGAAGTCTGCCAGGTGAGCTGGTTTCACAATACATGTCCACACAATACTGTTGCAACAATAGACGAAAACTCAGCAAATAGTTATCAGCATTTTAACGAACCATCAAACGAAATGATTAATAATTCATCGAGCTCACTTTCTTGGTGGTTTCTTGGCCTAAAATCAAGTATTTCAAATTTTTATTAAGTAGACATTTTAAATTTTGATAAAGGTACTCACCATTCAATGGATTTATCATCTTGTTATTGAAGTAGTATCCATCATCACCTCTCCGAAACATTAGAGGGTAGTGTAGAGCATCGTATGGGCGGTGTGTTTCACATATTCGTTGCAATGCTCCAGTTTTGCGACGCTTGAGAACAATATCATGCATTTCCAAGTATTCAGCTACAATCACAATTGCCACTTCGTCTATTGTTGGGGCGTTGAGTTGGCGTCATGTGCTCCAACAAGTCGTTCATCTGCTCTATTCACAACCTTGTGATTGTCACTTACCATACGTTCCAAAGCAGTTTTAAACAATCGAACCAATGCATGATGTTCATGAAGTAGTTGCTGCGGATCTTGAAGAATTTCTTCTCACATCTGCATAAATAAATTGACGTTGATCATCCATATTGCTTATATGGAGTAAATTTGTAGGAATTCATGATGTAAATCTTCAAGTGGTTGTAATGATCCGATTCGATGGAGAATCTGGCCTTGGATCTAAATAGCAGAAAGGGAAGGCAAAATGAGTGATTTGAAATCATTAATGTTAATATTGTTTTTGTGTGTTCGATAGAAAATGTCAATTTCTTATTTCGGACGTTTAAGCAACTCAAAATACACATCATAGATATAGATTACTATCTATATCTATGATTGCCATCTAATGGCGATAATTAATTGTAGAATTGGGATTTGTTCAAAACATTTCGTTATAAAATTTTCCGTAGTGTTCGGAAGAGAGATTGGTGTAATAACACAGATTTTTAAAAAATGTACCGTAGCGACACCTATTGGCGTTATTCGCAAGAAGGAAAATTTTTACAACTTTTTTTTTCCGTTTTATCAAATTTTTCAGAGTTTTAATGTATTTTTGGTTAACCGCGTCGTAGAAGATTCCAACAAAAAAATTTCATAACAAACAGTTCATCCAATCTTGAATTATAAATGGTGTAACGAACAAAATGTCCGACTTAGTTTTATATATTAAGATACTGGAGTTGATGTATTAGCTATCAAGCGACTTGGTAATGGAAATCCGCTAATATTGCGAAATGTTACGTAGCTGAGGGTCTCAATAATAAAAACGAAGAAACGAATAAAATTTTATACAATAAGACCCAGCCAGTTGTCTCTTGCACTTTTTCAACAGTGACTCAATCATTGTTTTGAAATGAAGGATCTGTGGAGTAAGAATTCACTCCAAGAAGAAATGAGAAAACGTGTTTCCAAATTTGATAATAATGTGAGTAGGTTTGTAAGAATTGTACCGTTAATATTCATTTCGATTTAATTTTTTGTCATATGTTAATAAAATCAAAAAATAAAGTTACTTATAATAATTTTCGATTTTTATTTTCCTATTGGTGTAGGTTGACTTACATCCTGGCATTAAGGGCAACCAATACCTTGTTGAGTAACTTCGATTTGCGTTTGACGAAGCAGGGTCAAAATAGGTTGTTAACAATATAGCTAAAAAAAATACATTAGTAGAAGAGTACTCTGAGTAATAAAATTTATGTAGAAAAAAAATGGTTTAACTTAGAATGATTAAAATTGGAGGTAACAATTTCATAATCTAATATTAGTATGGGTGAAAAACGCTATCCTTGATAAAAAATTCAACTTGCGATTGAAAAAAAAACAGTCCGAAAATCGGCGATTACCGGTAGTTTCATAAAATTCTAATCATTTTGGAAACGGTACATTTTCGCGGTGTCATTCGATAGTATTAGGTCTACTCTATCGTGGAGTAACTTTTGATTCACTAGTTTTGGGACATCCTGTATATTATACGGTCACGGAATGAAAAGAGTTCGATGAAATATCGAACGGATTTAGGTTAAACGTCTCGCACCACTGGTCGAGATTAAAACAAAATATCGCATTAAAAATGTATAAGTTCACGGTCCATTTTTTACCGAAATAATCCGCTATCCACTTACAACTGGAATAAATGTAACCTCGTTTCTTGCATGAAACGAAATAAACCATGGAATCAGCAGAATAACCGATTTTTCATGGTTCAGAGAAGAATATTATTTAATATCAGTCATTGCAAAAAGAGCCACTCCGAAACAATGTATAATCAATCATTCTGGTTTCCTCTGAAAATTCCAGGTGCGCAATCAGCAACTTCTGCAAATTTCTGGGCGATTTCGTAATGTCGAATGTAAGGAAAATGAGTTCTGCAAACAGAAAGGGGTCACGCAGAAATCATCATTACATAGATGGTCTCTGCATTCTTCTGAATTTTTTTTTTGGGTAATTGATAAATCAGAAATTCTCACGATTCTTAAAAGTTCCAGGTGTTTTTTCTGTTTTAATTGTTATGAGGCAATAATTTTCTGACACCGAATTTCTACGCAGGGGTATTTATTCGATTTTTTTTAAATATTTCGAATTGATTTTTTTAAGAGACTGGGAGAGAAAACCCTAAAGGAATTTCAGAAAAAAAAAGAAGGATCTGGATGAAACTACCTATACATTGAGATCCAATTGAATGAATGATTTACTAATGATTCTAAACTGCTTGAATATATACATAGATAGATGCACTGGCTGTCCAGCTGAAACTGTTTCCTTCAGTGCAATGTTGAGTACATTATCCGAGCTAATGTTCATTTCTGTTGTACGATGAGGTATTTGAATAAAGGGCGAAAAATATACAAGGTGATACAAAAACACACTAAGAGGCCAAAAAAATAACCAGTCTCTTCTTAGAATTTTAACCCTTGCAATGAAATGGATGTTCATTATAAAATTTTTATTTACACAAGCAAAATAATTGGCCACTCTTTTTCAATCCCCAATGATATATTCATGGGGTTGAATGTTGAATCAAACAACCCTTTCAATAAATTACTCAGAGTTTCGGTATAAATATGGCCGCCGCGGAGGGGACCAGGGGGGGCCGCCCCCTCCTGAGATTTTGATCCAGGATTGTTTTTGAGCAAAACGTAATACTGATGTCGCCTGCGCCTCATCAAATTTTTATTATGCCACTATTCTACGGGCGCCCATGGGTATCGACACATTTTTGAAAAATGTTTTACTTCATTTTGATGTTAAACAATGAAAGTTTAATACCTGAAGAATTATTCATGTCCAAGTTTAGTTCAAAAAAGTGGATTTCCGATGCATTTTGAAAAAGATGCGTCATCTCTCCCTGTTTTATCCTATAAAAAAACATAATATAAGTACCTGAAAATTATTGGAAATCAATACACCATTGCAGTAAAATATATAGTGCAATCAATTATCAACTCACATTCAATAATTTTATTTTAATTCTTTGAAATTATCAGTTTGAAATTACGCAGCTTGTACTATATATTCATTTATTCATTGCTCAGTATATTTGAGAATGAGAACTAATTTAATTATTTGATTAGATTGTATGAAATTTTGTTGTTGTACAACTGCCATTAAGAGTGACACTCTGAATGACAGCAAACGATGTTAAAATTGATTGTTTACATGAAATCGTGTTGAAAATATTTTTAACATTAGTGTTAAAAATATTTTGAGCACTCCATTTTCTTATGATGAAATCAGATGTGCAAATTTTTATTAGCAATATTTAACAATCATTACTTATGAACATTTATATTAATCGTAAAACTAGAACAATTACTAACATTAATGCCCTGTGACGTTAGGAAGCTTCACAACACATAATTAGAATCCTCAGCACCATCAGTACTTGTAGAAACCGGAAGTGCAATATTGGATGATGATGATGATCCAAAACCTGTTGAGGTTGGGAGAATTTTTTTCAGCAATGACATTTCTATATTATGCAATGGAATGATCAACATAGCCCCCGGCTATCGTCGTGGACTTCCATCCACCATGTTTTTACATATCCGGAATATATGCTCCTGATTCTGCTAGCAATGAAGCGGAGGATCTTCGAAAACACTGGTTTTCGAAGATCCTTCTGGCAGTTTGAGAAATTTGGCAACAATAGATGGAATTTTCCTAAATGTATCAATACCAACTAGGTTGGCAGAGCATTTATTATTCATGTATTTCTGGAGAAAACGACGATGTTTGTTGACAGAAGGGCGCAGTGCAAAGTACTTATGAAAATAGTCTACATACTTCCCAATAATACTGAAAGAACGACTGACTTTCGTTTTTGTATTCGGAAGTTGTACAACCAATGATTTATTTGTTATTTCCATATTTTCCATTGATAATTTACACAATTCTTCACGCAGACAGGCTCCAATTAATCCGAAAATAGTTGCAACCTTAACCATCAAGTATTTCTCATCTGGTGCCTCCTTTATAAACTTTTCAACTTGTTCACGAGTGAGAATTTGCGATTTTTTGGGACGACATCCTTCACTTTTCCGTTTTAAATATGCTATGACCTCGAAATATTGACTGACATCCACACCATTTTTAACAAGGGCGCTTGACTTTATCATTGAAAATTTGCTCCAAAAAATTGATGAACTCCTTCCTTGTTATATGCAATATAGTACTGCTGAACAAATTTTTTAGGTAGGAGTTCCAGATTTGCTCTTCTTGCAGACTCTTCAATATCCAGAGGGGCAACCAAATCGTCACTTTTATAAATAATTGGACTCTCGACAAACAAAGTAAGCAGTTAAAAACCCAAACGAAAATTGGACAGGAACGAAAAACTATTTCACTAACAAAATAAAACGTCACTTTTAACACTCATATCATAAATAACTATTTCAGATAATTTTTGGCGCCAACTACTTCTGGTATCTTATCTGGCCTCATGTCCCCAACACTTTTTGTCCTATAAATTTTCACGAAAACCCACCATACCCGAATTGAAAATAAAAAAAAAATTCACTCAATCTTCTTCCCAAATTTGCAATTTCCAGTATACCACTGTCCCTCCCTGCAACCAAAGGTCACGGTAAAATTGCGCACATCCCCAAATTCCGCATCATCCCCTAACCTGCACACTACGTTCCGAACTCCCGTCCCGGTAATCCGTTATCTGCGACTCAACTACAAGCATTTAAACCCCGGTAGCTCGTATAGAGAAGCAATTAGGATATTTTGTTATACTCCCGAACCTTGGAGCCGGCAAATCCAGTCCTGATTGCACACACGGCATATAATTGATGCCCTCTCTCGGCTGTGCGGACATTCATTAGTCCCTTTTTTCAGTTTCATTCAATTTGCTACTGAAAATTTTAATCCGGCATAGCCGAAACTAATTAAGATGAAACACGTGGATTCGCTCCGGTCTTCCGTTCTGACAAAAAAATTAATTAAGGTATTGACTAGACGGTAGGAAATATAATTAGGCGGGAGTTATTCGCAATTGCACAGTAACTTTCCTTTTTTTTGGTCTGTCTGGATGGAAATTGTTGCTCGCAGTCTTTATTTGCGCTAGAGTGCATTCTGTTCCTTGCGGCTAATGGAATCATTCGGTCGGGCAGAATATGAAAGGTTCCTCTTAATTTTTTTGCATTTTTCAATTAGGTTTGTCGAGAGCTTTGTTCGAAAAAGATAATGTTCATCCCTGCTGCTGAGTTTAGTTAACTGAACAATCAAAATCAAAGGAAAGTAGGAATTTCACTTATCCAATTATTTCCAGTGATGAACATTCTTGAATATTTCGCGAAAAAAATCAAACCTTCTAGAATTTTGACAGGTCACGTTGTCAATTCGCGAAATCTACATTTTCTTAAAGTAATCATTTTGATAGCTATTTACTTTTCTGATCCCGCGAAGTGAAAACGAATTTTCAATCCATGAGGAAAATGTTGCCTAGCAATGAAAAAAGAAACAACACTGCAAACTCTAAAGCTTTGTTACCTGGTTACCTGGAGTCTTGAGCAGACTCCTTCGTCAGACAATTTCATCAAATTTTTCGGAATCGTAAGAATTTTTTTTTTCGATTTCTCAATTGAGAAATCAAAAATTTTTCGATTTTGGGCATTATCAAACAACGCTTGACAACATCTCATAACAGTAGTTTGGATTTCTGTTTGTACGGGTACCGATTTCTATAAGCATGAAAACAACAACTATGAACATTGACTTTGGATCTAGCCGCAAACAGCTGGTTTGTCGTAAAATTTAAAAACTTTTCAAAAAACGACTATAATATTTAAGTCACAACAAATGTTCACATGAAAATAACTTCACGATTTCTTTCTGGAAATTCTAATCATGAACTTCTTGCTATACTATCACTATACTTCAGTATATGTCAGAGTCACAATTTTTTTTATGAAGATAAGACTACTTTTTTCATGCAATTTTATTTGCTCCATCGATTTTACACAAAAAGGAGTACAACGAAAGTTCTCACCATAACAGTATCAGAAAAAAGGGGTGTAATGAAATAGTTATTTATGATATGAGTGTTGAAATTGACGTTTTATATTGTGAGTGAAAAAGAACAAAATTAAATCACCTTTAACACAAATACCATACAATGTTTTTTGTACAACTGCCCTATTTTCATCATGAAAGAGGCGAATTTGCAATGACAATAAACTTCAAAATGCATTTTATTATTCAAATGATCAAAAGGTTTGTTGTGAATGGCAAACGTTGCCAACGTTATGATTACTAACAAATGAGAAAAGACGCTGTCATTTGAATTTCGTTCCTGTCCAATTTTCGTCTTAGGTGTTCAATATGTTTGTCGACAGTCCAGTTATCAATAAAAGTGATGATTTTCTCTGGATATTGAAGAGTCTGCAAGAAGAGCAAATCTGGAACTCCTACCTAAAAAATCTGTTCAGCAGTACGATATTACATATAACAATTTCGTGGCATGGTGTATATTGAAATATGTAGAAGGGTACTTCAGTAAAACTGTTTACCTGGCATCCTTAGAAGAAAAATCAGAAATATGGAGTTCATCAACTTTGTGAAGCAATTTTTCAATGATAATGTCAAGCGCCCTTGTTAAAAATGGTGTGGATGTTACTAAATATTTTAAGGTAATAGATATTTAAAACGGAAAAGTGAAGGATATCGTCCCAAAAAATCGAAAATTTTCACTCGTGAACAAGTTGAAAAGATTATAAAGGAGGCACCAAATGAGAAATACTTGATGGTTAAGGTTGCAACAATATTCGGATTATTTGGAGCCTGTCTGAGTGAAGAATTGTGTAATTTATCAGTGGAAGACATCGAAATAACAAATAAATCATTGGTTACACAACTTTTAAATACAAAAACGAAAGTCAGTCGTTCTTTCAGTATTACTGGGAAGTATGTAGACTATTTTTATAAGTACTTTGCACTGCGCCCTTCTGTCATCGAACATCGTCGTTTTTTCCTGAAATACATGAATGATAAATGCACTGCCAATCCAGTTGGTATTAATACATTTCCCAAAATTTCATCTATTGTTGCCGAATTCCTCAAACTGCCAGAACCAAAGCAATATACAGGACACTGTTTTCGAAGATCCTCCGCTTCATTGCTAGCAGAATCAGGAGCAAATATCACGGATATACAAAAACCAAGTGGATGGAAGTCTACGACGGTAGCCGAGGGCTATATTGATCATTCCATCGCACATAGAAATGTCATTGCTGAATAAATTCTCTCAACCTCAACAGATTTTGGATCATCATCATCCAATATTGTATTTCCGGTTTCGACAAGTACTGATGGTGCTGAGGATTCTAATAATGTGTTGCGAAGCTCCCTAACGTCACAGGGCATTAATGTTAGTAATTGTTCTAGTTTTACGAATGATATTAATGTTCATAAGTAATGATTGTTGAATATTGATGATAAAAATTTGCATTTGCTGAATTTTTCTAATCTGAATTCATCATAAGAAAATGGAGTGCTAAAAATATTTTTAAAACTAATGTTGAAAACATTTTTAACACGCTTCCACGTAAACAATCAATTTTAAAATTGTTTGCTGTCATTGAAAGTGCTACTTTTAATGGCAGTTGTACAAAAATATATTATCAAATTTAAAAAACACGAACCTGCGTAAATTGGTTTTCTATACCCATCCAATCCGTATACTAATTGGTTGATTATTCAAACGGGCATTCCTCTCAATTAAAGGTACTGCGCCAACCCGTTTCTTCTTACCAGAGCACGCTCGATTCCTTCATTAGGGCGTTCGCCAAATGGAAAAATCTTGCACATTTTTTCGTCGGTTGAGCACCTGACGATGGGTTCATCCATCAACATCAACTGGATATAGTTCTGCCGTCCAGGGCGTTAATGTTTGGCCCCTTTCAGCCTTCCATCCTGTTCCAACGGTCGCTGAAAAAAGCACATACCTAGTTCTGTTTGCAGACGCTTAGCTTCGGGGCGACACCTGTTCCTTTCTCCTTGATTAATGATGAAAATATCACTTCGTGAGAGCATACATTGACCCACAGTTTGAGAATCTATTTTTTCTTCAACCATCAAAAAATGTCGACATTTTTGCACTATTTTCAGGTGCAAAAGCCATCAATTCCCTTACCGTACAAAAATTTGCTAGTTGATCAGCAACACTTTCAATCCTAAGGATCAAAAACGCTGTTTTCAATCCTAGGATTAAAGGTTATTGCATTCGAGCTCTCTAATTCAAATTTGAAAAACAAACATTATCTCTTACAAACTTAGTAAAAGAAACTAATTGGGCAACTATATATAGGTATTTATTTGTTATTTATAGTGATATTGAATGTACAATTGGAACAATTATTGCCAAATTCAAAGAACCACTGAAATTATCACTAACAATTTTCGAACAATTCAAAACATTTTCATCAATGTTAGAACAACTTGAAATATTCTCCATAACTGTTGATGGAAACATTCGAGGAAATATCTGAACAGTTACTTGAACCTTCTTTGTGAGGTTGCAATATTTTTCTGGCAGTATTCTCTTTGTTGATATATGATTCTTCAATATATCTGCTATCGTAATCGATTTCCAACCTGCATGTCTTTTAAGGCAAGTGAGGTTACCACCACCATCAATAAGAAGTGTACCAGATGTTCTTATTAGCGAATGTCCAGTATACTCCTTCCAATTTTCTATTTGCAAAAATTTTGCAATTTCTTGCAGCACGGTACTAATTTTGTGAATATCAACAACCATTCTTTGACGCTTCCCATTAACATACTTCAAAAATGAACGACGTTCCTGTGTCTTTGATGGCCGCAGTGCAACATATTTTCGGAATAAACGCAAATAATTATCGCCTATAATGGTAAACAAACGAGGTTTCTTGTTTTTTGTCTGCAAAATTTTTACGATCAGGACAGAGTCCATATCTTCAATGTCATCAATTTTCAGATGAATTAGTTCGTCAAAACGCATAGCACCTCCAATTCCTAATACTAGAACAACCTTCATCATCAAATATACATTATCAGGTGCCATATCCAGAAATCGATCCACTTCCCAATTTGTAAAAACCCTAGACTTTTTAGGTATATTTCCATCACTTTGCCATTTTAACAATGCTGAATATTCACTAATATCCACACCATTTTTGATATCCAGTGTGGATCGCAATATTGAATAGTGCTACCAAAGAGTGGATAGCTTGACGGTCTTCATTAAATTTGAGAAATGCACCATAAGAACACTCTCCGCATAGTTTCGCACATTTTTTTCTTCACACCAATCAGTGAATCGCCGATATGCTAGTTCATAAACTTGGCGAGATTTGGGTGGCAAAAGATTTAGATATACTGATTCGGCACTTTCCAATATATCCGCAGGTATATTTTCATCGTGTTCGGGATTCATTTTGAAAGCAGCGTTAAAACTACTACAAAAATTATATGATTAGTACGTCTACTGACGTCTACTTGACAATCAATATTTACCAACAATACCAGATATCCATGAACACACGACTATCGCTGTTATAATTAATAGATGTTCAAATTTATTACCAAATTATTAACGATTTTTGAATAAAACTAATTGACTCGGTTGAAGAAAAACTAGTATATATCATAGGGACTAAAAGTACCTATTTTTACACGCAATTTCATATATATTATAATGCTCGTAACAAAAATATGCACTTTTAATCCTTATAATATCATATTTTCACTGATATCCAGTTGCGTTCGAACATTTTTCTATCCATAGGAGTAATGAGGGGGGATTTTAGGAGACGTACCCCCCGCATTGATTTGAGGCATTTGAAAATTTCAAGTAACAATTTAAACAAAAATTAAAAACTACTGAAAGATTTCCTTGAATGGTGGGGGATGAACCTGATCCATGACTCAAGTCTAGTTACGCCAATATTGCTATTTTGACGACGTAATAACATTCCTGAAGTTAAAGCCAAGTGTGAAGAAATCTCTGTTAATCTTCCAGGATGAGATGTTTTAATTGTTCAAATTCGACAAAAATAAAATGAAGACTTCATGAAGATATCGAATACCTACATAAATACACAAGAGACATTCACAAAACACGAAAATGAAAATAATCTTTGAAAGAAGGTTTGTTTTGAAATTATTGCGTTATTGTGTATCTTGATAACCTCTCATGATATTTTCAAGAGAAAAATCGTCTTTGATAGATGATTTTACGAAGAATTTATTGGAATAGGTATACTTAAACTTTTCTTAAGTAATCGTTTTCCGGTTAAAACTGAAACTTATAGTTTTTTATGGAGACCTTATATTTCATTTCACATTTAGATTTTACATATTTTTTCCTATTTGAAATAATGAATAATAATTGTTAATTAATAATTAATCAATTGTATTTCTGCGTGGTTTCTACCGTATATTTTGGGCAGGCGATGATGCGATTTGCATAACCAGAATTTCATGAAACGATAGTCATCCAAATGAATAATGAAACGACCTTTCGTAGGAAAAATGAAATTTGGACAAACTGCGTTTTGCAAGTCTGCTCCTCACTTCATAAAAGATATCTTTCTCCAAGTTGAGTGACATACTTTATCCACATCTCAATATATCAAACAAAGTCGGCGATTTTGTTGGTTACACCATTTATAACTCAAGATTGGATGAACTCTTTGTTATGAAAGATTTTTTATCATTCTTATACAACGGTGTTACCATAAAATACATTTAAACTCTGAAATATCTGATGAAATGGAAAAAAAATAAAAAAATCAATTTTCTTCTTGCGAAAAACGCCAGTAGGTGTTGCTGCTGTTAATAGCGTTTTCGTGAAAGTATTATATTCGATATTAATTCGGTAAACTACATTTTCTAATAATATCAACGCATCTGAGTCAATGTGTTATTACACCTATCTTTCTTCCGAACACTACGGAAAATTTTATGACGAAATATTTTGAACAATTCTCCATTCTACTATTATATATGTAAACAATTACTGTGTATTTTGAGTTGCCTAAACGGATGTTGTGGGGGCGCATTGAATTTTTTGTCTGGTGACTTCCAACAACCATTACCGGTAATTCCAAAATCGAGGGCTGCCGATGAAATAAATGTTTGTTTAAAGTCATCAACAGGAAGTTCAAAGTGTTTTCATTTTCTTTCTGTTCATTGTTAGGCAACAATTTCTTCTCGTTAAGTTTTGGCCCCTGACAAATTAGTGCTCAATTTTTTACGCAGGGGCCTTTCTTATATTACTAAAAAATGTTTTCTAATTGTTTCTTGTTTCAGAGACTGGGAGAGAAAACCCATGTTAAGTTTTCAGGAAAATTTGCAGGAAAAGTAGTCATTTTCCATCGTAAAGCGATGAACCGTCCATTTCAAATCCCAAAATGAGCCCCATTCTCTTCCGCCGTAACCAAATACCGTACGTGTGCACTCGACTACTCCGACCTCCATTGGTGCCTCCGCCCGTAGCCACAGAAGCGTCCAACCGCGCGCTTCTTCTTCCATTGTTTTTGGCCCGCTCCTAGTCCGTAATTAACCGGAAGTAGCAGGGCGGATACCAGTAGTTAGCCATGTGCTCCGCATATCAAACAACCATCATCATCCGTCCCATTATTCGGATCCCCCGGCTCATGGGAGGAGCCTCCAACCCTTTTTTACCCGATGCACACACACCATGGCCTCCTCATCTAAGTCGTGTGTAATTTTCCGAAGTGCATACTCATTTCGGGGGGTGGAAGAGGGTGCTTGAAGGGTTTTCCGACGGTCTCTTTTTATTCCGCGTCTACGACTTGCACAGCTTTAATGCAAATATCCACTCGCCATTGTGCCTTTGTTCTCTTGTTTCGTCTTGCGAGGCATGAGGTCGACGAGACAAATGAGAATTGAGGGGTGAAGGGTTGTTGATGGGGCCAGTCGGATGATCGCGAAAAATCACAAACGGAATTCATCAGGAGAAGTGGAGGTTTGTAAGGACTCTGTAGGATTAACTTGAGCTTGGCGTTATCAATAGAATTCATGTGTATAAGATTCACAAATCGTCAGAATTCTTGCCAACAAATTATTTCTATCCACTCCGAACTTGTTGACTGTAACATGACAATTTTTTGAGTGTGCAATCTTCACTGATCTCTTCTGTTAGTGCAAAATGAATTTAAACTGTTTTTGAGAAAAAATGCACATATCATCGAGAACAAAAAAGACGGATGGATCAATAGTGAATCAGAAGAAAGAAGCATGGTTGGAGACAACTAAGTATAGTCAGTTTCAGAATTATTGGTATCTAAAATTATGTTTGGAATATCCCATCAGTAACTTTTGAGTTGTAGGATTTAAATTGGCGTTGATAAATTTCAAATTTATTCCTGAATGTGTATGTTCTTGTATAAATCGACAAATTAGTTTTGGACTTGATATTTCATGAGTCTTGTTGAATTGAAAACGGCTGGATCCATCATTTACTTTTTCAAGTTATTTTCTGATTAATAAATATTCTCAAAATTTCAGTTCTCACCTAGACTTGTCAGAAGAATTTTGGAGAAGAAAGAAGGCAAGGCAAGTTATTACAGTCAGGAGTGAGCAGTGGAAAAAAATCTTCTCCACATGATTATACCGTCAAAGAAACGTTTGTACAGGGTGGTCAGATTTCGATTTTTTTTATACATCTCCTAAACTAAGCGAGATAAAAAAAGTAATATACATGTCATGTTCTCTACTTTCGAAAAACATAAATTGCTGAAAGCAGCAAGTCGTTAAGGTGTCTAGTTTCCATGCTACAGGGCGATTTTGAAATTTGGCTAATTATTATGATTGGTTATAACTTCCGCCTTATTGCCGCTACGCTCTCGAATTGAAAACGTCTTTAGGGCAGTTTTTTCAGTACTTTTCATCAGTGCTATCGAAATTTCCGTGCCTCTCCAAATTTTGGAGAAATTAAAAAAATAATTTTTTTCAAATGGAAACCGTAGTGTGTTATAATGATTTTCAATAGACTTTTCTTAGACAATTTCAAAATTATATGTCATGATATACTTCCTAGCTTGAATATGAAAATTCTGAAAATAATAATTTCTAATGCTTCTGAAAGAATAACTAAAAAAACAATTTTATCACTGAAAATTTCAATTTCCCTACCATGATAAAAAAGAAATTTTCCAGAATTAAGAATTTGCGGAAATTATCCTAAACCTTGAAAAATAAAAAAAAACTAAATATAAGAGAATATTCTCTCGATAACAGAGAATCCCGAAAATTTCACTTTGACGCTAATTATTGTCAAGTAAAAAAACATATTCGGAATGAGATTGAAAATTGAAGACAAAATCGTTTTTCCTGAATATCTCGAGAAATATTCATTTTGGGATGAAAGTCTGAGACGTAAGCTCCTATTATTTTTCGACGAAAATTTCGAAAATGCTCCGAAAAAATGGGGTTCCAATTTGAAAAAAACGACGTTTTGATGTTTGACAAAGAATTTGTGACCTCCTGAATCATATTCTGGAAAAGAAGCACCAGCCTTTCTTCTCGGAGATTCTCAAAAATGAGCATTTTTAATGAAAAAACGTCGAAGTTATTAGTATTTTAACAGAGTTCAATTTTGAAATTTTTTTTTCGTATTTCCTCATTTAAAGGGAATTTTCTCGAAAAAATTCAAACTTTTGGAATAAAAAAAAACTCAGAATTCAATGAAGAATCTGATTATGCAATAAAAAATGAGTCTTCCCATTCGAAAAACGAAAGTTGATGTCACTTCCGGAAAAACCGGAAGTCCTAGAACCTTCAAAAAATTTACGAGAAATCGTCTTCTCACTTGAAGCTCACCTTTAGAATTTCATCCTGAATCTTGTTTCTTTCCTAAAAATATTCTTTAGAGCCATATTATATAACCCTATACTGACAAAGATTATTTCAAGTCAAGATTCAATGTATTTCCTTCCGACTCTTTCTTTTATTACATATTTGAAACTCTGGTTATGATTATAACGTAGAAATCATATCATAAACAAAGATGCGAATATTAAAACAACAATGTACTTGAAAAGATACTAAATTGTATTTGAAATATGTGAATACAAATGAAGCGTTTTAGGAGCTCTTAATTTTATCCAATTATTCAAACTAAGGGGGTGATATTTTACCGGAAATTCTTGAATATTCAACATTAACATTCATAACAAGCTGTCTTCCCCATATATCATTCATCTGACAATTAGCATCAAAATTTTCCCTCATACAAACTCACACATCCCCTGGTTCTGAGGGTTGGGGAGCGGAAATTTCTGGTTTTTTCGTTGTTTGTGTACTGAAACTAGCTCACATACCAAATTTCAACTTCATAAGACTTCAGAAAGTACTCTAACAGTTTTCAGGGACATCAGTGAGTCACTGACGATATCGAGGGTTTTTAGATATAACATGGCGAGTGTAGAAGCTATGCAATTGAGAATTTATACATTGGATATGTCTACTATTGACATCATGTTCTGAAAATTCCATTCATCTTGAGAATTCCGAACTCAACTTATGAAGTTCGAAAATACGAAGATATACTCAAAGTTGTCAGATAAATGAACCACTGTTAAAAAAAAAATCAGAAACCGGTCAGTGTCTCCTGCTGTTGAATAAATAAATGAGTGAGGAATGTTAACATTTTTCAATTTCTACATATTCCTATTCTCCGTAGAAAATGAAAATATTGTGTCCAAAAATTATTTGAATAATTCAAATAGCGTCCGAGGTATCGAGTTATAAACATGAGTTCGATGAATCCGTGTGACGTCACTTTACATCCAACGACTTGCGAGGTTCAGTACGTAGCCGGGTCCAATTTCGTCTCACGGAGTGCGATTTGCGAATGTAGTATGACGTCACATCGCCGCGAGGAATTGAATATTCACAGGGTTTTAAAATCCGAACTACTAGGTCTTTTCGACTGAAACAAAAACTAGTGATTTCATATACATATAGGTTATACTGTGACGAAGTTTTGATCGATTTTGCATACCTGTGAACATTCCTCATTATGGTGAGAAATCATGCCTAATTCCGTTCATGAAGTTTTCAAATGATGAAATAGTTTGTCTGCGCTCTTGAGAGGCATGTCTGAAGAAAATCAGCGTCTCAGCAAGACAAAACCCTCACCGTGCTGAATCGGCCGTAGGGTAGGTCTTTCACCTTTCCTCACTCATCGTCTGAGCACGGCCATGTCGCGAGTCTTCTCGTCTTTCATCCGATCCGGATGGAACTGCAGCTGCAACATAATTATTTCCCATTTTTTGGGGAGCCCTTTGTCAAGGATACGTCCTCAAGTGTGCTCCAGAGTAGGAAGTTTCGCGAAAAAGAAGAAGTCGCTGCATTTCGATTTTTTTTCTTTCTGCAGGAAACGGGAAGCTGAATTCGCTGAATAAAAGCTGGAGGCTTTTTGAATTTCAGATGAGTTGGGCTTAATGGTGCGAAGTATTTCGTCGATTGAAAGCATCGGGAATGGCGGACTGGAATTGGAGTTGAGTTTTTCAGGGACTTTCGTCTCCTTCATACAGGGTGAGCCAATAACGCTCGATGACTCTTAGAAATTTTGTGCTAGGAGAATATGATAGAAATGAGGTGCAGTTCGTTATGATATCCCATTTACCCAACAGACAGGTTTGGCTAGTAATCGAAACAGACGAGATAAGAGGAGTCATTTCGAAAAAAGTCTCGCACAAGTTTTGAGATTGAATTCACATCCATAACGCTAATATTTTTATTTCTTTGGAGTATATTAATTTGAAAACAGGTTCAGTTGTTAGATTTACTATTCAACTTCGGGAAACAGTGGCGAAAAGTACGTTATATTTAGTGATAAAGAGCACAGACCAGTTCTTGTATGAAAGATGCATTACTCATTTTTTTTATTGAAACTAGAATGCGATCATCTGCCACTTCAATTCAACACAAAGTTATTTTTTTCAAATATTGAAACTATAGTATTCAGTGCACTCCAAACAAAATGTTTTAACCAAATTTATTTCATCGTAGTTTTTTCCTTCTTATTAGCCAAATGGCCCTCCTAAATCGGCAGATCGATCGGTTTACCGTTTTTAATCGACCGATTGATTGAAATTTTGAAAACATTGAGGAAACAAGGATTTTGTTCATTAAACATGACATAATCTTTTTCTTTAATCAAACATCACATTATTTCTTATTTTTTTACTCAAATTTGTCTTCTTCAAAGATGATTCATCAAAAAAACAGTATTGAAAGAGTCTTTTGGGCTTATTGGCCGTGGTCCATTAGGAATAATTTCACCTAACGTTTCGCTTACAACTTCGGTAGGCATCTTCATAAGATTCTCGGTCAGAGATTATACCTCGAACGCTGAATTTCTGACACTGACTATTTATCAAAAAACGAACAAATATTTCGGAAATGGGGAAAAAAATTACCATTTGTAAAATTTCGTTAAATTTTGTTCTGAAAATAAAAATTAACTTGAAGAAATCAATCATCGAACCTTCATCTTCTTCAGAAAATAAACATTGAATGAATTTAAAATTGATACACCTAAGCTGCCCGCATGGTACTTATTGAGTGAAACTTTTAACAACAGAATTTTTCCGTTTTCTGCAGAGCTACCACGTATCAACATACAGTTTGTTTTAACACTTTTCGACTTATATGGTAAAAAAAAACTATTTGAAAATATTAGGTCAAGTTGAAGCAATGAAAACCTTTTTTGAAAACTTAATTTGGGTTTTCTCTCCCAGTCTCTGAAGCAAGAAACAATTGGAAAAAATTTTTGAATAATATAAGTAGAAATTGTTGCCTAACAATGAACAAAAAAAAACACTTCGAACTCTTAAGCGTAACGTTTCGGAGTCTAAATCAGACTCCTTCGTCAGACAATTACTAGTTTTTATTCAACTTTGTAGAATCGTGACAATATTTCGATTTTTTGATTGACATTTGTCAATATATGATGAACATAGATTAATATTGATAAATAGATGTTGATATCGTTATTTTATTTCAAAATTCCCTGAAACCAGTTCTTTGTTCAATAAATCCATCCAAATTCGATCTATTCCTACTGAACAATTGGCGAGATTATTAGCCTCATCCAACAAAATACAAGCTGACTCCTTGATTTTTCTTTTATAATTATCATGTTCCGTCATTATAATTTTTGTGCCATTCCAATCCATCATGTGATTGCCGGTATTGGAACACACATGATCTGCTATCTGCGATCTACCAATATCTCTATTTTTTATTTTATTCTTTTGTTCACGTTTTCTGATTTCTAGTGGTCTTGATGTTTCTTCTGTATAAGATTTTCCACAAATACAGGCAATATTGTAAATACAATTTCTTGATTTTTGGTTCTCATTCAAAGGTTTAGATTTTGTTAATAAAGATCGTAAATCATTTTTTGTTTTGAAAACAGATTTTATGTTGAATTTAGAACCAATTCTTTGAATTTTTTCTGGAAGTCCATGAACATAAGGAATTAAATTTAT
This sequence comes from Hippodamia convergens, assembly GCA_038502775.1. NCBI lineage: Eukaryota > Metazoa > Arthropoda > Insecta > Coleoptera > Coccinellidae > Hippodamia > Hippodamia convergens. The sequence continues at coordinate 43,141 of CM076614.1, forward strand.
TAAAATTGGTTGTTCTTGACGGTTTGTTCTTGGTTCTTGATTGTTATTATCGTTTTGAAGCAAAATTGTTCTTTTTGAATTTGAAATCGTTTTTTCTATGAATTTATTTGGATATTGATTATCCTCAAAAATATCTTTAATGAAATTAATTTCGTTAAATCGTATTTCAGTGGTCGATGAAAATTGCGCTCAAACATGAAGTGTTTTTATAATATCTCTTGTAATGAAACTCATTACAGCATTTTTTTCAGGTACATTTTTCGTTTTTTGGTTGTTATAACTGACGTCCGATCCTCTCAATTTTCAAATCAAACCAATTCCATTTCCGTAATCTGTCAAATTTCGTAAGTCACAACAACAGCCAAGATACAATACAAAAGTCACCAATCTGAAATTTTATTCAAATTTCGAGATTATTTCACAGAACTTTACTGAAATAGAAAAAATATCGTCTAATACTCGTTGCAGAAGGCAATTCCAACACTCATTCGTGTTGGAATAGGAACTCATTCTGCAACTTGCTTTAGAATATACTAATTCTAAAAACAGATGAATTCATTAACTAAAATCAAAATCGGTTTTTTCTCATCTTGATTTGGAGATATTTTTTCACTTTCAGTAATTTGTTACTTCAACTTTTCATGAAGAGTTCATCATTATATGAATCAACAATCTATCTGGAGTGATCAACCAGTTTTTCATTCCTCTTTTAAATTTTTTCATACTTTTTAATTCCTTCATTCGACTATGTATTTTTCGGTTGTCTTGAAGCTAGGTATGTACTGCTTCTCTGAACCAATCTTTCTCTGCTTTCGCTCTTTTATATTTGTCCCTTTTTATTCATGTCGAGTAATTGTGTTCGTTTAGATCCTTAAGTATCTTTTTCTTTAGAAGTCTCGTTTCTATTTTACTCGCAACTACATAATTTTCAAAAAGTATTTTTGCATGATATCATAGCCCTTTTTATGACAATTTGTTTTACATCTATTTTTCCATTTTTCAGGCTACTTTGCAATTATTCCAATATTTGCAAAATCTCGCAGGTGTGCCGTCGGCCTAAGACTAATGCTATTCACGGGATGTAATCCAATAAGGCCCAGTATGGGGCATATGAAAAACCTGGTAAGTAGCACATTGAGTTCAGCCGTCACATTTTTTACCGCATACTTTACGACTATGCCTATGTCGTATAAAGCCTGAATATATGAATATGACTTTTAGGGAATTTGTAGGTGCCAGTTCCACGGGCATAAAACGTTCCGTGTAGCTTTTATTTGATTATTTATTAGATGTATAAATGCCTACACTTCATTTTACGATATTTATGAATTGCTTTTTTAGAGTCCCCAATATCAATTTACTTTCGGTGTTGTCGCTGAGGCTCGGTTGTTTTTCATGTTTAATTGCAAGAGGTGGACCTTTACGTTTCGGGTGTTTCAATAATATTTACATTAACGCGGGACACTCCGTATATCGTGTGGAGAAATGGAGGAATTATTCCAATGACTTGGCGTACTAGCTTCGAATTATTTACGTCATGAGTTCGGAAGGCCATATGATTTGAATTGTTTGAAAAATACTTGAATGAGACATAATGTTTTCGTCATAATGAAAAACATTGATGAAAAGGAAAATGAAGAAGGGGAATAGAGATGTATATATCTATGGAAAATCGACAAACAACAAAATATAAAGAATGCAATACATAATCGTATCATCAGGAGAATTTATTCAGTAAAGTTTAAAAAGACTTGGAGAAATGATTCCTACTTCTGTTTGTATACCTATACAACATTTTTCTACTACTCGGTGAAATTTCTGGAGAAGATGATGAAGTGAAAATGAGGAAACACACCTAGGAATAAAAGAGGGTTACGAAAATTCAGTCCTTGTATGTCTTGGGTTTTTTCTTTTATGCAGTGGTGGCTCGTGAGTTTTCAAACAGAAGAGGCCATCAGAAGCCGAGCAAAAAATATACTGCTCCACAAGAGTTAAGGATATCGTATTCAATCGTTTTGAAAAATATGTAATCTTCGAGAAAATCGCTGTAAAATCATTTACAACTCAATAACAACTTGAATCGATCAAATAAAAATCTGTATGGGACATTTCGTCAATCTGGTCGCCTTTTTTCTGAAGTTTGGTTCTTTTCATACGCTTCATGAATGTTCCATTTTGAAATGGAGTCAGTTTATCAACGGTTCCGATTCGAAACGAGTTTTCTGAAAATGCCAAGACGTAAATCAACAAACGCTGAGTCTAATAAGGCTATCGGAATGCTACAGGATGGCCTAACTCAGGTTGTAGTGGAAAAAATGCTCCAAGTCAGCCAAAGTGTGATATCTCAATTTTGGAATGGGTTAGGGAGACAGGTTCCGTGTTGGAAAGACCAAGGCTTGGTGGGCGACGAAAAATAACACCTGCTCAGGATCGTTTCATCACCGTTTCGGCGAGAAGAATGCCTACATCTACGTCTAGAATGCTACGGAATACTCTTCAAAATGCAGATGGGGACCAACTCCCATCGAATCCATAAGACGACGTTTGAAAGAGGTGAGTCTAGGTTCTAGAGGCTGGAATGGGCAAGGCTACATATCAATTGGAACGATCAACGTCGTTGTGCCTTGTTCACTGATGAATCCAGATATGAACGATTTTCAGATTCCCGAAGAATAAGGGTATTGACAATCCCACGCATACCCCGTAATCGTCGCTATGTCCACGAAGTCCATCCATTCCAAGGTGATAGTGTTATGTTATGGGCAGGGATTTCAATGGGCGCACAGATGTACACATTTGGCCTGGGAATATGACCGCCATACACTATAGGGAGCATGTAATTGACAATGTTTTGCCAAATTTTCACGCTGCTTTTGGTGAAACTTTTCAATTTCTAGACGATAACGCTTGACCGCACCGTGCAGCCATAGTTGAAAATGCGAGCGAGGAGCTGGGTATTCCACATTTACCAAAACCTCCGCACTCACCAGATTCCAATTGCATAGAACATGCATTGGATATGCTCCAAAGAAGATTAGATAATTATTTACCTACCCCAGAATCCTTAAATGATCTGAGAGAGCTTTTGTCCCGTTTATGGAACCAAATTACCCAAGAAATGTTCAACAACCTCGTATGTAGTATACAAAGAAGATGTCAAGTTGTTATTTATGCCCATGGAGGCCACACATTGTATTGATTAATTAATTTCATTTCCTGAAACTTGAAATCATATTAATATGACTTTTCATCGCATAATCTCAATTAAACTATATTTTTTTTGCAATTTAAATCAATAGCTTTAACTCATGTGGAGCAGTTCATTGAGCGTATTGACAATTAACAAACCTATTTTCTCTAAGACAGATGAGCAATTAGACCAAAACTGAAGTTATTTTAGAAGTCATTGCATTCGAGCAGATGATAGATTTGTACTCGTTATTGTAGGATTAATTTTTTTCCTCAGAATAACATGAAGTTATCAATATATCGAATCATAAATATCATTTCCTAGATATTTGGAAAAAAGATCCCCAAATTTCTTCAAAAAGAGGAGCACACTCGTGTAATTTTATCATTGTCCTCCAGTATCATTTACAACATGAATTTTTCATGTTATGTTTGAATGTGATTTGGACGAAGTCTGTTTATGTGTGAATTTTTTTGTCAGATTAGGTATATTTTGAATTTGTTTCATTTTTCATTTCGATTTCTTCGTTCAAGATAGTCGAAAAAATCATACTGTCTATTACCGTTGAAAGATTTTTCATATTATGAATATGAGAATGAAACCTGTTTTTCGCATGAAGTTAAAACTTGTTCCGCAGCGCAGAACTTAAATGGAGAGTAGTATAAGAGTTACCAACACCTTGATTCTGATAATGTTTTACAACCCAAGGTCCTATATGGTGTTGGTGTAAGACACTATACAACCCTTATAAAACTCGCAATTCACTATTGCGGCGATTCTTATGGAACTATGAGACAATCGACAGGTGTTTCAGAAACTCTTAAATCACTTTTATAGGACCATGTTATAAAAGAACCGGTAATATAACCTATCCTCTTCACTTTGTTTCAACTCATAAGCCTCTGTGATATTAATATCTCTCTCATATGCATGGAAATAACTATTCTTGTGCTTTATCGTTGCTTTCATTCAATGGTTGACATTTACATCAGCTCTGAATATATGATTATCAGAGAAAAGATTATAGTGTCATGAACTTGTGAGAACTTTGAATTTTGAATAGCCTTCAATCAAAATTCTTATGCAGGTACTACTTTTACTGTGAAATCATGCTTTGTAGGCCTCAAAAATTTTAGCGCCCCAAAAATGATAAGAAAATACAAATTTCATCAAAAAGGAAATAAAAAGTTCTCGACCTCACACTTAGATTTTTCTGTTATTCATGAACGCAAACTTTGGTTTTTTCAATAGATGGCATGGAATTTATGCTAAAGAGGTTCTCACATAAGATATTTTTATAAAAACAATGATTTCATAATTTGTTCCGAAATCAAATACGAGCTTAGGTCCTAGTTAAATGGCAGAATAATTAATAACACTCCATTCCTTTTAAGGAAACTCTTAGGAGTTCTAAGTATATTTATATGGTTCTGCAGGTCCTGTTATAGACCATCTAGGATGTACAAATGAAGGTAGCAAATCCTTTATGAGCAGTAAAGGCACATAAAAGAAGAAACTATTACCTACTACACACCAATGGATTCATAAAGACATCGAAGATTACTTAAGACGATAATATACCACTGAACAAATCTCTGTTTACTGATTTGTGGAATAACACGGTGAAATAAAAGTAACGGTAGTTACCGCTTCCTGCCGGACCTCTAATATTCATAACCTTAGAATTTTCTAAAGTGCCGCCAAGCTATTAGTGAATCGTCATAGCGGATTATTTTTAATTTTCATTAAAGCAGTGCGATGAAAATGTTCAAATTTGGCAAACAGTAGGTCCAAGAAAAAGGCCATCGTGATGACACAGATGCAAAAGAAACTTCAGCTCAAGCCCCAGTATTATGTCAAAAAAGAAAATTGAATAAAAAGATATTTGAAATAGACTACTCCAGGATTTTTTCACTGGGATATTCTCAGTTTGAAATGAATTTCCAAAGAAGTTTTACTATACACGAACAGCCCAGATCTTGAATTCAAAATTTCCTATAGGGTTTTCTCCACTTTTCGATGGAAAGAGACTACTCTTCACTTTCCTCCAAGTATATACTATAAGGGATAAAGTCGCATTCGAGACAGATTAAAGTTCTATAAATGAAATGCATATTTAACCTATAAGTAATAAGTGATAAAGAGGTAGTCGAGGCCAGCTCCCCAGAATGTTCATTGGGATAAGAAAGCTGAAAACTTGTCTTTTATGTAGGTACCTACGAAGCTCATAATAATTCACGACCCGGAAAAATTAAACGATTGAAAACGGCGCCGAACCTATATCTTCATACTCGATGAACCCTTAACTCCTTCTCTCACTTCCACATCGACTACACCCAATTCTAATCGTGCAACTTTTATATACGGCAACAGCGGAATATAAACAATTTTTACTGCCGCGAAAAATTCATGAATCCCAAATTATCCATATAAATTCCTAGTATTCTTCCTTCTCACAGCCGGCATTATACCCGGCCCGAAATTTATGCCTTTCTCTGTGCATAAATCCGAAGTACCCACTTTTACCAAAACCACGGGCTAAGACACGTCCCTAGGGCCGTAAACTGGCGCAGACGATTTTTTCAGAAGGACACGTTCGGTTTTGTTGAAAATTTAATTTTACGACTTCGGTGTGACCGCGCTTGGCATCAGTTCAGGCGCTTTGAGCGGTTCTGTTTTTACGACCGACTCACGTTCTTAATTTCGGGCCGAATATAAGTTGGCAAAATCACTCAGCGCTGATTGCATTTGTAATTTAAATCGGCGTCCTTGCGGGGGGCTGTTTACATTTCCCGTGGACGTTGTTATATGCCTAGATTGTCGCTGGACAGCGGACGCTGGGATAGGAGGGCCGATTTTCGAGGTTATGCGGTCTGCGGAGAATCCGAATTGCTGCTTGGGGATGAGACAAACTTTGATGTTTCCATTTTGCATCAGAATAACTCTTTCTGTTTCTTCTTGTTTCAATGAAACATTGCCTTTACAACCTTCATGAAAATTCTAGCTGTCTTGAGTATGGTATAAAAAATATGGTTTCTCTATTTCAGTATCGTAATGAGTTCATTACAGTACTAAAAGTAGTGCTGTAATGAAACTCATTACAGCATTGTTTTCAGTTATATTTTTCGTTTTATGGTTGTCAGTATTGACCTCCGATCGAATCAAGTTTCGAATCAAATCAATTCAAATTCCGTTATCTGTCAAATTTCGTATGTCACACCAACTGCCAAGATACAATACAAAAGTCACTAATCTGGATTTTCATTTGAATTTCGAGAGTATTTCACAAAAATTGACTGAAATAGAGAAAATACCGTCTAATACTCGTTGCAAAAGGCAATTCCAACACTCATGCTATCGAAAACTCGCTCCTTCGTCGCTCGTTTTCGAACTTCGCATTCGTGTTGGAATAGAAGCTCATTCTGCAACTTGTATTAGAATATACTATTCTCTATTTCAGTATCGTAATGTGTTCATTACAGTACTAAAAGTAGTGCTGTAATGAAACTCATTACAGCATTGTTTTCAGTTATATTTTTCGTTTTGTGGTTGTCAGTACTGACCTCCGATCCACTCAATTTTCGGATCAAATCAATTCAAATTCCGCAATCTGTCAAATTTCGTTAGTGACACCAACGGCCAAGATACAATACAAAAGTCACTAATCTGAATTTTTATTTGAATTTCGGGAGTTTTCCACAAAACTTTACTGAAATAGAGAAAAAATCGTCTAATACTCGTTGCAGAATGCAATTCCAACACTCATGCTTTCGAAAACGAGCGACGAAGGAGCGCATTCGTGTTGGAATAGGAGCTCATTCTGCAACTTGTTTCAGAATATACTATTCCTGTATCGAGCTTCTGCTGATAGTTTTAATCTAAGTTTATAGAGTTAGAAAGATAGGAAACACCCTTATATCTGTGGTACTGAAATTCGTCTACGATTTTTGGCTACTTTCTTACTTTTGACACCTAGAGGGCGCTGAAAACATTATTCAGTACAGAAAACTATTATAAGAGGCGCAAAATTCGAAACATATTTCTCATTAATTTTCATTAAATTGAGTATTTTTTGTCGAGCTCAAAAGAAACATCCTGATCGACAAAACAAAAGCAGGGCCCCGCTTTTCCATTATTATGATATTTTTTATCTACACATTGTTTTGAATCAAACGAAAAACGCTTCTGGATTCTTCATATTTTTATTTGAAATGATTGTTTAAAATGATACAATATATTAATTATGAATTAAGAACATTTCAAGAATGTTTTCAAATATCAGAGAATTATTTTAACATTTTCAAGAACTTATTCATATAGTGAACTCTTGATAAATCGAACATCGATAAGTTGAACAGTTGTTCTGGATCCGATTCATACATATCTACCTACCCAGTGTATTTTCACCTCAATGTGTCTAGAGGGTCTAGTAGATGAGTCGAACTGCTGGAAGGGTAGTCAAGATAACCTCCACCGCTATAAGTCCAGTTTCCAGTGCTCAGACGCTCGTTTCTCAGTGATGATCATTACTTGTTTACCTGAGTTTTTCTCTCAATGAAGTGAAGTCTCACTTCAATAACTCGAATGTTTGGTAAGACCAATAGATAAGTCGAACAATTCTTTTGGTCCCTAGGAGTTCGACTTAACGAGATCCCACTGTATATTAATTACAGAAAAATATCAGAGGTGTATACTACGAAACCTGTATGTCATCCCAGCAAGAGTTCTTTATACGTTATCCAGAACAATATATTTTTGCCCCGAAGACTCTATCCATTTGACAGCACTGAAAATAAAAAGCAATGAATAAGACGATGATACGAGTTTCAAAACTTACATTTCCATTTTTTTTGGTAATGAAAAGAATGCATATTCAGGTTTATTCTTTCTGCAATTAATCACCATGCATTGTAAATGTCGGCCAGTTTTCTTCACAAAATTTATAACAGAAAAACACACAAGGAAATATTATAGAGTGAGCTAGGTGCTACTCTTGTAGATTTCGAGTTATTTCAGTGGAAAATTCGCGTATACGAGAAAATAGCCTACTAATAATCTCTATATAATCTTGCCAAATGGACCCTAATTAAATATTTTAATAATAACCCGTTCACTCTTGAAACTACAGATGTCGCTCACATCACCGTAGTCGCTTCATTTCCCATCTTCATACTCTATAATCTTTGGTTCCGGCTATATTTTCATTGTTGTTTTAGCCCTTTGGCTACAGTTTGGTAATACTCTTGCACTAGTGCAAAATTATCAGGTCCCTCGAAATAGATGCACACCTAATTATACACATTTATTTTTTATTAAAGTAACATGGTGACTCTTAAACCTAGTTATTGAACTTTTTGCAATTAATAATGCAATTATTATCAGGTCCTTCGAATCAAAATAGGTGCAGAAGTAATTATACACGTTTATTTTTTATTAAAGTAACATGGTGACTCCTAAACCTAGTTGTCATCTAGATATAGCTGTCCTGGGCAACAGGGAGTCTTTACAAAAAATATTTATTGATGAAGAGTATTCATTCGCATCAATCTTATCTCAGGAAACTCAAGATAAAATAATATACAAGTCAGTCACTCAAACTGTGAAAAATACCAACCATTAATTGAATAAGTTTCTGATAAAAATTGTAATTTCATGAATTTGCATGCACAAGATAATGAAATAATAACGTAATGAATTCTTAGGGAGTACAGCAAGTCATTAGAATAATTTCTCCAAATCTTCATGCGATATACGCAGTGTCTCGCTTTAATTAACAGATTGAAATAATTCAAATGCATGGAGAATTAAACCATTACATTGAACGATAAATATCATGGTAGACCGATTACCATTCGATTTTGCCTTACATATTCTAAATTACTTCATGCAAATCGAATATAATAAAAGAATTTACTTCTTTTTTCCACTTTTCGAGTTTGTCTCACCACAGAATGCAAGTCCTCATATTATATTAGAATCTTAGCTCAATACCGATTAACAAGATTTTCTCGATTTGGAAAATTAATTTGGTTTTTTGTACAGAAAAAAGGATCTGACAAAATGATATTGTATTAGGTGTACAACTATGCTTCCAACGCTTTGCCATAGCTGTTTGTAGCGGTTGGTGGTAGTGGAAATCATGGAGGTAAAGAAAGTGGAGGGGGCATAACGTTTGAAAAGTGTCACCAAAACAAATCCGTATTTGGCACCCCAAGATGGCCGACTTCGAGGTATTTTAAACTGTAGGTTCTGCAATTTTGGCCTTATTTATTATTCGTTCGTTGGTTTTGGCAGTTGTATGTAGTGGAAAAAACATATAAGAAATGGTTTCTTGTACAGCATATGCTGATCTTACTCGCCAATTAATGGTGAAAAGCTAAATTTTTTGACGTTTGTAAATATGTATATGGTTTAATTATTGTTGCATACAATTTTAATTGATAGGGGGACACGAGATAATTTACTAATTTGTTTCATTGCATATTATCTGAATTTGTATGTACCTCAATTGAAAAAAAAAGTATGATTAGTAACAGGAACAAATCATTCATTCCGTACATAATTCAACTCACCAATTCATTAGAAGCAATTGTTTATGATATTTTGACTCCTTGATTTGTTTCGATCATTACTTATTCATCTTTTGGTCATTAAAAGAGAATCGAACAAACTTCCATGGGCGCCCGCAGGGGGAGGCCAGGGGGGGCCGTGGCCCCCCCTGAGATTTTGATCCTCTATCGAATTGATAACTCCCTGAGGCGTGTTGAGCACTTTTTGGGTGAAAAAAATCATGGAAAGTTTTCGAAGACGATGAATTTCATGTTTTTGTTTACCTAAAACGAAGAACGAAGTAATAAATTCATAAACTACCCCATGCTTATCGGCATTCTCTTCAATCGCTACCAGATGTTCGTTTTATGACCGGTTTTTTTAGGCGGCTTCTTTGATGGGAGATTCTTCCTGCGACTAGTGGGACTAGTCTTATATTTCAATAATTATTGTCCATCATTCTCCAATCAGAATATTTTTTTCCGAGAAGGCGGAAATATAGGATCTTTTCAATAGTATTTTCATTCTAGAGAAAGATGTATTCGAATTCGAAACAATCCTATTCAGAGAGTATTCTCCATTTTTAGTGTCTTGACTCCAAATTTTGTTATCGAGGGTAACTTCTTTGATTATTTACGTAGATGATTTTTTCGTTCGGCGCCTCTCAATGTGAAATTTCAACTATTATAATTGTAGATTATTGATAAGAACTGTAAAAAAATCGAAATGTGGCAGCCTTTGGGGTCTGCGGATAGAAGTGAAAACAAAGTAACAAGTGAATTGTATCGTAGAGCGTCGACCCATTAGATTATTATTTGCGAATAATTTTTGATTTGTGAGGAAATATTAATGATCAATTTGAACTTCCTTGATCCCTGATCATAAACACTCCTTTGTAAACCAAAATTACTTCAAAAATGATGACCAAATAGTTCGACGATACAGTTTACAAGTTGCTCAGATTTCACTTTTATCGGCAGTCCCAGAAGACTGTTTTTTTCTTGTTTCTTGAGGGTCATTTTACTTACGTTTCTATATATATTTCATATATTTTTATAATTTGATGAATTTACCATTGGAAAATATGGACATTCTAAAATTACTTACAGAAGGCTGGTTTTCAGTTCAGAATAAAATATGCGTGGTATTACGATTCCGGTATTTTATTTTTAGAATTATTATTTTTATTTTTGTGTGTGTTATGTCTTTTTTATTTTTTTTTTCATAATTAATTCATTTTGATAATATATTTATATTCTGTTATTGCGAATAATCTCTGAGTTTCTAGTTTTGAATTTATGGTTTGTTTCATTTAATTTATATTTCATATTTCATTATTATTCATGTATGGTTTTTATGAATATCATTTTATCGAGCGTATATGTATATTTGTTTTTATTTCGTTATAACTGGTTAATGTATCTGTAGTTATTAGCAATCATACAATTTATTTCATTCCTTTCTTCATACTATTTATATTTCATTTTCCTGTTAACATTCTTTCATGGATTGTGATTTGTTTAGAAAACAGTTACCGTATTATTTTATACATATCGCCTTATATTGTTGATGTTAAAAAAATGTTGAGGTGGAAAACTTAATCATTTTTTACAAATTCTGCGGGCGCTCATGCATGAATATAAAAAACGAAATAGAAAGAAATGGAATACTGATGTCGCGTGTGCCTTATCGTTTTTCGACGATTTTTTTTGCCCCCCCTGAGAAAAAATTCTGCGGGCGCCCATGCAAACTTCGTATTATAAAAATTCAAATATACAAAATTCCCGCCACAAATTTGGCTCCGCAACATGGCGGATTTTTGGTGACACTTTCATAGCAAGGGAAACATAGGATATGCTACCTCCCCTTCTTCTACCTCCATGGTTGAAATGAATAGATCTAAGAGGTTATGTGCAATATGCTTAGGTATTTGTTAACATAACGCAGTCGTGTCTGCAGTCGTTTGGCAATAAAAAACAACTCATTATTTTAAGTAGCTTATGAGGGGTTTCACAGCAATCCAGAATGCATGGAAATACATACATACATACTAGACTGATTAAAAAAATCGACTTTTTTTTTCACGAAACCCCCCTCATTATCTTCAGGGTATCGAAAAAAGACCTTTGTGAAAATATCAGCCCCAAATAATAACATTTAGAGGTCGCTCATCAATTATTTTTATTTTGCCTACGAATAGCAGGGGAAAAATTTCTTTTTTCAATAAAAAATTCCTAAAACACAAACCAACAGGCGGATTTCTTTGTGTGATACATTTTCGTGTAGGCAATCAGATAATCTACAAATATGTCTCTTACAATATTTCGATAAAACGGCCGCTTCGAAAGTTATTCGATTCGATGCTAATATTGAGGTATCGACTCTACTTGTTTTCACGCAAACGGCCTTCTAGTCATCTTCAAGCCGTCTGTGAAAATATTAGCTTTGAATATTAATATTTAGAGGTCGCCCTTCTATAGTTTCTATTTTCGCTGCTGATGGCAGAAAAAAATTCTTTTTTCAATAAAAAATTTTTTGTTCACGGACCAATAGACGGATGTCACTGTATGATACATTTTGGTGTAGGGAACTAGATACTCTACGAAAATGATCAATACAATATCTCGATAAAACCACTTATTTGAATATTTTTTCCAAAATACCTCAATATAAGTTATTAATATAGAGGTATTTCTGAAGAAAAAGTTCGAATAACTTTTGAACGAGCGGTTTTATCGAAATATCGTATGAGACATTTTCGTAGAGCATCTAGTTCTCTACACGAAAATTTATCACACAATGGAATCCGTCAATTGGTTCGTGAAGAAAAAATTTTTTAATTGAAAAAAGAAATTTGTTTCCTGCTATCAATAGTAGTCATCGCTGATATTCAAAGCTAATATCTTCACAGAGGCCTTTTTTCGATACCCTGAAGATAATTAGAAATAGACTTTCGAATCGATTTTTTTGAATAATTTTTTTCTTCAAAAATACCTCAATATTAGCATCGAATCGAATAACTTTTGAAGGGACCATTTTACCGAAATATCGTAAGGGTCATTTTTGTAGAGTATCTGATTGTCCACACGAAAATGTATTACACAATGAAATCCGTCTATTGGTTTCTGCTCTAAAAATTTTTTATTGAAAAAAGAAATTTCTGCCTGCTATTAGTAGGGAAAATAGAAATAATGGATGAGCGACCTCTAAATATTATTATTTGAAGCTGATATTTTCATAGAGGTCTCTTTTCGATATCCTGAAGATAATTAGGGGAGGGTTTCGTGAAAACAAAAAATGTCGTTTTTTTTTAAACAGTCAAATACATACTAAATAACCGTATATTCCGGAAGAATATGACTACCATAAATTCGTCATGAATATGACGATAAGATATAAACAGTTTTGGAAAAAAAATTCGCAATGAATATTTTCGTGTTAAAGTGAATGTTAGGCGCTACTGGAAGGTTTACTTCACTGTTCTTTTTGACGGTCATACGAAAAAATAAATTTGTTGAAAATGTAATAGTTTCATAAAGCTACGACACAATATTCTGCCCACAATCTATCGTAAACAGCGATCGCCCAAAGCATAAAAGACCAAGTAAGCGATTTCATCGCCAATAAGACGATGAAAAAAAAAGACATATCATCGCCATCAAGCCAATATCCTCCATAAAGCATATTCGCCGATGTCCCACACAATTAGGGCACCCGGCGAACCATGACATCAAGTAGATCCGACAACGTCGCAAATACGCATCGTCCTCGCATATCAAGTGTCCCTACGCAATCAAACTCATCGGATTGGCCGTCGACGTCCATGGCCACCTTGCAGATGTGGGTTTTCTTTGATGGAGGGCTTCATTGGGTGGTGGAGGTTTTCTATTACCTACGATTGAACAGGAAATTCGACAAGTGTCCGGTCATATTATGGAGGTGGTCGTAAGCTGATTAAAAAGTGTGAATACCTTATTGGATTCGGGGATTTGGGATTAAGGTCGCGATCATTTTTTTGGGGGGCACGTGTGATACTTTTTAGGATCTTTTTCATTGATATGCTTCTAGATCACGTGATATTCATATAAGAGAGACATTGATACTCTAATCCAGACCATCGAATTGTTTAAGAACGTTGGGAATGAACCCCAAAGATTCTGCACTATTTTCTCTTTTCAATTGTAGAGGGTGGTCAGGTTCTAAGTTAAAAGATATAGAAAAAACAAGTCGAAATGTCATGTTCTCTTTTACGGGAAACAAATTGCTGAATACCGCTACGGTTGGACAATAACTATAATTCACTATAACTCAATAGCTATTGTGATTACGATCTCGAAATGAAAATATTTTTAGGGAAATTTCTCAGTACTTTTTAAGGGTGCTATCTAGATTTCACTGCCGCTTCAAATTTTAGAGAAATTGAAAGAATACATGTTTTTTCGAATGGAAACTATGTGCTATGGTATATTCCATTTTCATTATCTATTATAAATTCCGCACAGTTGTAGAAAAAATAAACTGATCCACATGAGTTTGGGATATTGACTTAAATTGCAATGAAAAAGTGGTTTAAAAGAGATTTTGTGGTAAAAATTCAGAAGAATATGATTTTCAAGGATATAAAATTAATTTCAGCCTGTATGGCTGTATATATGGCACCTACCGGCAATAAATAACAGCTTGACATCTTCTTTGCATACTACACACAAGGTCGTTGAACATTTCTTGAGGATACTCCCGTACTGAAGGGGCCCCCAAATCAAACGAAAAGCTCTTGAACTTGTCTATTCGCGAAAGTTCCTTGATGATGTAATCAACAAAACCTCAACAATGAAGGTTCGATTGTCATTCCCGAAAAATTGAGAAATATTCCGGAATTTTATGAAACATAAAGGGTTTCCACTAATTCCATTTAATATATCACTCAATCCCTCTATGTGCTTTCTTTTTAAGAGTCTTTTATATACCGTTTCGGCATTCTTTTTGATCATCGCCAGTTGATCCTTTTATTGAGGGCTCGGCGGCTTATCTGATGTTGCATAGCTTATTTTTCTGCTAAGATGTGCCTCTCGTATTTTTTCAGTTCGAAATCAATAAAAGTGCAAACTGAAAAAAGACCATTTTCATACTATCAAATCATTTTTCAGATATCAGAAGATATTTCAGAGTGGAAAAGAAAACATTTGACTGGAGCTCGCAGAAGAAAACTCAATGCATTTTATAAGCAACGGGAGGATTTCTTATATTTTAATGAGCCAAGTCCTGAGTCACAGTCAATTATTCAGCAAAATCACTCATAGCTCTAAAATTTCATTAAGGAAAGATCTTTTTCCAAGCTTAAGACGATCATGAATTATATTAAGAATTCAATGTCGCCAACACGTCTATCAAATTTTCTGGAGCCTACTCACCTTTAAAAAAGAATTTTTGTTGCATAATTCTTCGAGTTGAATATCACATTGTTTCTCCCTAGTTATTTTCATATCGGAATCTATATTATTTCATTTGGATTTTTTCATATTTATATAATTTTCAACACTCTTCCTCATGAAAAACTTTAGGTAAAACTTATCATAAATAACATAGGCCCAAGAAGGGGGGCCCCTGACTAAAATCTTGCGGGGGACCCATGAATTTAGCGCTACGCCACTTGTGCTCCAAATAACTAAGCAACTGTCAATTAATACCATTACTTTTCAAAGATCATTACCTATTTTCTTTCCTCAATGATAATGGAGGGTCACATTCTAAATACAAAGATATAGAAAAAAAAACTAATCGACATGTCATGTTCTCTTTTTTCGGGAAACAAATTTCTCAATACCGCTACGGTGTCTAGTTTTCATGCTACAGGGTGATCTTGGAATCTGGACAATTACTTTAATTCCCCTTCACTCAATAGGTATTGGAATTACGCTCAAAATAAAAATAACTTTAGGACAATTTTTGAGTACTTTTTTTGGATGCTTTCAAATTTTAACGAAATTGAAAGAAAACATTTTTTCGGCACAGTTGTAGAAAAAATGAACTGCTCTACATGAGTTAGAGATATTGACTTAAATTGCAAAAAAATATAGTTTAAATGGGATTTTGTGATGAGGATTTATATTATTATGATTTCAAGTTGCAGGAAATAAAATCAGCTCGTAGGTCTGTAGCGTATACGGGGTGGTTAAGAAAAATTGAGAAAAATAATGAAATTTTATTCCCAGAGAATTCAAGCATTTTAAGACTATCAATACAATGTATGGCTTCCACGGTCATCAATAACAGCTTGACATCTTCTTTGCATACTACACACGAGGTTGTTGAACATTTTTTGAGGAATTTGGTTCTATAAACGGGGCAGAAGCTATCTCAGATCATTTGAGGATTCTGGGGTGGGTTGATGATTACCTAATCTTCTTTGAAGCATATCCATGCATGTTCTATGCAACTCAAATATGGTGAGTGTGGGGGTATTCGTAAATGTGGAATACCAAGCTCCTCGCGAGCATTCTCAACTAGGCTGCACGGGGCGGTCTAGCGTTATCGTCTAGAAATTGAACAATTTCACCAATAGTAGCGTGAAAATTTAGCAAAACATGGTCACTGACATGCTTCCTATAGTGTAAGGCGGTCAAATTCTCAGGACAAATGTGTAGATCTATATGCGCCTGTTGAAACATATTCCGGCCCATACATTAACACTACCCCCTCGTAATGGATGGACTTCTTGGACATAGCGACGATAACGGGGTATGCGTGGAATTGTATATTCCCCAATTCTTCGAGAATCTGAAAATCGTCTAGTGAAAAGGACACTACGCCATTGATCGTTCCAATTGATATGTTGCCTTGCCCATTCCAGTCTTTGACGTTTATGGCCACGTGTTAATGGGACTCCTCTAAATAGACGTCTGGAACCTAGATTCAACTCTTCATACGTCGTCTGATGGTTTCGATGGAACTTGGACCCCACCTGCATTTTGAAGAGTATTCCGTAGCATTCTACACGTAGATGAAGGCTTTCTTCTCGCCGAAATGGTGATGAAATTATCCTGAGCAGGTGTTGTTTTTCGTCGCCCACCAAGCCTTGGTCTTTTCAACATGGAACCTCTCTCTTTAAACCTATTCCAAAGTTGAGATATCAAACTTTGGCCGACTTGGAGCCTTTCCGATAGCCCTATTAGCCTCAGGGTTTGTTAATTTACGTCTTCTCATTTTCAGAAAACTCCTTTCAAATCGAAGTCGTTGATGAACTGACTTCATTTCAAAATAAGAACATTCAAGAAGCATATGCAAAGAACGAAACTTCAGCAGTCTCATACTTTTTTCTATTGGATGGATTCAAGTTGTTATTGAGTTTTGGATGATGTCAGAGCAATTTTCTCGAAGATTACATAATATTCAAAACGATTGAATACGATATCCCTAATTTTTGTATGGCAGTATATTTTCGCACCTATTCTGCATCCCATCATTCTCACTAGAGTGATTGAAAAAAAAAGAGTTCAAAATTTATCAATTCCCCTCTAATCCCCCTATACCTACTCAATTTCGTTTCATGGAAACCACATTCGAAACGAAGCAGAATTCCTCCACTTCTCCTTTCCCAAACATCATCATTACACCGGCAAAAGATCCAATTTGTCTCGGAACCTCCACTGATTCACGTCGTACTGACACGGTCGCTATAAACTCAAATCAACCAGTAGCGGAGTCGTCCGATAATTGCTTGTCAAACGGTTTGAAATGTGCGTCCGTCTCCCGGTACGTAAAACTATCGTTATACTTCGATCCGCCATGAAGTTTAATCATCATATATCGTGCCTTGCATACTGTTTAACGACGGCATAAATAAATATAAAACATTTTTTAATGCGAGTACAACTTCCGGACGGCGTTTCATATCGATATGTACAAACATGCAGAAACGAGTCGGTGCGGGCTTTTAACGAGTGTATGTGAAATACGCATCGAGGGTAATATTTATGACAGGGCATGCTGAGTGGATTGATAGAAGTGTGGAGTAACTTTGCACGATAAATTAATTCAATAAAAAAAATTGTAAATGAAATCTGAGGTTCACGCTCGGGTTTTTTGATGAATCAGACATTACATATACTATTTTTGAAACATAGATGAATTCAAAATGATAATCATCGAAATGAATACCATTTTCAATTCCCAGGCTCAGAGATCTTTTATCATGAAGTTGGAGAAATGATATTAGATTTTGTCACTGGGATGAGAGAAATACCGGTTTCGGCCTTGTTGGGCCTCATCAGTATCCCGTACATCTCAGGACAAAATCTTCATAAAAAACTTCGAAATTTAAAGCAATTGGTTGTGAAGTAATGAGTAAAATATTACAAAGTACTCAGGTGGTGACATCCAATTGCGTCAAAATGAAGTTTCACATCTCCAATCGAATGCAAAAAAAAGAAATCTGTACTTCCTCTTTCACTGAATGAGATTTCAGCAGTAGCTCTATTCAGGGCCCGCTTGCTGGTTTCTCAAAGTGATGGAAAAAGCCCAATTACATTTGCGACCTGAAGCTATATGTTTTTTTAAGAAAAAGAAAATTCTTTGCCTCTACGGAGGCCACCTCGAGAACATTTTTGAAACATAGATGAATTCAACATGATAATCATCGAAATGAATACCATTTTCAATTTCCAGGCTCAGAGATCTTTTATCATGAGCTTGGAGAATTGAAAATGGTATTCATTTCGATGATTATCATTTCGAATTCATCTGTGTTTCAAAAATGTTCTCGAGGTGGCCTCCGTAAAGGCAAAGAATTTTCTTTTTCTTAAAAAAATATCTGGCTTCACAGTCGCAAAAGGAATTGTGCTTTTTCCATCACTTTGAGAAACTAGCAAGCGGGCCCTGAATAGAGCCAATGCTCATTCAGTGAAAGAGGAAGTACAAATTTTTTTTTTGCATTTGATTGGAGATGTGAAACTTCATTATGACGCAATTGGATGTCACCACCTTAGTACTTTATAATATTCTACTCATTACTTCAAAACCAATTGCTTTAAATTCCGAAGTTTTTTATGAAGATTTTGTCCTGAGATGTACGGGATACTGATGAGGCCCAACAAGGCCGAAACCGGTATATCTCTCATCTCAGTGATAAAATCTAATATCATTTCTCCAACTTCATGATAAAAGATCTCTGAGCCTGGGAATTGAAAATGGTATTCATTTCGATGATTATCATTTTAAATTCATCTATGTTTCAAAAATGTTCTCGATGTGGCCTCCGTAAAGGCAAAGAATTTTCTTTTTCTTAAAAAAACATATTTACTAACTCGAAACTTCAGGTTTTGGCACATAACTGTTGTTGACTGTTACCAGATAATTGAATTGGAGATGGAAGTGTGAAATCATTCATTCGTTTCTCATTTGTATAAGTCAGTTTCCAAAAACACAATATTAATCAAGAAAGTTCATTTTATCAAGTCACTAACTTGTAAAACTAACAGTTAACTTGCAACATTTTTACAAGTTAGTAGTATTATTTACATTAGAAAATTTTGTTTTATCGTCATGTATGTTGAAAATCATGGTTCAATTGTTATTTCCAGTAACAAAGATTTTTGATGATGAAAGAGTTGATACTGATGATGATGAACCATCTGTTGAACCAGAACTGCTGAATTCGAGGACTGCAGAACATTTGTACTCTCTTTACTACCAAATAATTTGTTAGACATTTCGATTTCTTCGACCGAATCATCGACATAACTCATCGCAATTTCGGTGCTCTTCCACCCTCCTGCACGCTTTAGTGCTTAAATATCTCCACCCGAATCCGCAACCATAGTGGCTCCAGTTCTGCGAAAAGAGTGGCCCGAAAATAACTCTGGGTTTTTTAAACCTAAATATTTCGCTATTTGCTTTGGGACACCAACAATAGTGTGCTGTTCAGCATTAAGGGAAATGCACTTTCCATGTCGGCATGTCACAAAAAATCTTAGGCTTTCTGTTCCAGGAGGCCGAAGATTTACATATTTTCTGTATAACATGCAGGGCTTGAAACTGCAGCCATCATAGGTTATGGTGAATCTTCTTATTGTTAAATTTGTTGTTTGCTGCAATGTCACAATAACGTATTTTTCAATTTCTTCTACATCATTCATGTTTGAGGAGAGAATTTCGTCACATCGACAACATCCAAAAATCCCAAATATTGTTACAATTTTCTCCAGCAACCACTGATCATCAGGAGCATGTAAAAGAAATTGTTCAGCCTCTTCTTCACTTAATACCTTGGCTTTTTTGGCGTATAACGCTCATTTTTTCGTTTCAGAAACGCTATTACCTTTTTAAATCTACAAATGACAACTAAACGCCATATTTTTCAATGAATTTTTTGAGGAAAACAAACCTGCGAACAGGGGAATTTTCTTCCATTTCCAAGCAGCTTTTCAGCATAGACCATTTTGCCCATAAAGTATTAGTGCTGAATCTAGCTGATAGTTGATTCAAGTAGACCAACAAAACATCTTCTGTTACCCCAATCACACTATTTTTGTTCTGCCACTTTTTGAAGTCGTCGTATTCTCGCTCGTACCTTGAAGCTGATTTTGCATGTAATAAACTTGATGCTTCACTGCGGGCTGCCTCAACAATTTCTTTTGGTACATTCATTTTCACTTTCGCCAAAACAAATGTGAAGAAAAATAAACAGACATGTTCATGGCAACGCATTCTTTTTTTTGTTCTTGAATGTATTCTCTGTGTGTAGCCATAAGACATAATTTACTGCATTCTAATACTAAATTTCATTTCTTGATTAAATGGTTATCACTGCAGTGTCCCCTCACAGTATATGGAATGGAGCAATGGCTTCGATTTTGAAATTGGATTTCCAATTCTGATTTTCTCTAAAAAATTTCTGACAATCTTAGGAAAGCAGAATCCGCTATTTTCCGATCCTGACAAAATTTCTCATGAACCTTGTTACCTTTACTACAATTTACTTGTTAGATTCCAAGAATTATGAAGAAATCTTCTCAACTTTTTAAGTGAAGATGTTTTCATTCCTTGCTTTTCTGCAGATTTAAATCTCCAGAGGATAATTCAGCTTGAATAGCAGATAACTCCGCTGCAATACATTCACCAGGATAAGAGTAAACTTTCAATTCAATTCAATTCTGAACACAAATTGAGAAAGCTATTTCAAATCCAGGGACTATGTGCTCGCCAACAGAACTCTGTACGTATTTCCTATTTCTTATCTATCCGAACTCGAACATACACTTTAAGAGCTCGTAACTACCTACTCCTGTAAACGTATAAAATGGAACTCACGCCAAGGTTTAATAAATGTTTCGTCCTTACCTTCGGTTCTTTGCTAACTTCGGTGATTAGTTAACCTCGTTCTCTACTAACAGCTTAATCAATTTAACCGGTAAACTTAATTCTGGTAGTGCAGTGAGTAAGTTTCCATGTCCTAAAGATATAAACAAGGTTTTTCGGTATCTTCTAGGGAATTCTGTATAAATTTATCGATGGGGCGCAAGTTCTATTCAGTTAGGAAGTTCGTACGTGTTCGCTCTGAAAATCGCTGGAAGTTTCTCAACGAAGTTTTTCCCAATCATTTCTTATATTGATTGAAAAAAATTCAGAGAATTTTTAGCACCGAAAACCGAAAGAACATCCTGATTATCAAATTGTGTAAGGTCAAAATATCATTACTTTTGACTGTTTTCCTAGCCTCAATTTCTACCACTCAGAAACGTTCAATTTTGAAAAAGAAATATTTCCAAGGAGCATTCCACCTGATTTGCAACGCTTGTAGCATTCTTCAGAAGAAAATCTATTGGTTGAAAACCCAAAAACTCTGTCGTTTTTACAAGAGAAGAAATGAATAAATTTTTAAAAGAAGCACCAGATGATATGTTTTTAATTATTAAGGTGTGCTTTTATTAATATAATAGTGATTCATAAACTAATTATGTCCTTCCGGTGGGAATGATATTAGGTATATCAGGGGCGTGTAGAAGAGAAGAGTTGTACAACATGAGCGTCAGGGACATAGAAGATCAGGAATCATTTTTAATCGTGAAAATTACCAACACAAAAACCATCATTCAGAGAACATTCACAGTCATCGATCGAGATACTGATATCAATTACCTGGAAATACAGGGTGTTTCCTTAACATGCGGCAAAAATTCAGGGGGCTGTTCCTTGGACTATTCTAAGAATATTTTGTCCTTTGATGATTTTTGAAAAACCTCTTTGTTTCGAAGATACAGGGCAAACAAAATTTTAGATAATAACATTTTATTATGAAAAATTACTTGAAAATTTAACTTAACCTACAAAAACTGTTGAAAATGACCACCTCCAGCCAGCATACAAGCATCCAATCTTCTCCTCATTGACTGCCGAACCCTTTCAAAAACACCAGGATCATTTCTTATTAAGTTACACCCAGCAATGATCCGATTTCGCAAGTCTTCCACATTTTCTACTGGAGTGGTATAAACTAATGATTTTAGATGGCCCCATAGGAAATAATCTAAGGGGTTTAAGTCCGGGGAACGAGCAGGCCATAAATGAGGTCCACCTCTTCCAATCCAGCGATCTCTTTCATGTAATTTTTCATAATAAAATGTTATTATCTAAAATTTTGTTTGCCCTGTATCTTCGAAACAAAGAGGTTTTTCAAAAATCATCAAAGGACAAAATATTCTTAGAATAGTCCAAGGAACAGCCCCCTGAATTTTTGCCGCATGTTAAGGAAACACCCTGTATATTAAAAATATTTTCGTCTGCGTCCACAAAATGCGAAGAGCGAGCATTTATTTTTGAGATATCAAAACGGAAAAAGCAGTAATAGGCAAAGGGACAATTGGAAGTTGGCCGTCAAAAATTGCAACCTCTTTGAATTTAGAAAATCCAAAGGCCTATACTGGCCACTCTTTTAGACGCACTTCGGCCACATTTTTAGCTAATAAGGGAGTAGTATTAAGACTTAAACGACACGGTGGATGGCGGTCTTCGACTGTGGCTGAAAGTTACGTTGAGGATTCCCTGGAAAATAAACTAGACTTTGCTGAAAAAAATTTGCAACATGAAATGTTGAATTCATCAGAGGTTTCTGTGAATTCGGCTACTACTCAATCCAGTGGTTTTTCCATCAGCAATTGTAAATATTGTACTTTCACTTTAGATATTAAATGAACTGAATAAAAATTGTTCGTGTTATCTCATTATTTCAAAGAATATTCAGTCATTTTCACTTACCGTTCTGTTCACCTTAGCAACCAGTAAAAATGATCTAACGATCTAGCAACAAACGCGGTAACTGAAAAAATTCGTTCTATCGTGCAAAAAAATAAAATTCAATCATTCAAATTTTGTCATAGCTAGTGTTATGGTGATCAAACAAATCTGGAGATACAAGAACGTTATGAAAGTTATTTATTGTCATTCCAACATGAGAAGCTCGAATGTAAGAAATTTGTTCATGAAACTTTTTATAATGATCCAGAAAATCAAAAATATTTCTTCATATACCATCTGTTCATCATATTACATCATAATACTATGATGACAATAATTTATTGTATGTTGTCGATTCTAAATGTATGCATTCAAGAAAAAAACATTCACAACCTCAAAAATCGAAAAATCAATAATGATTACCTGCAAAAAGTTAAGTAAAGTTTACAAGCAGCTCACAACAAACTTTTCACTCACAAAAGATGCTCGAACTGTAAATTACCAGTTTCTCAGTAAAAATACGCAGATTAGTGATAAATTGATTATCTCACTATCGTAGATTCAAAACTTTGTACTCTTAGGAGAACATTCAATGAACATGATATCCCGAGTGAAGATGAAAGTTACCTTCGATAAATTTCTCTTGTTAGACCATTGTGAAATGTATGTTGGCAAGGAAAGATTTTAGACATTTCCAACTGGCCATTTCGTGATGCTGATGGTAGACCCTATACAGGGTGTACCAAGTTCGACGGCCCATTAGGTGTTTCGGTAGAACTGGACCTATTTAAAATCTGAAAATTGGGATTATATTATTGTTTAACATTATCTACCAATCTAAAATATTCTTGGAGCCTGAACACTTTCAGTTATACAGAGAGTGAAACAAAAATTGTCAAAAATCTTTTTTTCTGTTTTTTTGTTTTCGAATTTGATAGAGTATGCAATTCTGAATACATTCGTACTCAAATCGTTACATTCGGCGGAATACTTTCCAAAATATTGAGAAAAAACTGAAGAAAAAAGGGAGATAAATGTATTCGGTATTATGTTTGTTATTTCTAACCTAGATAATATAAGCACAAACTGTTTTCACATTTTTGAAGGCAAAGACTGAGGGAATATTGTACAATTTCAGAATTTTGAAAAACCCGTCACATTGTGTTCAAAATGTTGGTTCAAAATCTGGGATAAAAATTGTCTCATAACTTTCGTTTTTCAAATTGGAACCTTATTTTTTTATGATTGCGTTGGATTCTGCGAAGAAAAAAGATGATTATGTTCCAACTTGCTGATGCTCCTAAAATTATTAATTCTTGAGTTATTTAGGATTTTCTGTTTCTATTCATGAAATCTGTTTTACATCAACAATGATAAATGAATTCAGAAAAGAGGAAGTCACTAGTGAGTTATTTGAGTAATTTATCTTCTATGACCAAGGTCATTGTTGATATGAAACAAATTCTATGAATTTGACGGTACGTACGATATGAAATCAGGAAATCTTGAATAACTCAAGAATTATTAATTTAAGGAGCATTAACATGTTGGAACATTATCATCATTTTTCTTCGCACAATCCAACGAAATCATAAAAAAATAGGGTTCTAATTTGAAAAACGAAAGTTATGGGTCACACTTGATCCCAATTTTTGAACCAACATTTGGAACATCCTATGACGGGTTTTTCAAAATTCTGAAAATGTACAATATTTCCACATTCTACGCCTTCAGAAACGTGAAAACAGTTTGTGCTTACGATATCTAGGTTAGGAATAACAAACAAAATACCGGATAAACTTATCTCCCTTTTTTCTCGATATTTTGGTAAGTATTCGGACGAATGCAATGATTTGAGTAACAAATCGATAACAAAAAAAGAAAAAAAAAATTTTTACTCCCTGTATAACTGAAAGTAGTCAGGCTCCCAATTTTCAGATTTAAAATAGGTCCAGTTCAGAAACGCCTAAAAGGCCGTCGAACTTGGTACACCCTGTAAATGGTAGGAGTATGTGAAGTTCCTCGTGGGACACCATGTATAAAAAATATTCAGTTTACTTGACTTCCAGATACAAAAAGATATTACTATTGGAACAATAAAATATTATTATATTGATATTAATCAAAATCGGTTGAAAGTTTAATCCAAAAACCATTAAAAAATTTCCATTGACTCTCACATCAGAAGAATATATTTGCTTGGTAGAAACCAAATTGCTCGTTGAACAAACTGAAGAGCCAAACCTGACAAACAATCAATTATTTTCACCATCCCATCTAGCGTGGACTCATCGCGATGTTTCATATTGAACCCAAATCAAACATGAATATTCTGCACATAAACCAGCTCAAATAGATCCTGAATTTGTGATTAGAGTTTTATTTCACTGTTGACCTATTGAATACCATGAATAGTGAATCAAACACGAATGGTCGTTATTACGTTTCTAATAGGAAAATCAACTGGAACAGAATACTGCTCCCCAGAGCCCTATTGAGGTTTTTTTAATTAAGGGATTTGAGTTTCATCGGAATAACGTTCAAACTTTAATAGCAATTAATTCGTCGGATGTATATTTCACGATTGAAATTTTAATCACAGGAAAGTTCAGTTGATGTATGATTTTATGAAACCATCGCACATAATATAATCTCTAAATAGACTTGTGCAGAGTTTTTACATTTGCTTTCTACACATTTTGATTCATTGGTCGTTTTTCATTTTGATAAAAGAATTATGCTTTATTTCGTCTTTTCCCAAATAATGTGAATTACAATAAAAAATTCCTTTCTCATGTTTGGATTCGGTTGGTTTGAAAACTGTTCCTATGTTAGATTTGAGAATCTTCTTAAATTTTTTTCTGGAAGGCCATATACATGTGGAATCACATTCAATTATCATTCACGGTGTTCTTCATCTTAATTTTAATATTGATAATACGTTTTTCCATTTGAATTCGATATTGTTTCCTTTAGAATTATTTACAATTTCTGGTGGAGAGTAAATTGATCAATTTCATATATTTGTTCTAATTTCCTGAAAGTAATGAATAGAATGGTTCCCCTTTTTTCCAACTGAGTTGTTCCTGTGAAATTAATGCAAGAATTCATGTAGAAACATTTTCATTATAAAAAAAATTCAGAGAGTGACAAGATTTTGGTACCACAGAGCAAATCTTTAGATTAAGAATGAAAATACTTTTCTTAAAATAGGAAAAATATTCCTCAATCCCTAACAACGTTCTTGCATGTTACTTGGTTTTAGTAGATGTAAAATAAGGTTTAAAAAGCTCTAAATAATTCTTTTCTATACACGTTATACAGGGTTATTCACGAATATGACACTAAAAAATATATTTGGAAAAGACACAAGATTCAGGATTGAAATTCTAAAGGTGAGCTTCAAGTAAGAAGACGACTTCTCGTATATTTTTTCAAGGTTCTAGGACTAGAAAATCTCAAAATTGAACTCTGTTGCAAAACAGACAACTTCGAGGTTTTTTCATTGAAAATTCTCATTTTTGAGAATCTTCCAGAAGAAAGGCTGGTGCTTCTTTTCCGATAGCGTGATTTTCAGAATATGATACAGGAGGTCACATATTCTTTGTCAAAGTGAAGAAACATAAAAAAATCGTTTTTTTTTCAAATTGGAACCCCATTTTTTCGAAGCATTCTCCAAATCTTCTTCAAAAAATGATAAGAACATACGTCTGAGACTTTAATCTCAAAATGAATATTTCTCGAGATATTCAGGATTTTTGGAAATCTCTGTTATCTAGAAAATATTTTCTTATAGTTCAGACGAGTTCAGTTTTCCTTAATTTTTTTAACCTCAAGATAATTTCAGAAAATTCTTAATTCTGGATAAATCATTTTTTGTCATGGTGTGGAAATTTGAATTTTCAGTAATGAAAATGTTACATGTTCTGTTAATTTTTCTTTCGAAAACATTAATTATTTTTTTCTGCATTCCTGAAAATTTTTTTCGTTGACTTCAGTGTTTGAGTAACATTGAGAACTTCAAACCAATTGTTGCTCTTGCATTACAGATGATAATTCAAGAAATTAATTCGTCTGAACTCTAGAAAATATTTTCTCGATAACAGAGATTTCCAACAATTTCACTTGACCGATAATTATTTTCCAGTAATAAAACACATTCGGAATGAGATTGAAAATTGAAGACAAAATCGTTTTTTCCTGAATATCTCAAAAAATATTCATTTTGGTATAAAAGTCTTAGACGTATGCTACTTTTATTTTTAACGAAGATTTCGAAAATGCTTCGAAAAAAGGGGTCCAATTTGAAAAAAAAAAACGATTTTTTAATGTTTCTTCACTTCTAACTGATTTAAAGAGAATTTTCTCGGGAAAATTCGAACTTTTGAGATCAAAAAGACTCAGAATTCAATGGAGAATCTATTTATGCAATGAAAAATGGGTCTTTCCATTTGAAAAACGAAAAATTATGTCACTTCCGGAAAAATCGGAAATCCTAGAACCTTAGAAAAATATACAAGAAGTCGTCTTCTTACTTAAAGCTCACCTTCAGAATTTCAATCCTGAATCTTACGTGTTTCCTAAAAATAATTCATAAAGCCATATTCGTGAATAACCCTGTATATTGTAACATAAAATGTGTTTCAACAGGGTGTTTCAAAAAATTGTGATCTCCTCTCTAGGATAGATAGGATCGTGAAAAACGTGTATACTTTTTTTTCAACGCCCTGTATCTTGAATACGGATGACGTTACGAAATTTTTCACTGAACAAACCCCTATTATTTTTCAGTCTTCTATCTACCCTAGAGAAGGGGTTATTTTTTGGAAACACCCTGTATAAATTTAACGATGAAATCTTACATGTTAAAACTTTTTCTCCCATTCTTGGCAATATCTATTAAATGAAGATTAATTTCTAATTATCCCCCTGCTTGAAAAGGGGAATGGTCTCAGCTTTTCAAAAATAACGGGTCAATCTTAATGTAGACGCACACGGTAATCTATCGATAATACAGGTACCTGTCGCTATTCTTTTAAGAAAGTATCGTATATGCCTGCCACTAACTGCCTGTCGTCACGCAATATAGCTCCACGCAAGACACACATCACTTCCCCCTGATTAAAAAATACCTAGAATTAATAAATCACGATAGATAATGAACATCGAGGATGGATAAGACGAGTGAATGAAATTGGCTTTTAACAGTTGAACGGAGCCATTGACCAGATGATGTCATTGGCGTTTATAATATCTGCTAATTGGAATGCAAATGGGGAATCACAAACATATGTTGTGAGCGTGTTCAACATAATTTGGATTTTTTTAATGATTGGATCCGAGTTTATAGGTTCCCAACCAGGACTCATTCAAGCAAGATCCCATTTGATTTTTCTATTGTCTTCAAAAAACATGGATCTCACGTCTTTCTGTACGTAGCTTATGACAATAGTATATTTATTATTCAACGAGCGGTAATGTAAGTCATAACTCACGCAGATGAAGTTTGCAGGACGAGCCGCAGGCGAGTGCTGTAATTCATCAAATGGGTTAATACCATTACCGCAAGTTAAATACTATACTTTATCTACAACTATAACAATATAAACAGATATACAGGAACAAAAGAAGAATCAACTTAATTTGAAAACGTCAAAAGTATTCAATGTTCCCATTCGGCCAACCAGCTTGTACAAAACCACAGAATTCTCTTATGTATTCGGTTCGTCAATAGCAGTGAGTTATTATAACACACGCCGTTTGTTTACAGACACTATTAGTTGCTCAAAAGCAGTTGCATGATGGGACAATTATTGAATAGGAGTAGATGAGAGTATATTCTAAAACAAGTTGCAAAATGAACTCCTATTCCAACACGAATGCGAAATTCGTAAACGAGCGACGAAGGAGCGAGTTTTCGAAAGCATGAGTGTTGGAATTGCTTTCTGAAAACGAGTATGAGACGATATTTTCTCTATTTCAGTCAAGTATTGTGAAATATTCTCGAAATTCAAATTAAAATTCAGAATAGTGACTTTTGTATTGTATCTTGGCAGTTAGTGTGACAAAATTTGACAGACTACGGAGTTTGAATTGATTTAATTTGAAAATTGAGAGGATCTGAGGTCAGTGCTGACAATCACAAAACGATAAATATAACTGAATACAATGCTCTGATGAGTTTCATTACAGCACTACTTTTATTACTGTAATGAACTCATTACGATACTGAAATAGAGAAAATCATTTCATTTTGTTAATTTATCTTTCAATAAATAAAAAAATAAAATATAACTATTCCAAAATCTACTTCAAGTGAAATTAATTCACAAAATCAACAACATACAGAGTGGAGAAATATACCTGTACCTATATCTAGGTTCAAGCTGCAATCGCAATTTTTTGCGATCTGCTATCACAACGTGTAATTACAAATTAGAAACTGTGGTTGTAGTTATAAGGTACTCAGAAATCATATCTTAAACTTTGATAGGAATATAACAACAATGTAAATGAAAAGACACCAAATTTTATTAATTCAAAATGTGGGGTGATTTTTATCGGAAATTTTTAAATATTTTTTTTAATTCATAACAAGCAGTACTCGTTATACATATATCAATTTACAGACCATTAGCATAAAAATTTGAGGTGACATAAAAACTTATGCAATCTGGTTCTAAGGGTTGGGAGGTGAAAGTTCAAAGTTTCAATTTTCTTTTTTGCTGTTTGTGTGCTGATACTAGATCACATACCAAATTTAGACTTCATTGGAAATCAAGAAGTACCCTTAAAGTTTTTATGATCTTGATTGAGGCAGTGACGAAATTGGGGATTTTTGGAAAACCATAAAAAGGGGAGTGCTTGGGTCATTAATAAAAAATTTATGGGACACTTGTATTTTGTCGTATTTCATTTGCACTGAAAAAAATTAGAACAAGTGGACGTTCCTATAACCCTTGAAAAGTAAAAATCTTAATAAATTATTAACAAATTATCATGGCATTAATGACTCTCGTTGTGTTCTACCATTTTTTTTGTTTCTTGTTTTTCTGAATAAAGATTTTCATTAAAATTTTTTTCAATGTGGTTGTTCGATTTTTTATGTTACTTGTATGGTGGATTCCGTTTGTACAATATTCTATATTCTAACTTAGATCTCTTTTATATGGATATATTCTTATGCGGATACCCTGTTTTGTATTCCACTTTTCTCTTCATTTTCCTTTATTGTCATTCCAATCATGAAATTAACATGTTATGGTTCTATTCTACTTGGACGAAATTTATGTTTATGTGTTAATTTTTTTTTCAAGGAAATTTCTGCTTTAATCTTTCCCGGTTTCGTCAATACGGTTCATTCTCTTCTCTATTTTGGTATCGTAATGAGTTCATTACAGTACTAAAAGTACTGCTGTAATGAAACTCATTACAGCATTGTTTTCAGTTATATTTTTCGTTTTGTTGTTGTCAGCACTGCCAAGATACAATGCAAAAGTCACTAAACTGAATTATAATTTGAATTTCGAGAGTATTTCACAAATAGAGAAATAGAGAAATAGAGAAAATATCGTTTCATGTACTCATGCTTTCGAATTTCGCATTCGTGTTGGAATAGGAGCTCATTCTGCTACTTGTTTTAGACTATACTATTGTGTAGGCAGTAGGCACAAAGTATAGAAGGAAAAATTTTCGTTGTGAATGCATATATCATCCTTTATGTCTTTGTTATTTGAAAGATACCATATTTAGTTTGATGTTTCTAAAAAAATTTGCTCAGATAAGTACATCTTCATCAAGTATACTTACAAGGTCTACCTATAATCACGTTTCCAGTGGTAATTGAGGTAGATACTAAGCTTGTTAATCAACATTCCCCACATCATGCACGGGATGAAACGCAAACTAGAAAACAAGATTCGGTTAAGAGAAAATCCAAATTACACCATCGCGAATGCAGTGGGTGTTCTCTCCAAGTCCAACCCATTACAAGAATCTTGTTAGCTACATCTGCTCAACTACATATACAATATACATAATATCATCAGGAGCTACCTAATTGAATTTCGGATGTATATTGACTACTGTTATACATGCCTCCGCAACCATTTTACTTGTTACGTGTTTCAGATCACGTTTCTCGCAAATCCTTCGGGCTAAGATCTTGTGTTTACTATATTAGAGAAGGGCGTAGATCATGAACGTCATATGCTCAGTTTCACACGGAGATCCCCCTTGTAATTAATGCAACTGACCAATCTGTCGGGCGTTATGGGCAGCTATGCGATTGGGGGAAAACGGCCTAAAAAACTGATCGATATGGGAGAATAATTGGATGGGAGAATGAGGATCTTCTCGAAAATGACGCCTGACTTGAGAATCGAGCATATGAACGGAATAAGGCATATAGGCCAGTCCTTCTTCTTCTTCTTCTGGTGCCTTGTCTGTCTTCAGACGTTGGCTATCATCATAGATACGATATTTTGGAATCCTTCTCTATCGGCTGCTGAGCGAAATAGGCTAAAAGACCACACCATTGCCTGATATTGCGAAGCCAGGATAGCTTTTTTCGTCCTATCCACCTTTTACCTTCAATTTTTCCTTGTATTATGAGTCCCAATCACATCAAATTGGAAATACATTATGTATCTCTGATTTTTTAGACCATGAGGTTGCAGTTCACTGTAACCCCTTCTTAAACTTACAAACTTACTGATATCTATTGAATTATTGTCTGGGAGGTCTCTGCATTTTCCTGAAAACTCAATTTGGGTTTTCTCCCCCTGTCTCTGAAACAAGAAACAATTAGAAAAAATTTTTTAATAATATAAGAGAGGCCCTGCGCAAAAATTTGAGCAATAATTTGTCAGGGGCCAAAACTTTACGAGAAGAAATTGTTGCCTAACAATGAAAAAAAAACACTTTGAAATCTTGAGCGTAACGTTTCGGAGTCTAAATCAGACTCCTTCGTCAGACAATAACTAGTTTTCATTCAACTTTGTAGAATCGTGACAATTTTTCTGATTTTTGGATTGACATTTGTCAATATATGATGAACATAGATCAATATTTTCCAATTGTAATTCAGAAAACGTAAAATGTAATTCAGAATAGCAAATTGAATTTCAGAAGATGGAAATTGTAATTCAGAATAGTAAATTGATATTCAGATATGGTTATTTGAATTTCAGAATAGTGATTGTAATTCAGAAAGTGTTATTGTATTTTCAGAATGGTGATATGTAATTCAGAAAGGGTAATTTGAATTTCAGAAAATATAAATTGTAATTCAGAATTTGTGATTTTAAATTCGGAAATGGAAAATTGTAATTCAGAAAAAGGAAATTGCAATTCAGAATTGGTTGCATATAAAACCGAAATAATGAAAAAAAATATATACCTATCTAATATCTATGTTATATAATACATATATCTAATATACTTTTAGGTAAATGTTATTATAGTATGAATGAATATCTCAATGATAATTATATTCAATAATTTCGATTTGTTTTCTTCTCTTTGTAGATGTATGAATTATATTGACTTGTCCTAAACACTGTATTGTGTCTAAATGGATCAATAAACACTATCTTTCTATCTATCTATCTAATACTATTCTGAATTACATATTACATTTTCTCAAATTCAGTTGATAACTTCTGAATTACAATTTCCTTTTTCTGAAATTGAATTCGCCATTTCTGAATTTAAATTCACTATTCTGAATTACAACTTTGTTTTTCTGAATTCCAACTTCCTAATCTGAATTTAAATTTCGCTTTTCTGAAATTGAATTAACTCTTCTGAAATTCAATTTCTGTTTTCTGAATTACATATTCCTATTCTGAAATACATGTTCCCTTTTCTGAAATTCAACTTTGATTTTCTGAATTACAACTGTAAAAGGTGTAGATGTTGATATCATTATTTTATTTCAACATTTCCTGAAACCAGTTGTTTTTTCTATAAATATATCCAAATTCGATCTATTCCTACTGAACAATTGGCGAGACTATTAGCCTCATCCAACAAAATACAAGCTGACTCCTTGATTTTTCTTTTATAACCATCAGGTTCCGTCATTAGAATTTTTGATTCATTCCAATCCATCATGTGATTGCCGGTATTGGAACACACATGATCTGCTATCTGTGATCTACCAATATCTCTATTTTTTTATGTTATTCTTAGGTTCACGTTTACTGATTTCTAATGGTCTTGATGTTTTTCGTGTATAGGATTTTTCACAAATACAAGGAATATTGTTCACAATTTCTTGATTTTTGGTTCGCATTCAAAGGTTTAGTTTTTGTTAATAAAGATCGTAAATCATTTTTTGTTTTGAGAACAGTTCTTATGTTGAATTTAGAACCAATTCTTTTAATTTTTTCTGAAAGTCCATGAATATAAGAAATCAAATTTATTAAAATTGGTTGTTCTTGACGGTTTGTTGTTGGTTCTTGATTGTCATTATCGTTTTGACGCAAAATTGTTCTCCCTAAATTTGAAATAGTTTTTTCTATGAAATTAGTTGGATATTGATTATCTTCAAGAAAATCTTTAATGAAATTAATTTCGTTATTCCGTATTTCAGTTGACGATGAAATTAATCATAAAGTGTTTTTGTAACAGCTCTTTCAACACTCATTTGAGGATTGGAATGAAAATTTAGATATCGATTTGTGTGTGTCTTTTCTCTGAACACACTTGTTTCAGAATGATTCGGAAATTTACGCTTAAGATTTCAAAGTGTTTTCTTTTTGTTCATTGTTAGGCAACAATTTCTTCTCGTAAAGTTTTGGCTCCTGACAAATTAGTGCTCAAATTCTTATATTATTAAAAATTATTTCATATTGTTTCTTGTTTTAGAGACTGGGAGAGAAAACCCAAATTAAATTTTCAGAAAATGCAGGGAGCTCCCAGACAATATTTCAATAGATATCAAAAACAGTTATACCAAACAATATTTTTCCATTCAAAAATGACTATATGTTATTCATGATAATCTTCCATTAATTTCAATATAAATTCACTGAATAACAGAAAATAACGTTCAATACTGAAGACTTATACTAACTCGTAGAAGAATCTGCACTTGTTTTGAAAATTACTTTTCTCTATTTCAGTATCGTAATAAGTTCATTACAGTACTAAAAGTAGTGCTGTAATGAAACTCATTACAGCATTGTTTTCAGTTATATTTTTCGTTTTTTGGTTGTCAGTTCTAATCTCATATCCTCTCATATCCTTAATTCAAATTCCGTAATCTGTCAAATTTCATGTCACACCAACTGCCAAGATACTGTACAAAAGTCACTAATCTGTATTTTTATTTGAATTTCGAGAGTGTTTCACAAAACTTGACTGAAATAGAGAAAATATTGTCTAATAATCGTTGTAGAAGGCAATTCCAACACTTATGCTCGTTGAAATAGGAGCTCATTCTGCAACTTGTTTTAGAATATACCATTCTATAATGGATTTTTGAAAATCTTACAGCTGAATTCCCTTCATTTTAAGTAGTAATGTTAAGGTATATTAATTCAAATGCCATAATAGAAATGATTTATTACAGTCGCACTATCATTTCCCTGCAAGAATATCAGATTGAGACATTCATCTCTACGAATTGAGGTACCACTTCCTCATAGAGTAATATCTTCATTACTAGATGAAAATAGGTATCATTCGTTCCGGTCGAGATTGTATCTTGATGATGTTTCCAACCGACACTTCATCATGTTTCAGATGGGTTAGTTTTTCGTTTTCACCCAATTAAAAAAGAATAAAGGCTGACAACTCATGAATATGCATCGGTGAATATTTGGGTGGGGTGGAGCACAATAAACCAAATATGTCATGATGAAATTCAAGAATATTGAAGTTATCTACCTATTGTTGTTATAAAAATTATGTAATATTGTAGCACTACAGGGTGTTTCAAAATAGGTGATCCTGTCTCTGGGACCGATAGAAAACTGAAAAATAATTATGATTTGTTCAGAAAATAATTATACACATTTTTTACGATATTGCAGAAACTACTGTGAATTGGTAGAGATGCAGAATCAATCAATCACAAGAGTGATTGCGTTTCGAAATAAGCCGCTGAACATGACGTTGAGATCTTCTAAGAAATCCACATGGCAACACAGAACTTCTTCGTGAGGGAGGACAATTGAAAGTTATGTACCTACTCATTGATTTTTCGCTTAGTCCAAATTACGGTTTAGCTTGTTAATGTTATAAGTTTTCTCATGTTTAGCAACTCAAAAGGGGGAAATCGATTGGGTTTTTTCATTTCTTTTAAACATTGTGACATTTCTGCCATAACTAATTTAATATGAAGAAAAAATTTCGCAATGGATGGTTAATTCAAAAACCATTTAACTGATTATAAATAGTTAATTTTTTATGCTTTTTTCTTTTTTTATTTCAGATTTAGAATTTCGGGTAGATTGGTGAAGAGTCTTCTGCCCATAGAAGAACTACATGAAGATGTTCTTCTGATCACGTAGATGTCCTCCAAGATCCTCTGATACGATTTGTTTAGTAATTTTTTTTTACCCGGGTGAGGTCAGGGTTTTTTTTTTATCTCATTTTATCATACTACAGACCTGTGTTGCACTAACCCCAGCTAGGTACTTTTTTGTTTCAATATGTATTGTATTATTTTAGCTCTCTCGATCAAAAGAAAATATTTATTGTCTTCCTCGGCCATGCGATTTTAGTCGCATGGATTTCACATCTTAGGCGCTTTAAAAAAAAACTTATGTTACAGAGATAAATCCACCTCAACAATTGAAACATTTTTGATTTTGATTATTATCTTTTTTTCTAGGGAGGTCAAAGAATCAAATATTCCACAATTCGAATTTTTTTGTTCATACTGTTATTTTAAAATTTGAAGAGACACGACAATTTGGATCGCACTTGTAAAAAATACTGCCCTGAACATTATTTTTTTTTTTGAGCGTAGTTGCAATACTGGGGGAGTTATAGCCAATTATAATAATTGGCCAAATGCCTAAATCACCCTGTAGCATGGAAACTAGGCACACACTTGATGTTTGTTTGTGAAAGCCTGAAGTTTGTTTTATTGGATTGTTTTTTTAGTTTGTATATGTAAATTTTTTTTTTTTGAGCTTATTGTGTCTCAATTTCCAAACGATAAATAAATAAATAGACATCGTAACGATTTCTGGTATTCAGCAATTTATTTTTCTCGACAAAAGAGAACAAAACAGGTATGTTAAGTCAGGAGATGTAGTACAAAATCATCGAAATCTGACCACCCTGTACTATTGGACAAAATTAACTTTTTACTTTCTGAAATAAACTCGGAAATTTTATCAAGTGAGTGTTTCATTTCACCCATGAACTTATGGTATATGAAGTATAGAGAACGGTAAGGGCATTTTACCGATCTAAGACAATAGTTTGGAGGAAGAGCGCAGCGACGACTTCAATTATTTTCTGAGATTGATAGTCCTTAACGTTCAAGATACTTATAGCGTTTTTTGCACGATAGACACAATTTTTACTCAATGTACAAAATAATTATCTGACAAATTCATTTATTCGTGGCTTTATCAATGCTGTATACGAATATAATATGGGGCGTTGTCTTGGTGATGAAAACTTAATAGATTGTCAAAGTGACAATAATCAATTGAATTTACTAACATTGAAAAATGAGCGATATAGAATCTTCGGAAGATAATGAAATTCAAACAGTCTAGGAAATCGACTGTTTTCAGTTATTCCTGAGAAATCTAAAATCCGCTACGAGAGTATATACAATACTTTCTAGGAATGGATTCAGACTAAAGGCAGCCAAATCAATGAAAAAGTGTTACTGACCTATTTTGCTGAGATCGCCTGGAAGTCTTTGGGTGGAATATTCAATGCTGAAGAGCACAATATTTTTGAATCCAAGTTTGCAGCGCTTATAGCATTCATCAAAAGAAAATCTATTGGTTACAAACCCAAAAAATCTGCTGTCTTTACAAGAGAAGAAATGAATAAATTCTCAAAAGAAGTATCAGATGATATGTTTTTAATTATTAAGGTGTGCTTTCATTAATATAATAGTGCTTCATACACTAATTATGTCCTTTCAGGTGGGAATGTTATTAGGTAGATCAGGAGCGTGTAGAAGAAAAGTTGTACAACATGAGCGTCAGGGACATAGAAGATCTGGAATCATTTTTAATCGTGGAAATTCCCAACACAAAAACCAACATTCAGAGAACATTCACAGTCATCGATTGAGATAATGATATCAATTACCTGGAAATATATAGAAAATATTTCCGTCTGCGTCCACAAAATGCGAAGAGCGAGCATTTATTTTTGAGATATCAAAACGGAAAATGCAGTAATCAAGTAATAGGCAAAGGGACAATTTGAAGTTGGCTGTCAAAAATTGCAACTTTTTTGAATTTAGAAAATCCAAATGCCTATACTGGCCACTCTTTTAGACGTACTTCGGCCACATTTTTAGCTAATAAGGGAGTAGATGTATTAGGACTAAAACTACAAAGGCTGAAAGTTAAGTTGAGGATTCCCTGGAAGATAAACTAGACTTCGCTGAAAAACTTTCGAATACTACGGAACGTAGCGAGTTGCAACATGAAATGTTGAATTCAGCAGAGGTTTCTGTGAATTCGGCTACTACTCAATCCAGTGGTATTTCCATCAGTAATTGTAAAAATTGTACTTTTACTTTCAATATTAAATGAACTGAATTCAAATTGTTTGTATTATTTCATTTTATCAAAGAATATTCAGTCATTTTCACTTAGCATTCTGTTTACCTTAGCAACTAGTAAAAATGATCTACTGATCTAGCAACAAACGCGGTAACTAACAAAATTCGTTCTATCGTGCAAAAAGGTTATTAAGCATTGATTGTTTTGAATCCTGAGTTTATGAACACTGATTGTAATTTAAAAGGTGTTCGGAAGAAATGTCCTAAGATTCAAGGACTTCTTTTACGTATGTTAAATGAAGCGATTATTTGGGGAGAGACGGAAAACGTTTCTAAATTAAAAAGTTTTTTGAGGCACATCATGTATTTCTTCAGAACTTCCATCAAAAGTTCATTATACATAAAAGTTGTTTGAGATTGACTTTGTCTGTGTCGGGACAATGATCTCAAAAAATCTGATAATGTCCTTTCCTGGGCCATCACGTGAATTACAGTGGTACCGTTGGAAAAAGTCGAGTCCGAGTTAATCAAACCGTTAAGTCATGATGGAACGATCAGCGCAGGGCAGGCTAATCTAAGTAAGTTATTTATTTTATTATACCGTGACAAATGTAGGTTTTTATTGCGTTTTAATTTGAGAACGACGTTTCGGTGTAATTCGAAAGCTACGCTTACTGGTTTTCAATTCTCCTCTGTCCCTGAGAACGCGGGGTTCTGAACAAAAGGAACTCCGCCGACTTGATAGCGACTTAATTAAAATAAAAGTAAATAAGTGTCACGTGAACGGAAGAGGGTCATATTTAATTTGGACCGGACCGATGATGGCAGGATGGATTTGTCAAGTTTATTATTTATTGTGCTATTCTTTCCGCAGCACATCAGTCACTTGAAGATGTTCCCAGGAAATTGTTTCGTTAAGTGATCGCTGATTATTTGGGTTGGACTTGAACCGTGAAAATTCGAGGAAGGGCTACAAGGAAGTGTTTTTTGGTCAGAGGTAATCAGCCAGATGAGGACATGAGAAAGCCCTGCAGGAAAAAAGGCAATATGATGGTACAGTAGAATCCGCTTATAATGACATCGAGGGGAAATGAAAAATACGTCATAATAACCGGAAGTCACATAAGCAGAATTTCAACGAAATTGATGGTATTTTTCTCGGATTTAGTTTAAGAAAAAAACGACAAATTCAGATTTTTCATTATTGAAAAAATAAAAAATAGCTTTCCTTATAAAAAAAAATTAAATATGAAGAACGTTTTCATTTTTTAGAAAAATAATCTGAAATTTTAATTTGCGTTTGTTTTTTTTTTTTCGACTTGAAATAATAGCTTCGTACACCATTATACAACTTAGAAATGGCTTCAATGGATGTCATTTTGTCTACAAAACACCAATAATCTCTTCAAGGATCTGGATTATACTAAAAAGACTATCGTCACGTGTATGTCTCGTATCGTATCAAACCTCATCGCATTAAAAAGGGTAGGGTGGCTTGAGAAAACGATCGAGCGGTCACTATAAGCGGAAAATTTTTCGAAAAATCATGTTGTTCTATCTGAAATCATGTCATTGTAAGCGACATGTCATTATAAGCGAAGTCATTAAATCCGGACCCTATTGTAAGGAGTTTTGAGTGAAACCAAACTTAACACTGCATTTGCGTCATTATAAGCGATTGGTCAGTGTAGCCGGCGTCATAATAAACGGATTCTACTGAAGTGGGATGGAAATTTACGGATTTACTGGATATTTCAAAGTTTTCCCTTGTTGAGCCCTGATAAAGACGAAAAAATTCTCGGTTTCAACCAATTTAGATGGAAAATTTCCCGTTGGGCCCCATATCTCGTATAACGCTCTTCTGGGGGCCAAAATCTGATATGCCCACTTTGTTTTTTGGGCCGAATTTCTCAAGGCCTCCGAATCAGAATTGCTCTTTTTTCTCTATACACGAAATGAATTCACCGTTTCTAGACTCTTGAAGCACCCGATATAGGCCAAAGACATCTCTTCGTTTTTTCCTAAAAGTTTTTCAAGGTTTTCTCTCCCAGTCTCTG
The DNA here is from genome assembly GCA_038502775.1 of Hippodamia convergens. Lineage (NCBI taxonomy): Eukaryota > Metazoa > Arthropoda > Insecta > Coleoptera > Coccinellidae > Hippodamia > Hippodamia convergens. The sequence continues at coordinate 82,883 of CM076614.1, forward strand.
AAACAAGAATCAATTAGAAATGGTGTTTTTTTTAATAGAAGAAAGGCATCGATTGGAATATTTTTTGTACAACTGCCATTGAAAGTGACACTTAAAATGACAGAAAACTGATTGTTTACGTGGAAGCGTGTTGAAAATATTCATAACATTCTTGTTAAAAATATTTTTAGTACTCCATTTTCCTATGATGAAATCAGATGAGGAAAACTCAGCAGTTGCAAATTTTCATTATCTATATTTAACAATTATTACTTATGATCATTTATATTAATCGTAGAACTAGAACAATTACTAACATTAATGCCCTGTGACTTTAGGTAGCATCACAACATATTATTATAATCCTCAGCACCATAAGTACTTGTAGAAACCGAAAGTACAATATTGGATGATGATGATCCAAAATCTGTTGAGGTTGGGATAATTTTTTCAGCAATGACATTTCTATATGCAATGGAATGATCAAAAGAGCCCTCGGCTACCGTCGTAGAATTCCATTAACCATGTTTTTTTATATCCATGATATTTGCTCCTGATTCTGCTAGCAATGAAGCGAAGGATCTTCGAAAACAATGTCCTGTATATTTCTTTGGTTCTGGCAGTGTGAGGAATTCGGCAACAATAGAAGAAATTTTTCCAAATGTATTAATACCAGGTGGATTGGCATTGCTCCAAATAATCCGAAAATAATTGCAAACTTAACCATCAAGTATTTCTCATCTGGTGCCTTCTTTATAAATTTTTCAATTCGTTCACGAGTGAGAATTTTCGATTTTTTGGGACGACATCCTTCACTTTTCCGTTTTAAATATGCTATTACCTCAAAATATCCACACCATTTTTAAAAAGGGCGCTTGACTTTATAATTTTGAAATTTGCTCCACAAAGTTGATGAACTCCATATTTTTGATTTCTCTTCTAAGTATGCCAGGAGAAAATCCCTTCTACATTTTTCAATTCACACCAGGCCAGGAAATTGTTATATGGAATATCGTACTGCTGAACAGGTTTTTAAGGTAGGAGTTCCAGATTTGCACTCTTTCAGACTCTTCAATATCCAGAGGAACAACCAAATCGTCACTTTTATTGATAATTGGATTCTCGACAAACATATTAAGCAGTTAAAAACCAAAGACGGTAATTGGACAGAAACGAAATTCAAATGACATCTTTTTTCTCATTTGTTAGTAATCATAACGTTGGCAACGTTTGCCATTCACAACAACCTTTTGATTATTTGAATATTGAAATGCATTTCGTTTATTGTCATTGCAAATTCGCCCATCTTATTATCGAAAAAGTGCATTTGTACGAAAAACATTGTATGGTATTTGTGTTAAAAGTTATTTTATTTTGTTCGTCACAAAATAAAACGTCACTTTTAACATTCATATCATAAATAACTACTCTGGAGGTCTTTGCATATTTCTGAAAACTTCATTTGGGTTTTCTCTCCCAGTCTCTGGAATAAGAAGCAATTAGAGATTTTCTTACGCAGGAGTTTTTCTTCTCTTATTGAAAAAAATTTTTCTATCTGTATCTTGTTTCAGAATCTGGGGGAGACCACCCAAATAAAGTTTTCAGAAATAGAAGAAAAGCCGCTGTGTTAAACTTGTGCAACATTTCACTTTGCAATTTCGCGTTTCAATTGAATTGAGCGAATAGCATTCAGAATTAAAAAACGCGAAGTGAAAAGCTGCAAAGTAGTTTGGTATACGCGGAAACTGATCTAATATGCTTCAGTTTTGAAATGACTAACGATATTTGTCGTAAATATGTTGAGGACTACACGAAACAGATATATTTCCGTATTTCCTTCAGATCAATCAACTTTTAACCAACTTTCATCACCCTACCTCGCCAACAATAACATTTCCATTCGAACGACATAAATAAGATATTCGTTTCATGCGACTGCAGCGTAACAGTTGCAATGGGAAATTGTTCTATGCGGGAAACCCTTAAATTTTCATAGAGCAACTGCAATAACTGCCTGATTCCCCTGCGGGCAAATATTAAACATGAAGAATGGCCTGTATTGTTGCGAAATTGCTACCCTATCTGCGGCAATCCAAATTTACATACAGTCCGGATGAAATATACGTAATTGAAATGTGAAAAATAACAGATTCGAAATAAATTATTCGGCATATTGCAAACTATGCGGAACCTAGTGGGGTTTTGGCGAACTTTGGTTATTTATGAACAACTAATCATTTTTTCGTTGATAAATGCGACCTTACTGCTTGAATTATTGTGACGATTTAATCAAATTTGTTCTCCTTATGGGAAGTATTTAATCAGGGTAACAAAATGAGGACAACGAGGATATAGAATATGGTTCAACATCGAATTTGACCACAGAATGTCAGTATTATTTCACTTTATGAATAATATTCAAACTACAACAACTAAATTAATTTCAAGCATGTTATGACCGCAGTTATTGTTTCGACTTTTCCTCAGTTTTTGCCCTTTAGGAATAACTATGAATAACCAATTTGTGCTTGAGGAAAATCCTAGTTTCGTAAGCATTTTAACTGAATTTTGAGAACATATAGAAAATGGAATCTATCTGTGAGTCCCTCTGATTTTCATCGTAGTTTTTGAAATGTCATAATAATTTCGAATAGATTTTTATCCTTATTTTTAAGGTTTTCTCAGACCTGAAACCTTGATGAATCTATTCCTTTCGCCAAAAAACTCCTAATTTGTAACTTTCATGAAAATCGTTGGAGTTGTTTTCGAGATCCTGATTACCTATACAGGGTGAGTCGTCGACTTGTACATTTATTTCAACGGGACATTCCTGAGGTAAAAAAAAAACACTTTTTGTTTTTACCATTTTTTTCCGATTGGGCTCGGTTATAAAGATACAGGCTGTTGTTAATCCATAAAAAAATGTAATTTATCTCGTGAATGATTTCATTGAATGAAATGTTTTTCAGAATATAGGTTCGGTTCTCATCAATGTGGCAAATCTTTTACGACGACGAAATTTAACTCACATGTTTTATTTTTTTCGTTATGCCATCTTGGAAAACGAAAGTATTCTTCGGGAAATCTCGTGAAATGTGCATTCTTCGTGTAATTAATGATTTAAAAGAATCTATATCAGCGAAATTAAAAAAGTGATTACTTTGGCCGAATGTAACTCTGTTCACGAGATTCGCAGAATTAAATCTCTGCTGCAAATTTCTCGAAGGTTCAGGTGGTAGATCTAATGCTCAGAGAAATTTCAGTGTCATATTTCCAATGTTGGCATAGCTCATTGGGGAAGTTTAAAATGGCTATATCTTTTTATCTTAGCTGAATCAGTGAAAATGCTATACGAAAAAGTATTTCTTTTGATCTCAACAATCCATGGTTTGAATATATGTATAAGTCAAAGACTCACTCTGTATATAAATATAGATATATACAAGAATTGCTCGTTCAAATATATTAGATTTCATACTTTTTTTCTGGAAAGTTCTTTGAAATTTACAATCTACTCTTATCATAGTAGTATTAGGTTGATGATATGTATGTTCAACCTATGAGAAAGAATTGATCATCAATACTACATTATTAAAATATCAAATCAAGTCTTGCTAGGTCCGTTGAACTTCGTATGTTGACTGGAATTTCCTTCAGTTGATCGATGGGTTGATCAGAATATCTGTCTAGTATATGTTATTTTCTTGGGCAATTTTATTTTTTGTTGATGTCATATAATATTCTTAAATCTTTATAGATAATGAGGATGAAGACGTACCAAAGTGTGTTAAAGGCGTAGAATATAGTTTTTCAGACTGAAATAAAAAAAAATAAAAACTTAATGAAAACTTATTCTTCGACTTCCTTTGATTGAATATTTCATATTCTTTGTCATAAATAAGTCTGTATTTTTTCGGTAATAAATTATTCGCAGGTTTGACTGTATTTTCTATATGTAACATGCTTTGGTTAATTCGTATAGATTTCCTTCTTTTCTTTTATACATAGAAAACAGTAAAGACATTCACTCAAAATAATGATAACCGCAATATGCAACGAACTTCAATATATCGAGAAATGTCATGATTACTCCTAGAATTTGAATGGAATAATTAAAATGGTAATAATGACTTGAATTAAGTTAGTTAATTAGGGATATTGACCCAAATTGCAAAACAGTTTGGTTTGAATGAGTAATGAAAATTCATATTAATATGCTTACAAGTTGCAGGAAATGAAATTATTTTGAGTCTGTAGGTCTGGTTCGTATATAGGGTGGTTAAGAAAAATCGAGTGAAATAACAAAATTTTATTCCCAGAGAATTCAAGCATTCTAAGATTATCGATACAATGTATGACCTCCAAGGGCATCAATAACAGCTTGAAATTTCTTTGCATACTACACACGAGGTTGTTGAACATCTCTTGGGGGATTTGGTGCCATAAACGGGGCAGAAACTCTCTCAGATCATTCAAGGATTCTGTGGTAGGTTGATGAATATCTTATTTTCTTTGGAGCATATCCCATGCATTTTCTATGAAATTCAAATCTGGTGAGGGCGGAAGTATTGGTAAAAATGGAATACCAAGCTCTCGCGAATTCTCAACTATGGCTGTACGGTGCGGTCCAGCGTTATCGTCTAGAAATTGAAAAGTTTGAACGATAGCTTTGGCAAAACATTGTCAATGACATGCTCCCTATTTATAGTGTGAGGCGGTCATATTCCCAGGACAAATGTGAAGATCTATGCGCCCGTTGAAACATATCCCGGCCACTATCATAACGCTACCCCCTCGGAATGGATGGACTTCTTGGACATAGCGACGATTACGGGGTATGCGTGGAATTGTCCATACCCTTATTCTTCGAGAATCTGAAAATCGTCCATATCCGGATTCATCAGTGAAAAGTACTCTACGCCATTGATCGTTCCAATTGATATGTTGCCTTGCCAATTCCAGTCTTTGACGCTTATGGTCACGTGTTAATGGAACTCATCATTCTACACGTAGATGTAGGCTTTCTTCTCGCCGAAAGGACGATGAAACGATCCTGAGCAGGTGTTGTTTTTCGTCACCCACAAAGCCTTGGTATTTTCAACACGAAACCTATTCCAAAGTCGAGATATCACACTTGGGTTGTCTTGGAGCCTTTCCTCTACAACAACCTGAGTTAGGCAACTCTGTAGCATTCCGATAGCCCTATTAGCCTCGGCGTTTGTTAATTCTCATCTTCGCATACTCAGAAAACTCGTTTCAAATCGAAGCCGTTGATAAACTGACTCCATGAGAACATTCATGAAGCATATGCAAAGAACCAAACTCCAGAAAAAAGACGATCTACGATATCCCTAACTCTTGTGGAGCAGTATATACAACGCACTTGGTACATAATCAACTATCAATACATTGGATTTATCAAACTCGTTATAATGTTCTTACAAAAATAAGGATTAAATGAATAAATTATATAGATAGGTACGTCACATATACGTTAGACCCAAACAAGGGTCCTTCTTCTTCAATACAACATGTAAACCACTCTCGACATCAGAGTTGCTATCGTTCGTATTCGCTACGAAACAAACGAGAAAAATAAACCAACCACAAAAAAAAAATCCCCAAACTGCCTACGCTGAATCATATCTCATGCAAGAAACACTCGCAATCCTCGCTGCTCATCGCAAGACCTTCACAATAACGACAATTGACAGAAAAACCGTTCCCGAGCATTCGGAATCGCTTCAGGATTCCTCTTAAATACCGAGCCACTTCGTCATTTACTTTTAATACGGCAAGAACGGGGAATCCATTTAAAACGTTAATTCAACTCTTGCCTTTCGACCACGCGCGTAAAAAGTGGCCGTTTCTGAAATGAATCGCGCACTTAATAAGACAGACATGGCGCAGAGGCATTTCGCGGAGCCGATGCCGGGGCAAAAAAGGCAATCTGGATACAATGAGAGCTAAACAGGAGGACGTGCTAAACATTCATATGTGATTTGATCTCGCTCCGTCACCTAATTATAAACACCAACTGTGTAAGATTCGCAGTTCAACGCATGGTTTCTATAATGACAGCGCATAGTTTGGCGGAGGTGACAGTAACTTATGAGTTATACCGGTCGTAACTCGTTTGGCCGCTTGATGGCTCTGCTGGTTTTTTTGTGAGGTTTGGACGAAGAATGTGCAGGGTTGATTTGGAATTTGTAACAAGACTCTTTGAAGATTATATGAGTCATCTTATTTTGTTCGACACACCTTGGTCTGAAGATAGTTCGAATCTATCAGCTTACTTCATTGACTCTTTCATTTGGTTCAGAGGAAAATAATTATAATACGACTGGAGAAGGACTGATATTCTTCCACGAGTTCAAAATAAAAAAAAAATGTTTGAATGAACAAGTGTTAGAATGAGTCTTCTGTACTAGTTTTATACGTTACAAGCTCATACCAGCGGCCCCGCTCGCGTTATATTTCAATTTAAAACAGTACTGATAGGTCCGCAACCCCACATTCATAACCTCGTATCTAAGGACAGACCTCACGTGTATATACAGGGTGAGTCGGGAGGAACGGACCAAACTTCAGGTTTGTATTCTATAGCTCGAAATAATATAAAAAAACTCATATGTTGTTATCCGATTTTCATTTGTTCTCAAACTACAGCGTCATTATAAAAAACAACATTTTCTATATTGAAATAGTTTAATTTCTAGCATTATTTTAATAAATGCACGAAAATCCCGCCATTAACCTCGAACCACATTAGTCTGCGAAGGGCTCTCGATGCTTTTCTGATTGATTCATGATTTTCTTTAAAAAGCGTCGAATTAGAGCATCCCGAGTGTCAACTTTAACTTTGTATACCTCGTTCTTGAAGCAGCCCCACAAACAATGGTGTGAGGTTTGGAGATCTTGGAGGCCAACTAATACGACCACAGCGACCAATCCATAGTCCGAGAAACTCTTGATCTGAATATTGGTTGACCTTATTTAAATATTCTAATTACCCTATAGTTTGAAAACAAATGAGAATCGGATAACAACATATGAGTTTCTTGGAATTATTTCGACCTGCAGAATACACACCTGAAGTTAGGTCCGTTCCTCCCGACTCACCCTGTATAACAAAACGATGTCGCTTATAGATTCAATAGTTTCTTGCTCAAATTCACACTCGTTCAACCTACTGTAACATTCAAAGTATCCATTAGAAAGCCATACTGTGAAAAGCATTTGTCATCAGGAATAAATGCCGCAGATAACAGTCACATTCATTCTCATATTGATTTATTCCATGCCAGTCAAAAGCCTTCTTCAAACTGACCATTATTTCGGATTGAATTGAAAATGTTAGAAATGGCTATCGTGGGTTGTCTTCGGCAGTTGGACATATGCCGTCGCGAACTTTTTTATAGAACTTTTCGAGCACTACAAAATTGTCTTTGACCATGATCCTCTATCTCTTATAGTTTACGCAGCGTCGCCCGTAAAAGCTGGAAAGTACCGGAATTTTTCATGAAAAATCGATATTTTTTCTTATTTCTTCGTTATATAGGGATGAACCCTACATGAAAACCTCCCAAAAAAAATCTCTACAATATAGTGAAAGTTTCATCAAAATCGGTCATCTGGTTCCTGAGTCCATAGAGGACAAATAAACACACGGACATTCACATTTATAATATTAATATGTAGAGTAGGTATGGATATTCTCTATCAATCTCTCTATAAATTTTCATTTTAATAAGTGGAATATTTCCTTGAATATCGTTTTGTGATTTCTGCATTGAAAAAAATTTATTGAAAGAACAGTGGTGTAGCTCAAAATTCGGGGCCCCCCCAGAAGATTTTAGTCGGGGCCCCCCTCCTTGGGTATATGTTTTTTATGACAAGTTTTTCCCACAGTTTACCAAGAGAAAAATACTTAAGAAAAAGTGTTGGAAATTTATTTATTTATTATTTGGAGAGCTAAAATAATACAATTAATGTTGAATCTAGAAGTAAAGCTGAGGTAAAAAGAAAACGGGGTACCATAACATTCTTCGTATGATACTATAGTATCATACAATACTATCATCACTGATATCATACGATACTATAGAGCCTGGGAAAAAAAACCTCAGCCGAAAAAACCTGCCTCCCCGTAAAGAAACTAAAATAAAATTGTTGTATCTGAATATTTTATATTTATAAAAATTTATAAACCTCCGAACATTATTTGGCTAAGAAATCTGAATGTTGATGTTTTTTAAAGTACCAAATGCATTCGATTTATTCTGAATAATCGGTTTCTTTTCTGCTTTTGTCTTTTTTCATTTTAGATTAAGAATTGCGAGTCGTTTTGGGAAGAATCTGTCTATCCGAGCCCATCGACGGTAACATGAAGATGATCACACTGATGTCTTTCAAGATTTTCCTGATATTTAATATTTTATGTTATTTTTTTACGGGGAGACAGGTTTTTTCGGCTGAGGTTTTTTCCCCTGGCTGTATAGTATCGTATGATACTAGTGATGATAGTATCGTATGATTCTATAGTATCATACGAAGAATGTTATGATACCCTGTTCTTTTTTTGGCATGGCGCAGAGGCATTTCGCCGAGCCGATGCCGGGGCAAAAAAGGCAATCTGGATACAATGAGAGCTAAACAGGAGGACGTGCTAAACATTCATATGTGATTTGATCTCGCTCCGTCACCTAATTATAAACACCAACTGTGTAAGATTCGCAGTTCAACGCATGGTTTCCATAATGACAGCGCATAGTTTGGCGGAGGTGACAGTAACTTATGAGTTATACCGGTCGTAACTCGTTGGGCCGCTCGATGGCCTGCTGGTTTTTTAGGTGGGGTTCGGACGAAGAATGTGCAGGGTTGATTTGGAATTTGTAACAAGACTGTTTGGAGATACTATGAGTCAGTCATCTTACACTGCGCAAAAAATTAACGCACATTCTGAAAATCTCAATTTTAATGAAAGTTAACTCTACATTGACATTAATTTTTCATGTTCTCTCGGAAAGGTTTTGAACGAAACAACACACCTTAAATGAAAGAAAAATTCAGGATTTCACAGAATCTCATGTGAAAGAAGAGAAATGAACAATTTTCAAAACACTGAAATGCTGAAAAGTGATTTAATACATGGGTTTTCAACCCTTTGCGTTAATAACAGCTCGGCAATGACGGTTGATACTCAAAATGAGTGATCTTGAAATGTTCTGATCTAATCCTTCCCAGATTTCTCCAAGTTGGATTCTTAAGTCATTAAGAAGGGATGGATGATTTTCTGAACTTCTCAGCCTTCTATTGAGGTTGTTCCAAACCTGCTCAATGGGATTGAGATCTGGACTTCTTGCTGGCCATTCCATTCGAGAGACTTCAACCTCTTCAAGGTACTCCTGAACAATGCCCGCACAAGGAGTCTGGCATTATCGTCCATAAAAATGAAATTTTCACCAATGTATGGGGCAAATTACACTACATGCTCTTCAAAAAAGTTCCTTATAAACTTATCAGCATTCATAGCTTCATTATCAACGACCACTAGGTCTGTGCGAGCAGTCAAAGATATTTCAACCCATACCATAATCGATCCTCCCCCGAAACCATTAGTATTCAGGAAATTGTACTGAGCATACCTTAGTTGTGAACGTCTATATACAAGGGAACGTCGATCACAATGATAGAGACAGAATCTAGACTCACCTGTGAAGAACTCTTTCGCAATCGGCCTCTTCCCAATGGATATGCTCTCTCGCAAAATCCAAACGCGCCCTCGATGGGCTGGGGTAAGAGCTGGTCCTCTTGCCGCGACACGAGGCCTTTAATCATATTCTCTGAGACGATTTATTATTGTTCGAGTGCTAATTTGCACCCCATGAATTTGCTCAATATGATTTTAAAGGGGGCGAGCGGTTGCAAACCGTTGTCCCAACGAAGAAACTCTCAAGTAACGTTCTTGAATGGCAGTTGTACCCGTGGTCTACCCTGTCCTGGTCTTCAGACATTCATACCTGTCTCCCTGAATCGATGCCACATTCTGGACACACTTGTATGGGAAACTCCAAACCTTTCTGCAATTCTTGTGTATGCCCACCCTTCTTCTCGCAAAACTACCGCTTGGGCACATTCCTCTTGGGTCAAATTGCGTGTTTCACGTTGCATAGCGATCGAGTGTAGAAAATCAAACAAAAGAAAAACTATCGATCACTACAATTGATCGAGAACAACTGATTTTAAAATGGAGCCAATACATTCAAAATCTGATAATAACATCTTTTTTTATTCCTGCTGGGAAAAATCATCTTAATTGAAGAAAAATGTTTAAAGTGAATAACATATGCATGCATAATTCTGATAAAAATAATCATCATTGAGAACACCTTTAGTTGTAGAATAAATTTGAGATTTCCATAATATGCGTTAATTTTTTGCGCAGTGTGTTTTGTTCGACACATCTAGGTCTGAATATAGTTCGAATCAAGTAGTTTACTTTATTGACTCTTTCATTTGGTTCAGAGAAAAATTATTGATAATACGACTGGAGAAGGACTGATATTCTTTCACGAGATCAAAATAAAAAAAAAATTTGAATGAACGAGGGATAGAATGTTTTCTGTACTAGTATTATACGTTATCTTCTCCAATTAATCTTATTTTAATTTTGATTAATGGAATATTTCCTTAAATATCATTTTGTGATTTTTGCATTGATTTTTCCACTCAGGCAGTTCAGTCCAGTGAGAACATCTCCTGAAGATGCCAGACACTCGAACTGGCGAAACGTCGAGAACTAATCTACGACGACGGCCTAAATGCTCGAAAGAACGTGTCACATTGAACGATGGCCGCGAAAGCCTCAACCAATTCATTGATGATTTTAGGCAAGCATTCATTTCATCGGCAGCCGTCGATTTTGGAATTACCAGTTTTCTGCAGGTGCATGACGCATTGCATACTTTTTTGCAGTTATAAAAAATCATTTTTAACAATTTTTGTGGTGCAGGTGTTTTTTGCATTTTTGTGGGCTGCAAATATCTAATGGTACTATTCCAACCGTAATCAACTGAATTGAGACGTTTTTTATCTAGCCAAATTTGAAGTTGATGATTTTAGGCAAGCATTTATTTCATCGGCAGCCGTCGATTTTGGAATTACTGGTAATGGTAATTCTATCAATGATGCAAAACATCTGTTTAGGCAACTCAAAATACACAGTAATTGTTTACATATATAATAATAGAATGGAGATTTGTTCGAAACATTTCGTCATAGAATTGTTCGTAGTGTTCGGAAGAAAGATATGTGTAATAACACATGGACTCAAATGCGTTTATATTATTAGGAAATGTAGTTCACCGAATTAGTATGAAATAAAATACTCTCACGAAAACGCTATTGACCGTAGCGACACCTACTGGTGTGTTTCGTAAGAAGAAAAATTATTTCCTATTTTTTTTCCATTTCATAAAATTTTTCAGTTTTATTGTATCTTATGTTAACCCCGCCGTAGAAGAATACAAGAATAATCTTTCATAACAAACAGTTCATCCAATCTTGAGTTATAAATGGTGTAACCAACAAAATGGCCGACTTAGTTTTATATACTAAGATTATTGAGGTTGATTTTGTGAGAGTACAATTTCTATTTGTGGTTTATTCAACTTTCCAATTTTGTAAATGTTTTTTGTGCATTTATCAATTCTCCACCACTCTTTGTGAGTTTTCATTGCACGAGAAATCTAAGTTGGTTTTCGAAAAACCTGAAGAACCTAAGAGGAAATTATAACGGAAATGTTGATATCTTTCGAGAAAAATCCGGGATCGTTAAGTTAAATACAGAGATCGTCCGAATGGATCAGGGTACACAGATCACAATAATAAAGCGTTATTAGCGAATGAAAAAATAAATTAAACGATGGAAAGTGCACATTACTGCACCTCCATTTACCCCAATACGAATAATTATTTGTTCTGATGAATGAAAACGAGTAATCCGAGCTTGTAAATGCAAAATATACCTATTTATGGTAATTGGCAGTTTTAGCCCTTGCTAAACACCTCTGGGCAAGGAAATTATACCCTGCTATGTGGGCGTTACGGTTTTTGAATATTAGCCATCTCTCTTTCAATGCGGTAGCAAGTCATGCACGGCTTCTACAACGTCGCTGAATCAACGGAAATCAGGGGCGGACTAGAGAAATTGAACTGGAAATATTAGAATTTTTTTCTGAAAATTAATTACCGAATTCCATCTCTTGGAGAAAACCAGAAAAAGATTTACTTTCATTTCTGATGATTCATGTCCCTTCATTGAAAATTTAATGAATACAACAAAGACTGTCCTAAAAGTGAAAAATTGGGAGAGATTTTAGGCATTTTTTTCGTCATACTGGTTCAACTATGGGATCGATTTTTGTATTATAGGGTGCTATAGCGGAGAATGTTTCAAATGATAATCGGTAGTGAGAGTAATTATCTCACACATTCATATCAAAAATCCTGAAAAAAATTATGTCATGTGGTTCACGAAATATATATCTTATACACTGCTCCAAAAAATTAACGCACATTATGGAAATCTCAAATTTATTCTACAACTGAAGGTGTTTTCAATGATAATTATATTTATCAGAATTATGCATGCATATGTTATTCACTTTCAACGTTTTTCTTGAATACAAATGTTTTTTCCAAGCGGGAATAAAAAAAGATGAAATTATCAGATATTGAATGTATTAGCTCCATTCTAAAATCAGTTGTTATCGATCAATTCTAGTGATCAATAGTTTTTCTCTCGTTTGATTATATACACTCGATCGCTATGCAACGCGGTGTGCCCAAGCGGTAGTTTTGCGAGAAGAAGGGTGGACATACACAAGAATTGCAGAAAGGTTTGGAGTTTCCCATACAAGTGTGTCCAGAATGTTGCAGCGATTCAGGGAGACAGGTATGAATGTCCGAAGACCAGGACAGGGTAACAACTGCCATTCAAGAACGTTACTTGAGAGTTTCTTCCTTGAGACAACGGTTTGCAACCGCTCGCCTTCTTCAAAATCAGCTTGAGCAAACTCATGGGGTGCAAACTAGCACTCAGACAATAAGAAATCGCCTCAGAGAATATGATTCAAGGCCTCTTGTCGAGGCAAGAAGCCCAGCTCTTACCCCAGCCCATCGAAGGAGAAATCTGGGAAGGATTAGATCAGAACATTTTAAGATCACTCATTTTGAGTATGAACCGTCGTTGCCGAGCTGTAATTAACGCAAGGGGTGGAAATACCAAGTATTAAATCACTTATCAGCATTTCAGTATTTTGAAAATTGTTCATTTCTTTTCTTTCACATAAGATTCGGTGAATTCCTGAAATTTTCTCCCATTTAATGTGTCTTGTTCTGTTCAAAACCTTCCCGAGAGAATATAAAAAATAAGTTATAAGGTCAATATAGACTTAACTTTCATTAAAATTGAGATTTTCAGAATGTGCGTTAATTTTCTTGCGCAGAGTATTTTTTGTTTTTTCCAAAATTTGATGCGTCACAAAAATTTCGATAACACTTGTAAAAAGCACTGAAAAAACTGTGCTAAAGATGTTTTTATTTCTAGGGTGTAGCGACAATACTGAGGAAAATATAGTTAGTCAATTATAATAATTGGACAAATTACAAAATCACCGTGTAGCATATATAGAAACTAGCAATTCATGTCATTTCATGACATGTACACTACTTTTTTTCTATCTCACTTAATATAGGAGATGTACTATATAACATCGAAATCTGACCACCCGTTACACTGAAAAGTAAGTATATTTTGATAAATGAAGTCATCGCCCAAAATGCATATTAAGTGATTAGTATCAACTAAAATAAAAAAAAAAATTTCCTAGATCATTTTCATCCAAATCTTGTTATATTGTTGTTGGTATTGTTATGTGCTTGTTGTTGACAACGACATAAGAAGGTTATATCATCGAGAATATTGAGAACAGAATTTTTCATGGCCGGCTAAAATATCCTTATCAATAAATCTGGTCATATCATCTGACTACAAAAACTCAAATATATCGAATACACCTCAAGTTATTCGTATTCGGATAAAAGTACTTTTTTCATTTCCTTTTTTTTCAAAAAATCAATATAATACTTTAAAAAAATATTTTTTACTAACATATAACACACTTATTTCAATCTGGTGGTATTCATAGTTTAGAACATTTTAATCTTTCTCAATGAAAGAGGGAATTTGATTAACACAGAAAAATCTTGTTTTTTCATTCTTCAATAGAAAAATTTTCGTCGCTCTCACTTCGAGTTCTATAAAAGTAACATCGTTAGGGAGAGAGTTTTTTCTTAGCGAATTAATCTTGACACTAAGACCATTATCGTTGAATGTCTTGAATTTTTCTATCCCCTACAGAAACAACATAACATAATGTTTTTTTCTAGAAAATACTGAAAATAAGTCAATTATCTATTTCATCAGTATCTTTTTTCGACAATCGTATGCTTCATCTAAATCATCTGTTCCGGAGGATGATAGTTCTTCTATCTTGAGATTTATTCATAGCACGTTTCGTCTTATTTCGATCTTTCGAAATTGAAACTCGAGAATAACCTTTTTGTGTTCAAAAATCGAGTCATATTTCAACCAGTTGAAAAGTTTCATCACTCTTTTCCTTAGAAATCGGTCCAGCTCTGGACAAACGGAGCATCATATACCATAGCGTATCTACAACTTCCATTATGCAAAATAATTCATACTGAATAACAGTACTCCGACCTCTTATTACTCATTGAAATGAACTCCATTCGACAAACATAATTAGGTGCATAATATGAATTCAGTACAATGAGAATCATCGCATTATTTGCTAATCCGAGCTCGTTGAAAAATACAGGGTGCGCTAGTTTGGTTTTTTTCTTCTTGTAGTAGCCATTGTTGTCAATAGAACTTTAAAATTCTTAGGAACTCATTCCTACCTTCATAAGTTGAAAAATCATGACATCCTTGTCAGTGCAAATGTGAAGTACAATTCAATTGTAAATAAAGGTAAACCACGAATTGAAGAGTAGTTTATACTACGTCAAGAATCCTCAAGAAGGTCAAGTTATCTGCAACGTTCCTCTAATATTCAAAAGTTCCAGTTTCACAAGTGTCAACTTTTAATTAGAAAAAAATGAATTATTAAATATTGGAAAGAATTATATGATTTTTTTTGTGTGAAATTTTTATATCAAGAAACAAAGCATAGCAGTACACTGTTAATGCTGGGCAACAGAGGTGGTCTTACAAAATGAATAAACTGCTCCACATGAGTTAGGGATATTGACTTAAATTGAATCGATGAGTGGAAAATACTTGTTTTTAGAAATACTCAAAATTATGGTTTGCGTGAATATTTTGATATTAAGAAACTCAACTACGCACTCAAGTTGTAAGGAATGACCGTCTTTACAAGATTTTGCAATGCAAGTTTCAATTGATGAGTAGTGGGAATTTTTATAGCAAAAAAACAGAACTTGGTGTTATATGGTTTATCCACTCAAGTTTTGTGAAACATAAAAAACAACTACTTTTATCGATGATATGCGTTTATTGGTGAATTTAAACTCACTATTACACCATTATATTTTGGTATCAGAAGTCATCATTCATCTAGGTCTTCATTGCTTGTCTCCCATGATGTAACATAGTAGTAAAAGTCAAAGATTTCGCCATCCATTTATTTCAGAACCTTTTTATGTCATTTACAGTAGGTATGCGCATTAATTGGTCATGGTTTCTAAAGACTGCTTCATTTTGAAAACTGGATCTTAAGAAGTTTGAAAGTAGGTATTTGTGACTACACCTCTGATCAATCGACTAGCTGAACTATAGCCTGGTGTGAAACTGTTTTAGATTAACTAATCACTGGTTGAAATTGAAAAACTATCATCATCTCTACTATCAGTGAATTTAAAGGTTTTTTTTTATCATACATAGGTCACCAGTTTTTGAAATCTGTTAGGTCTGTATAATTGATTACTGATACTCCGAAAGCTATGTGTTTGCGACTGCTGAAAATAATATCTTCATATTCTTCTATTTGAGTAAATTCTAACATGGGGTTTGATCACTCGTTCTGAATCATAAAGTTGATACCTTTCCTCATAATAATGACCAATGAGGTCAATGCAGGGCGAACTCTAGTAGCAAGAACAGAAACTATTTGGGAATATTGAGTGGAAGAACGATATAACTGGGAGTTGTATCGTTCTTCCGCTCAATACAATAAAAGGCGCTCTCAAAAATGCATATGCGGTGTGTGACATATTTATATTGTTATCTAACTCATGGGAAAGGGCCATGTTCAGAAGTAAATTTAAATACCTCAGTAAAAAAACAGGCAATTTTGGAGTTATACTCTTTTTCCACTCACCGATTCAATCGCAAAAAAATATAGTTCAAATGAGATTATGTGATGAAAATGCATATTAATATGATTTCAAGTTGAGGGAAATAAAATTAATTTTAGTTTGTAGGTCTGCAGCGTATATAGAAGAAGTTAAGAAAAATCGAGTAAAATATCGAAATCTCATTCTCAAAGAATTCAGGCATTTTTAGACTATCAATATAATGTATGGTCTCCACAGGCATCAATAACAACTTGACATCTTCTTTGCATACTACACAAGAGGTTGTTGAACATTTCTAGAGGAGTTTGGTTTCATGAACGAGTCTGAAGCTCTTTCAGATCATTTAGGGATTCTGGGGTAGGTTGATGATTATCTTATCTTCTTTGGAGCATATCCCATGCATTTTCTGTGCAATTCAAATCTGGTGAGTGCGGAAGTATTGGTAAATGTGGAATACCAAGATCCTCACGCAAATTCTCAACTAGGGCTTCACGGTGCAGTCTAGCGTTTTTGTCTAAAAAGTGAAAAGTTTCACCAGTAGCAGCGTGAAAATTTGACCACGCATTGTCAATGAGATACTATCTATAGTGTAAGGCGGTCATATTCCCAGGGCAAATGTGTGGATTTATGCGCCAGTTGAAACATATTCCGGCCCATACCATAACACTACCCTCTCGCAATGGATAGACTTCTAGGACATAGCGACGATTACTTGGTATACGTGGGATTTCCATACTCTTATTCTTCGAGAATCTGAAAATCGCCCATATCTGGATTCATGAGTGAAAAATACACTACGCCATTGATCGCTGAAATTGATTTGTTGCCTTGCCCATTCCAGTCTTTGACGCTTATGGTCAAGTGTTAATGGAACTCCTCTTAATGAAGTCTAGAACCTAGATTCACCTCTCTCAAACGTCGTCTGATGGTTTCGATGGAAACTTGGACCCCATCTGCAATTTGAAGAGTATTCCGTAGCATTCTACACGTAGATGTAGGCTTTCTTCTCGCCGAAACGGTGATGAAACTATCCTGAACAGGTGTTGTCTTTCATCGCCCACCAAGCCTTGGTCTTTTTAACATGAAACCTGTCTCCCTGAACCTATTCCAAAGTCGAGATATTACACTTTGGCTGACTTGGAGCCTTTTCGCTACAACAACCTGAGTTAGGACAGCCTGTAGCATTCCGATAGCCCTCTTAGCCCCAGCGTTTGTTAATATACCTGTTGGTATTTTAAGAAAGTCGACTCAAATCGAAGCCGTTGATAAACTGACTTCATTTCAAAATAAGAACATTCATGAAGCATATGCAAAGAACCAAGCTTCAGAAAAAAGGCGACCAGATTGAGGAAATGTCTCATAGTAATTTTTATTGGATCAATACAAGTTGTTATTGAGTTTTGAATTATTTTACAGCGATTTTCTCGAAGAATACATACTTTTCAACACGATTGAAAACGATATCCCCAACTCTTGGAACAGTATATTATAAGATGTATGTAAAAAAATAAAATTACCTTTCTTTAATGTATCAATGTAATGCCTTCCCAGGAAAAGAATATTAAAATGTCTATGACAGATTGAATATTTGAGGTGAGACTTTAATTGTCGTTTCTCTGTTTTTAGGTATGTAACATAGTTGAATATTTCTGAACAATGTAGTTTATATTATAATATTGTATGTTAATTATAAACTCTGTTTGTAGTGCAACGCCATTGTTTACATCTGCAATTTACTTCAACATAAAGAATATGACTTATATGTCGTTGTTCCTGATTTATATAAATACTTTGAAGTTGCAGTATTCATCTGATGAACAGCCACATTCTATGGTTTCACAAAGTTTGATTGGACGTCCAGTGGGCACATGTAAGCAATTCAAGTATGCTGATGATACCAGCTTTTTGTGCATTTCACACAATTTTCAAGCGGCAATTTCTGTCTTGACCTATGTGTTAGATGAGGTCATGGAGTGGTGTGGAGTTCATAAACTAAGGGTTAATATGAAAAAAACTAGTTGCTTGACATTCGAATTTGACCGTTCAAGGATAGTTCATCCATCAAGTATTAACTGTAATGGCGTGGATATCCAATGTACCGAATCAGTAAAATTTTTGGGTGTTATTGTAGACCAACATCTAAAATGGCATTCTCATATTGTTTATATTCGAAAAAAGCTCCATTCAGTGATCTACACATTCATGATTCTTAGAGATCAGCTAGATGTTGATGTACTAAAAACACTTTATTTTGCCAATTTCCAGTCAATATTATCGTATGGTATTATAGTTTGGGGAAGTTCATCTCAGATTTGTGATATCTTTGTGGCCCAGAAATGGGCTTTACGAGTAATTTTTAGATTACCTTTTAGGAAAAGTTGTCGAGGATTATTTAAACAGCATAATATCATGACAATTTACAGTTTATATATATATATATATATATATATATATATATATATATATATATAAACTGTAAATTGTCATGATATTATGCTATATATATATATATATATATATACAGGATACTGATATTTATGCATAAGACAAGTCACTATTTTTCGGCTTTTAGAAATACTAACAACACAAGAAGGGTTTCTCCCTACATTTATCCCAATCACAAGTCAACAGCCAGGGAAAAGAGTGTTCTTTATGCTGCGATACGATTTTTCAATGCACTCCCTAGAGATTTACAACAAATAGATAGTTTTCAACTATTTAAGAAAAGTATTGGCAGATTTCTCATAACATGTGAACCTTATACTATTGAGGAGTTTTTGGAATTTTGTAAAAAGCATTGAATATATTACTATAAGTTATTTATTATTTTTTAATTGACATATTCTCACTTTCTGTTTCTTTGTGATGTATGATTGTTGAGGCTAATAAACTACTATTACTATTACTATTACTATGTATTACATTGATTTTCCAATTTGAAATCTGATCTAAATAAAGGACCCTTTTCTTCACAGTTTACATAGTTTTTTGTGTTGTCATTCTCGTGGGTAACCCGGTATATAAGGAGTAAAAAAAATACTTTGGATTTCGGCCAGTACTACAAAGTTCCTGGTTTTCACCAACATAACATTCCCACACTCGAAATAAGACCAACATGTAATAATAAACTCGTCCCCCGATCCCGTCTACCAGAAATGAAAAAAAAACTCACAAAAGATTCGCGAAAACGTCTGAAAGGTGGTCGAAGGCTCGTTCAACCCCCGCAAAGCTACCGGCAAGGCTGGGGATCATCAATTTAATAGCGGCCCTTTGTGCCTATCCGCTGTGAATTTCGCCGACAGTAGTTATGTAAGAAATCGACAAAGGGCCCGGGTTTAAAAGGGTTCGAAAGTTCTTGCGCGGCAAATCTTTTGCCCAAAACCGTCCTCATTCAATCTGCGATGGGATTGATACGTGCAGCGGAGGCAATATGATATTATTGAGGGAGCCGGAGTATGCATTGACCTTTGCGTCTTTATTAGTCCAATTTCAAGGAGCTGTTTCGTTTGGTTCGGCGGTTTGTTGAGATGACAAAGGCTGCCATGGAAGCCAAGGAGAGAACCAATTTGTTCTTACTCACTTCGTCCGCTTTGGTTTTACGGTTCGTTGTAGTAAATGGTCATTATTGTCGACAAAGGAGTGAGTAACTGGGGTGTAAGGAATGTTCAGTTTGTGGTGAGCAAACGGAAGACCATGGTGATACATAAGTTGATGAATTCATTCCAGGAATAAGGATACATGATTGATATTTTCAAAATAAATTAGTCTTGAGGTACAAATCTCATAAAAGCTCAGGAAATAATTACAAAAAAAGTACATAAACAAAATAAACTTACTCAAAAACATAGCATAGCTTCTAAAAAATTACAAATAAAAGTTACCGCCGAGAACAATATGAATCAGCTGGTGATTCTTCATTCTTCTAGATGTTGAACACACCATATGTAGTGGAGAATTTGTTAAGGATATTGGTTATTAGGACGAGTAGTTTTAACTCATTTTTGGGGTGCAGAAAAAGCTCAATAGCAGCTGAAACATCACAAGTAGTATATTATATTATAAGGATTGAAAGTGCAGAATTGAGGGTTAAAATAGGCACTTTTAGCCCATAAGATATATACTATTTTTTCTTCAAACAAGTCGTTGATTTTTTTGAAGAATCGTTGATAATTTGGTAATAAATTTGAACACCTCATAATTATAACAGTCATAGCAAGTCGGTAGTCATGGATATCTGGTATTGTTGGTAAATATTGATTGTCCAGTAGACGTACTAATCATACAATTTTTGTAGTCGTTTTTACGCTGCTTTCAAAATGAATTCTGAATACGATAAAAATATACCTGCGGATATATTGGAAAGTGCTGAACCAGTATCTAAATCTTTTGCCACCCAAATCTCGCCTACTTAATGAACTTGCATATCAGCAATTCATGGATTGGTGTGAAGAAAAAAATTTGCAAAACTATGAGGAGAGTGTTCTTATGGTGTTTTTCTCAAATTTAACAAAGACCGTCAAGTCACCCACTCGTTGGTCACAGTATTCAATGTTGCGATCCACACTGGATATCAAAAATGGTGTGGATTTTGGTAAATATTCAAAATTACGAGCATTGTTGAAAAGGTGAAGTGATGGATATATACCTTAAAAGTCAATTGTTTTTACAAATTGAGAAGTAGATCGGTTCCTGGAAATGGCACCTGATGATGTATATCTGATGATAAAGGCTGTTCTAGTTTTAGGAATTGGAGGTGCTATGCGTTGTGACGAACTAGTTCATTTGAAAATTGATGAGATTGAAGATATGGACTCAATCCTGCTCGTATAAATTTTGCAGACAAAAAACAAGAAACCTCGTTTCTTTACTATTATAGGCGATAATTATGCGCTTATTTCGAAAATATGTTGCACTGCGGCCATGAAATATAGAGGAACGTCGTTTATTTTTGAAGTATGTTGATGAGAAGTGTCAAAAAATGGTTGTTAGTATTCACAAAATTAGTGCCGTGCCGCAAGAAATTGCAAAATTTTTGAATTTTGAAAATTGGAAGGAGTATACTGGACATTCGCGATCCAGGAGATCAAAGGGTTGATTAACAATTGTTTGCAGAATCAAAAAAAACCTGGAAAAACGTGAACCATTGTTGACTGAGGTATAAAGAAGCTCTAATAGACTTTCCTGGTTAATCTAGTACCATAGCATTCTTATTACTTGCCAACTTCATGAGTACATTTTTAAAAATATGCTTCTCATATTAACTTTGGTTTTCTTGAAATATATTTTCTGAAAAATGGACACAAGTAATTCTGCCAAAATGAGCACGACATAAGTACTAATAATGGCTAAAATTGTGTTATCTTTCAATCTGCGATGGGATTGATACGTGCAGCGGAGGCAATATGATATTATTGAGGGAGCCGGAGTATGCATTGACCTTTGCGTCTTTATTAGTCCAATTTCAAGGAGCAGTTTCATCTGGTTCGGCGGTTTGTTGAGATGACAAAGGCTGCCATGGAAGCAGCGGAGAGAACCAATTTGTTCTTACTCACTTCGTCCGCTTTGGTTTTACGGTTCGTTGTAGTAAATGGTCATTATTGTCGACAAAGGAGTGAGTAACTGGGGTGTAAGGAATGTTCAGTTTGTGGTGAGCAAACGGAAAGACCATAGTGATACATAAGTTGATGAATTCATTCCAGGAATAAGGATAGATTATTAATATTTTCACAATAAATATAACTTGAGGTACAAATCTCATAAAAACTCAGAAAATAATTACAAAAAAAAGTACATAAACAAAATAAACCTACTCAAAAACATAGCATAGCTTCTGAAAAATAACAGATAAAAGTTACCGCCGAGAACAATATGAATCAGCTGGTGATTCTTCATTCTTCTTGATGTTGAACACTCCATAGGGAGTGGAGAATTTGTTAAGGATATAGGTATTAGGACGAGTAGTTTCAACCCACTTTTGGGGTGCAGGAAAAGCTCAATAGCAGCTGAAACATCACAAATAGAATATTATATTATAAGGATTGAAAGTGCAGCATTGAGGGTTGAAATAGGCACTTTTAGTCCATAAGATATATACTATTTTTTCTTGAAACAAGTCGTAGATTTTTTTTAAAAAATCGTTGATAATTTGGTGATAAATTTGAACAGCTCATAATTATAACAGCCATAGCAAGTCGGTAGGCATGGATATCTGGTATTGTTGGTAAATATTGATTGTCAAATAGACGTACTAATCATACGATTTTGTAGTCGTTTTTACGCTGCTTTCAAAATGAATTCTGAATACGATGAGAATATACCTGCGAATATATTGGAAAGTGCCGAAGCAGTATATCTAAATCTTTTGCCACCCAAATCTCGCCAAGATTATGAACTTGCATATCATCGATTCATGGATTGGTGTGAAGAAAAAAATTTGCAAAACTATGCGGAGGGTGTTCTTATGGTGTTTTTCTCTAATTTAACGGAGACCGTCAAGTCACTCACTCGTTGGTCACAGTATTCAATGTTGCGATCCACACTGGATATCAAAAATGGTGTGGATTTTGGTAAATATTCAAAATTACGAGCATTGTTGAAAAGGTAAAGTGATGGATATATACCTAAAAAGTCAAGGGTTTTTACAAATTGAGAAGATCGGTTCCTGGATATGGCACCTGATGATGTATATTTGATGATAAAGGTTGTTCTAATATCAGGAATTTGAGGTACTATGCGTTTTGACGAACTAGTTCATTTGAAAATTGATGACATTGAAGATATGGACTCAGTCCTGCTCGTATAAATTTTGCAGACAAAAAACAAGAAACCTCGTTTGTTTACTATTATAGGCGATAATCATTTGCGTTTATTTCGAAAATATGTTGCACTGCGGCCATCAAATATAGAGGAACGTCGTTTATTTTTGAAGTATGTTAATGGAAAGTGTCAAATAATGGTTGTTAGTATTCAGAAAATTAGTGCCGTGCCGCAAGAAATTGCAAATTTTTTGAAGTTAGAAAATTGGAAGGAGTATATTGATTCATGAACTTTGATATTTTTTCTTGAAAAATAGTGCTCATGTTTGACATCGCCTAGTTGCACCGGTATTGAGAAAAATTGATTTGGAATTTTCACTTCGTTCACTACTCAATGTTCGTTATGTGAAGAGTCACAATGAAGTGAGTGAAATATCAATTTATTGTACTTGATTCCAATAATTTATCAGAGCTTTGCCTCATAGAATAATCATAATACGAAATCATTTAATTCCCTTGAAGTTTATTTTTTGAAGAGCTACTGAAAGATCTTTGTCCGTAACTAAATGATGAAGAAAGAAAATTCCAAATCTATTTTTCTTCAAACTGGTGCAACTGGGCGATGTAAAACAAGAGACCTTTTCCCACGAAAAAAAAATAAAGTTTATGAATTTGATGTAAGACTTGTGAAATAATGAAAGGTTAAGAAGTTGAGAGGCTACTCTACTTAACTTTTGGGAATGAAATAAAAAATGAACGCCACATTTTCGAATCACTTCTGGCTTTTTTGACAAATCTGAATTGAACTGAAGTTTTCAATAGTTATCTATCACTTATTTCAAATCCTCAATTATTTTTCGAAAATATTATTTCATATTATTACTCATATGTTTGATACCATATTATATAACAGGATAGAAATAAGAAAACAAAAAATATATAAATACACTAACTATTAAAATTCAGAGTTTTTAAACCAGTTTACTAAAAACTTCCACAATATTTCATTCTGTTAACAATACTGAGATGCTATAAACTTTTCAATTAATTTGTGAGATTCCCCCTACAACATCTTTTTCTTTTCCCAAATAGCTTTCGGTAGGTCTTTTTCACGTATTGTTAAGTGATTAATTCAATCTCTATATCCTATAAAAACCCCCAGAAAAAAATCCATTGAACTAATCATTCTCAATTTGGTTCGAAGGTGGCAGATCACAAAGGCCGCCGAATCTACGAGATATCTACCTGTGTCTAATTCTTTTTATATCCTTTATCGGTCTACAACTCTAAAACAATTGAGTTGACGCAGGTGTTCCGAAGAGTATGAAAGGGACATGTGGATGCACTGAATCGTGTAGAAAATTTTTGATTGAGGGTAATCAGTCGTGAAATTGAAATATCGACGTTCAGGTAAGACAGACACTTCGATGAAAAGGTGATGATTAGAGAAGAAACTAGTCAAGTTTTTAGGTTGTGTCTGCTATTTCGGGTGGATTGGAATGAAGAATTTAACCACTCACGAGTAGTCAGTGGTCATAATATACTCCCTGATTATCTTTAGAGAATCTTATACAGTGACTGAGAAATAATTACATCGCAAAAAGGTGAAAATTTTCATTTTCGCCCTGTATTTTCGAAACAAAAGTAGTTGGAATATTTTTGTATTTTGTTTTTTAAAGTCTCACAAAAAAGTGACACAGGGTCGCGAAAACTCATTTCTCTCTCTTGAATAATAGCTGAGAGTCTCACCCAATTTGGGGCATAGTGTACAGGGTGGATAAAATTGGTGTTACTTGAACTACAACTTTTTAACCCTCAGAGATAGAGGAAAATGAATGACACGTTACGGTGGTCTTTCTTAGAGAAACTGATAATGCCATCAACTGCATTCCTCTATCTCCTATTGTTTACGAGTTAAAGTGCAAAATTGAAATTTGTTCGATTTCAACTTTGGCCACTATCTCCGTTTCTGTTTGTTCTAGGATGTTGAAATGAATACATTAGACAGGCACTTTTTTCATAGTAATCCAGTAGTATACTTTGTTTTTTCTCGAGGGGTTTTCTTGCTGAACTATAACATAAGTTATGATTTTTCTCATGAAAATAATAGTATGAAATGGCTTAGAAAAAATCGCAATTTTTTTCTGTTTCAGAAATATATCATACATCATATATCGCCCTCAGATTCATTCAGATATCATGAAAAATATGGTTTGTATTTGAAATTGGAATTATTGAGTTTTAAGTAAGCTGAATCACAGAATAATATGTCAATACGCATGGTGTCATTAATATTTTTCCCTTGAATACTTGATTTAACTCTCCGTTGTTTGATTCCTGTTCAAAACAACTGTCAATTATTAGAATTCGAAGTCATTATTACCAGCAATATGGGCAAGTTCCAAAATAACGAGAAATATGATATGTTATAATGTTTTATTTCAGCGACAATAATGACTTCGAAATGACAGTTGTAGAATTACGGAGAAAAAAATCAAGTATTTAATCGGAAAAAAATAATGACACCCTCAGAAAAATATTATTCTGTAATTCAGTCCACTTAATACTCAATAATTCAAATTTCACATGAAATCTATATTTTTCATGATATCTGAATGAATCTGAGAGCGATGTATAATGTATGATATATTTCTAAAACGAGAAAAAATTGGCGATTCTTTCTGAACCATTTTGAACTATCGTCTCCATAAGAAAAAACAAAACTTTATGTTATAGTTCAGCAAGGAAACCTCTTGGGAAAAAACAAAGTACGCTACTAGATTGCCGTGGAAAAAGTGCCTGTATAATGTTTCCA
Organism: Hippodamia convergens; assembly: GCA_038502775.1. NCBI lineage: Eukaryota > Metazoa > Arthropoda > Insecta > Coleoptera > Coccinellidae > Hippodamia > Hippodamia convergens. The sequence goes on from CM076614.1 coordinate 108,836, forward strand.
TCCCAACATCCTAGCACAAACAGAAACGGAGATAATTTCCTAAGTTGAAATCGAAAAAATTGCAATTTTGGATTATAACTCGAAAATAAAAGAAGATAGAGGAATGCAGTTCCAGTCTAACTCTCACGGTTAAAAAGTTGTAGTTCAAGTATCACCAATTTCGCCCACCCCATACAATATCAAGTTCTATGTCCTCCTCACTTAAAAAGATATGAATCAAAATCAAAACTTTCTTTGAATTTGATGACAGAAAATTGTTTTATCGGAATTTTCAATATATAATCTCGGAGGTATTTCATGATATATATTTTAGAAATTGTCTGAAAAAAGTTCATTAGAAAATATCATTACACAATATGGCTCTCATTTGGAAAAAAATAATTTTTTAAATTTTTTCTACAATTTGAAGTGGCAGTTAAATTTAAATGCCGCTGTTAAAAAGTACTGAAAAAACTCAAAATTGGCCAAATTCCAAAATATCGCTGTAGCACGGAAACAAGACACCGAAACCACCAACGGTATTTAGCAATTTATGTTTCTCTAAAAAAGAAAACACGAAATTTTCTTTAATTTAAGAGATGAAGCACTAAATCTGACCACCCTGTACAAGCTTACTATTCTACAGAATGAAAAAGTCAACACAATGCAGTATCTTCCTATGAGTCCCCCAACAATTGCTGAGAGGTCCTCAGAAAAAAGAACGAAGAGGGAATAATTGCTCAATGTTCAACATCTTCCGTTTGAGTCTTTCGCGTCCCCTAATAGAGCAATTTTCATGTCGTGGGAGCGCGTAATTTGGGAAAGTGGCACTTTAGATTTATCGGACCGGTATAGATTGTGTTATTTCTAAAGATCTGATATGGAGGTAGCACTACGAAAGGCACGCAAGTGAACTTATAACGGTTTTACTTCGAGAACCATTGAAAATGCCTTTGTTCGCTCTTTGTTGTTTGCTGACATCATGCACATTTCTGTAATTAATATTATTTATTAACACGCAGTTTACTTGCATGATTCACTACAATATGCCACACTTGTTTTTCCCAAAGAGTCTAGTGAGACCTTGTGAAATATATTTTCACACCTCATTCTCTTCTTACATGGAACGAACCAATATATACTGGGTTGGGATGAAGTATGGAACCAAGTTAACATATTTTGAATGAAAACGACAATATTGACAAACTTCTTCAAGAGTTTTTACACGCTCACCACAACTGATCATCATTGATATTTCAATACGATCTCTTTCATACGATCCAGCATGTTTTTGTTGTATAGTTTGTTATAAACGAATACGATCTAGGTGTTACTGTTGCCGAAGTGTCCAATTCGAATAAACATAAATTCAATTGTACAGGGTGGGTAAAATCGGTGATAATTGAACGTTACAGTCGTCTTTTTTAGAGGAACTGATAATGCCATCAACTCCATTCCTCTATCTTCTTTTGTTTTGGAGTTAAAGGCCAAAATTGAAATTTGAGCGATTTCATCTTTGGACATTATCACCGTTTCTGTTTGTGCTAGGATGTCCTAGATTAGAAATAACAAACATAATACCGAATACTCTTATCTCTTATTATTTTTATCAGAATTATGCATGCATATGTTATCCACTTTCAACGTTTTTCTTCAATACAGATGTTTTTTCCCAGCAGAAATAAAAAAAGATGATACTAACAGATTTTGAATATATTGGCTTCAGATGTTCTCGATCAATTCTGGTGATCAATAGTTTTTCTTTCGTTTGATTTTCTACACTCGATCGCTATGAAACGCGAAACACGCAATTTGACTCAAGGGGAATGTGCCCAAGCGGTAGTTTTGCGAGAAGAAGGGTGGTCATACATAAGAATTGCAGAAAGGTTTGGAGTTTCCCATACAAGTGTGTCCAGAATGTTGCAGCGATTCAGGGAGACAGGTATGAATGTCCGAAGACTAGACCAGGGTAGACCACAGATAACAACTGCCATTCAAGAACTTTACTTGAGAGTTTCTTCGTTGAGTCAACGGTTTGCAACCGCTAGTAACCTTCAAAATCAGCTTGAGCAAACTCATGGGGTGCAAATTAGCACTCAGACAATAAAAAATCGCCTCAGAAAATATGATTTAAGGCATCGTGTCGCGGCAAGAGGCCCAGCTCTTACCCCAGCTCATCTAAGGGCGCGTTTGGATTTTGCGAGAGAGCATATCTATTGGGAAGAGGCCGATATGGAAAGAGTTCTCTTCACAGATGAGTCTAGATTCTGCCTCTACCATTGTGATCGACGTTCCCTTATATACAGACGTCCACATGAAAGATATGCTCAGTGCAATATCCTGAATATTACTGGTTTCGGGGGAGGATCGATTATGGTATGGGGTGGAATATCTTTGACTGCTCGCACAGACCTAGTGGTCGTTGATAATGAAGCTATGAATTCTGATATAAGGAACATTCTCGAAGAGCATGTAGTGCCATTTGTCTCATACATTGGTAAAAATTTCATTTTTATGGACGATAATGCCAGACCCCATCGTGCGCGCATCGTTCAGGAGTACCTTGAAGAGGTTGTAGTCTCTCGAATGGAATGGCCAGCAAGAAGTCCAGATCTCAATCTGATTGAGCAGGTTTGGGACAACCTCAATATGAGGCTGAGAAGTTCAGAAATTCATCCAAATACTCTTAATGACTTAGGAATCCAACTCGGAGAATTCTGTGAAAGATTAGATCAGAACATTTTAAGATCACTCCGTCGTTGCCGAGCTGTTATTAACGCAAAGGGTGGAAATACCAAGTATCAAATTGTTATCAGCATTTCAGTATTTTGAAAATTGTTCATTTCTCTTCTTTCACATAAGATTCGGTGAAATCCTGAATTTTTCTTCCATTTAATGTGTCTTGTTTCGTTCGAAACCTTCCCGAGAGAACATAAAAAATAAGTTATAAAGTCAATGTAGAGTTAACTTTCATTAAAATTGAGATTTTCAGAATGTGCGTTAATTTTTTTGCGCAGTGTATAAGAATATCAAAGTAATTAAAAATATTGATAGTGCGATAAAAGAACAAAAGCGTCTGAACATTGCATCTATTCGTGTTGAATAATTCAAATTCCTACATCCAATTTGTTCCTAATTACAGCGTCCGATCCGATCAGAATCAATACGATATACGAAACGAATTATTCGGAAATGATTGCGGTGTCGAATTCACAGCAATCGTTTCAAATTTTGTGTGCGACGAGCTGTAGATACCGCTGTATCATTTTAATCGGACCGACAAATTTTCCGTTGCCCCACACAAAACAACACGTACATCCAGCCCGTTTTAATTAATAATTAATTCAATTGTCTGATATACACAAATTAAGTTATTAAAATCCCCAATTAGACATAAACGTTAATTTGTCCACCGCAAGAACGTTCACATCCATTCAACATCTACGGCGCGATAGGATCTCTGAAATTCAAACCCGAGTTTCTCGAACCCGAAACAGGCGAATTATCTTACATAATTAAACAACAAATTCTTACCCCGCTACTCCCATACGTGAATAATTGGAATAGAGAATAAATACATCATATCGCCGAGGTAATGATGATTTATACGGAATTGTTTGACATACTAATGAAAAAATGCCCCGGGTATAATGAAATTCATTTAAAACCGACCACACGCAGCTAGACACCTCAGTCAACCGACTTTTGCTAAAAAGCCGCACAGCTGGTCAATTAGTGAGATCCGTTTCCATTAAGTTGAGAAATAATAAGTCGGTGAGGTAGGATCCAGTCATGTCCCCCTCAATCGTCTTGATTATGTTGATCCAATGATAAACGCGGCTAATTGAATAGCACTCCGGAACACTTACCACTGTTTCTCATGAAATTTCGTTGTATAAATAATAATTCGGGACGTGGGGATACTCTCCTTCCTTTTTAGATAAGAAATGAGCGTTTTCCTTCCTCAATACGAAGTACAAACACCGCAGAACCTGTTGAGCGGTTTTGAAGAGTTATAAAAAATAGTTATTCATGATATAAGTGTTAAGAGTGACGTTATATTTTGTGGGTGAAAAAAGTTGTGAAATGAACGGAGCGAATTGAACAGTTTCACGAACAAAATAAAATCACTTTTAACACAAATACCATACAATGTTTTTTGTACAACTGCCCTATTTTGATAATAGGATTATGAAGGAGGCACCAGATGACAAATACTTGATGATTGAGGTTTCAACTATTTTCGGATTATTCGGAGCCTGTCATCGTGAAGAATTATTGTGTTATTTATCAGTGGAAGACATCGAAATAACAAATAAATCATTGGTTATACAACTTCCAAATACAAAAACGAAAGTTAGTCGTTCGTATTATTGGGAAGTATGTAGACTATATTCATAAGTACTTTGCACTGCACCCTTCTGTCATCAAACATCGTCGTTTTTTCCTGAAATACATGAATAATAAATGCACTGCCAATCCAGTAGGTATTAATACATTTGGGAAAATTATATTATTGCCAAATTCCTCAAACTGACAGAACCAAAGCAATATACAGGATACTGTTTTCGAAGTTCCTCCGTTTCATTGCTAGCAAAATCATTAGCAAATATTACGGATATAAAAAAACATGGTGGATGGAAGTCTACGACGGTAGCCGAGGGCTATGTTGATCATTCCATTGCAGATAGAAATTTTGGATCATCATTATCCAATATTGTACTTCCGGTTTCTACATGTTCTGATGGTGCTGAGGATTCTAATAATGTGTTGCGAAGCTCCTTAACGTCACAGGAAATTAATGTTAGTAATTGTTCTAGTTATACGATTAATAATAACAATAATAACTTTTATTAATCCTTTTAGACATTACAGAGCATGCATAGGATAAGTCAAGAAAAAACCAACAAATTATAGTGTATCGAGAAAGTAATCCTTAACGCTATAATAGCACTTATACAATAAAAATTCCTTAACTAACTTCTTAAATTTACATGAGTTTACCGATTTAACATGACTAGGAAGATGATTATACTATTTGATACTTTGATAAATAGGAGATAATTCAAATTTAGCAGTTTTATGTTTTGGAAATGCTAATGTTTCTTTATTTCTAGTACTATAGTCATGAAAACTAGATAATTTCAACAATTCGTTTTCATTTTCTTTTGCATAAATCAGACCCTTAAAAATAAAAATTGAGACAAGTGTCAAAATCCCATGTTCCAGAAATATAGACCTACATGAAGACCGGGGAGCAATATTGAAAATCATGCGCACGATCCTCTTTTGAAGGATGAATACTCGACCTGCATCTGAGGAGTTTCCCCAGAGCAGTATATTATATGATAGGTCGCTGAAGACCAAACCATAATACCTAGATGTTCAACAAGGATTCTAAAGGAAGACCTACCCTACTGATTGCATAATATGACCCTCGATATGACCTATGTAGTTGCTTACAAATAGCATCAATATGGGTACCCCATTTCAAATTGCGGTCTATATGAACTCCAAGAAATTTTGAACTTTCCTTGGATGTAATGATGTCATTTGAATAGTGACCAATCAGCTTTCTACTATTAATATTACCAATTGACAAATGAACACACTCCGTTTTACCGATGTTCATTATTAGCGAATTTTCTTGGCACCACTTCACAGAGCTTTGTACCAGAATCACGCACAACTCTTGAAGCTCTTCAAATCTTTGAGCCTTAATCGCAACTGAAGTATCATCAGCAAACAGGGTTATCATACATTTTTTCACAAATATATAGATGGTGTGGAACATTATCCGCCTTAGCTATCAAATTCGAGGGGAGATCGTTAATAAATGATAAAAACAGAATATTAATGTTCATAACTAATGATTGTTAAATATTGATTCTCTTCTGATTTCATCATATGAAAACATATGAGAACATAAGTTTCACTTATGTTGAGAAAATTTTTCACACGCTTCCACGTAAACAATCAAAGTTTAAGATTTTTTGCTGTCATTAGAATTGTCACTTTTAAAGTCAGTTGACTGAAATTAATTTATTAGAGCAGGATCGATAATTTTTGAAACCGAAATAAAATTCTGGTGGGATGAATTCTATTGTAAGAGTAAGAGATTTCAACAAAAATCGAATTAACATAAATAACTACCTATTCAAGATAGTGATTAGAGATTCCCATGTGAAAAAAATTTATAAACAATACAAACATTTTCAACTTCTGTTTCAAACTCCTTTCAAATAACCTCAAAATTTCCCTGATTTTCATCTTTCATCAGAAAGAATTTTTTTTATATTTGATGAAAACCCACTTTTTTGTGTCTCGAATACACTGAAGTTTTTGCTAATTCGAAATATTTATTTTTTTATCTTATTTCATTCCAATATCGAGAAAACCAAATCAAATGTTCAATGAACACACATTGAGGTATTTGCTTTTTCGAAAAGAAGTCGGTGAGATTTTTGTTCGTCAAAATTTTCTTCTGCTAATGGTAAGACAAAAAAAACATTACCATAAAAGTAATAAGAGCTCTCAAAAAATGCAAAGAACTTCGTTTCAGCTCTCAAACTGAATGTTACAGTTTAAAATATAGCTGCCGAAGTTATAAAATGCAAATAAATAACTATTCAGTTTACATCGATGAACAAAAAACACAAAACCCTAAAACATGAAAATTGCTAAGAGCCATGGGAAAATATTTATTCCCGATATCGATGATAGGATTTGAAGGGGATTCCATCTAAACAGAGAACATTTACCATTTTAGAGTGTATCTGCACCATCAGAAATCAGAGATTTCAACGAATGAAAAACCCACCGATTTTTTTGAATTAGTATATATTTCGACGTGAGAATAATCGACCTTCTTTTCGATAAGAGGTCAATCAGAGGTAAAAAAATAAATCTTTTGAATCAGAAAAAAATTACAGTAAAGTAAGCTTTCACCAAATTTAGTAATCACAAATTTTTTGAGAAAGAAAGAAATGACAATTCCAAAATTGTATTATTTGAATTTTTCACAAAACTTTTCAAGGAATGTGATAAAAATTTGAAACATTAACAACACTTTCCTTATTCATTTTTTCCATAGGACCACAAATTTGCTGGAAAACGTAAAACACTATTTTTAACCTTCAGAAACTCATCCCCTCACATTAAATTTTTTGTAATATTCTCTTCATTCGACTACCTTTTTGTAGCTATTCACCATTTTCAAATTCTTAATGATATTGTAGCAGTGGGTTGGTGTAAATGTATTTTGATATTATTTATTATGTTATATCAGTTTTTAGAAAGTATTCAGCAAATGCCATTTCCGAGATATTTATAATTGTGTTCAATCAAGGTCTGAATGAATTTGTAAGCACATTTATTCCAATTCGTCCTCTTATTCATTAATTCGTATTCGTATGGTTCATCATTTATTGAAGAAAAATTTAAAGGGTGGTATTTCTTTCTTGGTATTTTGTTTAAGTAAGTTTTCATGCAAATAAAGATCGAAAATATTTATCAATTCATTCATTAAATCGTTCGTCCAAATGATTTCAACACAACTATAACAATGTGTTTTGCAATCATACCAATAGAACGTAAGAAATGTCTGCTAGTCTGAATGTTTTTTCATTATTGATTTTGTGGAATTTCATTGGAATGGAAATCGTTGCAGAAATGTTTAAGGATGAAAGAACAACTTCATTTCAAGTCGGTATTTATTTAAATCATCCGACTGCGGTATTTCGAGTCAGAACTGTTTTTTCGATACTCATTCCGTCAGTTAATGACAAAAAATATAATATCTAATTAACCTCACCTAACCTTCCATCCTTGGGGCAAAATTAATAAAAAAAAACTTCAACCCCCATTTACTGCAAATTACGTTATCTATCATAATACGACCTGAGCTAACTACCCAATTAGCTATTCAAGGAAAAACCCTTCCAGGTCCGGTGCAAAGGAAAAAAGCGGAGTCTAAGAACACTTTGAATTTCAGCTATAAAATTTCCTCAGAATACGGGAGCAGAGAAAAACCCTAACAGAGTAAATAAACTTTGATCTCCTTCATTTGAACTTCGAGCATTACTTTCCGCAAGATGTTTCAGAGCATACAATAGCATAACATCATGTAGCTTCGGTAAGCTTCGGTATTTAATTTTTTTCTGGAGGTGTTGGATTTTCACTCAGTCGAGGCAGAAATGTATTTTTACAATTTTTGATCGTCATCCCTGTGACAAAGTATCACATATTTTTCTCTTTCAAATATGATAACTTTTCTCGTTTAACATAACATAACAACCTATGGAGCTCCTCGAAAGATGGAGCCTTTATTACCAATGAAACGTCATCAGCAAATAATGTTAATAGATATTTCCTCACCATCAAAGCATCCTGATGCTTCCACATGAAAGCCATAGTCGAGAGAAACTTGGAAAGATTACCGTTTTCTTTTGTCTATAAGCATTGTAAATTTCATGTGATTTATCTCATACATCAATGGTATGTTTGAAGGGGTGAATTAATAACCATGATTAATTATTAATAGTTTTTATTATTAGTTTTCGGATGAGTGTGCCTGCCATGTCTTACATGAACTGCATGGCTAAGTTTGAGATGTGAAATATTTCATGAGGATTGAAATCGAACATGAATTCAATATTGCAATTCTGAACAGCCTCCTGAATCGATATTCTACCTAATCTATAATAATGGACACTTAATTTGGAATACCTTCAATGTGCTAGTATAATAAAGGTTCCTATTAGAGCTGATTGAAGGCACTTCTCGCTTTTAGTGGAACATACGAGTACATTGATTGAAAAGGAGTTCAGAAAAAAAAAACTTTTTTGTACAGCTGATATTGAAAGTGACACTTTTAATGACGGCAAACAATGTTAAAATTGATTGTTTACGTGGGAGCGTGTTAAAAATATATTTAGCACTCTTTTTTCTTATGATGAAATCAGATGAGAAAAATTCGGCAATTGCAATTTTTATTATCAATATTTAACAATCATTACTTATGAACATTAACATTAACCGTACAACTATAACAATTACTAACATTAATGCCCTGTGACCTTAGGGAGCTTCGCAACACATTATTAGAGTCCTCAGCACCATCAGTACTTGTAGAAACCGGAAGTACAATATTGGATGGTGATGCTCCAAAATGTGTTGAGCTTCGGAGAATTTTTTCAGCAATGACATTTCTATATGCAATGGAATAATCAACATAGCCCTTGGCTACCGGTATAGACTTCCATCCACCATGTCTTTTTATATCCGTAATATTTGATCCTGATTCTGCTAGCAATGAAGCGGAGGATCTTCGAAAACAGTGTCCTGTATATTGCTTTGGTTCTGGCAGTTTGAGGAATACGGTAACAATAGTTGGAATTTTCCTAAATGTATTAACACCAACTTGATTGGCAGTGCATTTATTATTCAAGTATTTCAGGAAAAAAACGACGATGTTTGATGACAGAAGGGCGCAGTGCAAAGTACTTGTGAAAATAGTCTACATACTTCCCAATAATACTGAAAGAACGACTGACTTTCGTTTTTGTATTTGGAAGTTGTATAACCAATAATTTATTTGTTATTTTGATGTCTTCCACTGATAAATAAACAATTCTTCAAGCCGACAGGCTCCAAATAATCCCAAAATAGTTGCAACCTTAACCATCAAGTATTTCTCATCTGGTGCCGCCTTTATAAAATTTTCAACTTGTTCACGAGTGAGAATTTTCGATTTTTTAGGACGATATCCTTTACTTTTCCGTTTTACATGCTATTACCTTGAAATATTTACCACACTATTTTTAACAACTTTATCATTGAAAATTTGCTCCACAAAGTTAATGAAATCTTTTTTTTTTTTATTTTTCTTCCAAGTATGCCAAGAAAACAGTTTCACTGAAGTTCCCTTTTTCATTTTTCAATATACACCAGGCCAGGAAATTGTTTTATTGAATATCGTACTGCTGAACAGATTTTTTAGGTGGGAATTTCAGATTTGCTCTTCTTGCACACTCTTCAATATCCAGAGTAACAACCAAAACGTCACTTTTATTAATAATTGAACTCTCGACAAACATATTAAGCAGTCAAGAACCCAAGACGAAAATTGGACAGGAACGAAATTCAAATGACAGCGTCTTTTCTCATTTGTTAGTAATCATAACGTTGGCAACGTTTGCCATTCACAACAACCTATTGAGTATTTGAATATTAAAATGCTAAAATGCATTTTGAAGTTTATTGTCAATGCAAATTCGCCCATTTCATTATCAAAATAGGGCAGTTGTACAAAAAAACATTGTATGGTATTTGTGTTAAACGTGTGTATTTTGTTTATGAAATTCTTCAATTCGCTCCACTCACAAAATAAAACGTGACTTTTAACACTCATATCATAAATAACTATTTTTCAACACACTGAGAAAGTGGAATATACATTCTCGTCATATTGGTTCGAGCTTATACTTTTTGATGTGGTCACAACACCATTCAACATATGTCACTGAGCCAATTCAAATAGAGTTTTTTGCTACGGTAATTCAGTTGAAATTTGCACTAATACATCTCAACTTACAACTGGCAATTGACTCCAATTAGTGCCTCTGCAAATAGCCTTGCGATGAAGGCAAATATACCGATTCCACGGTACAATAAACTCCTTCGGTGATTCATAGAGGATCTCCTAACAGCTTCGACCACAAAAGAAAACGGTATCACTGTGCTTCGCGGAAATCACGATAAGACCGGGTTCCGTTCAATATGCAACCGCAACAATAGCTGTGTTAACTTTATTAGTTATCGTTGTTTATTGTTGCTCTGTTTGAAGTACAGTTATCGGTCTACATAGGAAATGGATGGGCTGTTCGGAAATGGACAAGGAATAAACTGCTCTTCGAAAACGAGGGACACAATTATTGGAAGCTCACAGTATGATATTTTATACCGGGTGGTTCAAAAATCTGGAAACTATGAATTCTTTTCGAGCAAAGGTGGAAGATCGGATTCCTGATTCTGGGATATTTATAAATTTTGCCTGAAGAATCTAATGAGATTTCATGGTTTTATAAAGGCTCTCTTTGAAGCCCTGTTTCAGACACCCTGTACACAACTTCCTTATAAGTTGTACCAGAAACAGTATTATCGTATTTCATTTTATTACACTGTTGCAACAACCAAAAACATTTTTATGTAAAATATTGCCAAGACGAGTATTTCTAACATTGTCAAAAAGTTATGAGATCTCACGCAGAGCCAAACTACTAACTCTACATTCTTCATCTTCACGAGTCCTATCACCGTTGCAACGTCAGAATACTAATCTTTCGGAATCCACGAAATATTTTTGAAAAATTTGCTCAAATTTGTTGATAGTACATAACATGAGTAAACAATTTAATTTTTTTCGAAATGAGAGTTTTTCAAGATTTCTCAAGTTTGTGAAGAGTGGCAGGAAAAATCGGCTTATAAGTGGTGCAAATACCCAAAATATTCCAGATGGCTCATTTGAGCTTTTGCAAAATCGGTTCATTAAAATTACTTTTTTTATGCACCGTTGTAAAGAGTCTCATAAGATCTTTAAAATGAAGTATCATTCAATCCCTCTTTCCTATTCAATGGAGGTGTTGTGGTGCCTCTTCCAAGGGGTCCTCGAATATACGTCAAAAGAAGTCCCCCAAACAAAATCATTCGACGTACTTCGGGAAATTTTTCCAATCAATCAATAAAAAGTATACGTCTGAGATAATACTGTTTTCAAAATAAAGATAACCGTAAACAGAAATAATGATAGGTGAGATCGATCCATTGTTGTGAGGACATTTTGCATTTCAGAAATTCAATTTTCTTTACGATCTTCCATCGATCATACTAGCCAGAAAAAATCAGATTGAGAACTCTCAAATCTGTATACATAAAAATGAATTGCTGTGAGTTGGGTACGCTAAAACTTGAAAACGGCTGGTCCAATTTGGCTAATTTTGGTCTTGACTCGATCATTCGTGGAATTCCAGGTAAGGTTTGAAAGGTGAGAAAATATAAAAATGCAAGGTATTTAATATGGTTTTTCCTTCGAAATATAGGTGATCGATTATCATTGATTTTCGATGATTATCAATTTTGGACAATTAAACATCGATGTTTTCAAATTGATTCGCATTATTCATATTATCGTTTTATCTATTTCTCGATTTCAATAATTTCTTCAACTGAGGACGAAGCAAAGTTTGAACAAAACTCCAATGTTATCAATTAATAATGCATAATCAACTAATAATTCGATTAACATTGTAAGGTTAAAGAGATATAGATAATTTACGTTATGTAATATTTCAACGAAAGATGCTCCAGCTAGTCAGGGCATGAGACCACCTTACATATGAAACATATGAAAGGAGATAATATGCTTTTACTCAGGCTAATGATAATCAAAACTTGAACAGCCGAGATTTATTCCTCTCTGATGACAATAACTATTTACAATGTCCAATATCACAAATTGAAACAATTTTTTTATGAGGACAAGAATATGTACAATCGTGAACAATTCGTCAGAAACACAATTCACAAGCGTTTTCGTTCTTTGCTAACTTATCTGATCATAACAATGCAAGGGAAGTGACTATCTCTCGATTTTCTCCCACCGTTCGAATTCCTGAATCTCCTGGAAGACGTTGCAGTAAGAGGTGAAGGTTGAATTCTTTCAAATAGAAGTGTTGAGGCTTCAACTTCCTCCAAGGTGCAGATGCTGAAGGATTTGAAGACTTAGATCTCTCCAAAGAGGTTTCAGATGTCTAGATCCCTCCAAAGAGGTGTTGGAGGCCTAGCTCTCTTGAAACAGGTGCCGGAGGCGTAGCTCTCTCCAAAAGATACCGGAGACTTAGCTCTCTTCAAAAGATACCGGAGACTTAGCTCCCTCCACAAAAAGGCTATCGATAAAAAACACTTGTATCAGTTCTTTGTACCGTCAAACTTCCTCAACTCCTCTGATAATCTTAGATTACATGAAGATAATTCAGAAAAGGAAAAAATGTCCACCTGTTCACTGAAACACTGGCACAGATAAATCAAGAAATTGAAAATCAGAGAGTCACGGAACCGTGAAATGTTTAAATTCAATTATTCAATTTTAACATAGGAACATAGGAAGGTTGATTCATTGGATAGTTGAGGAAATCAGATAGAAAGTCGTACGATCCTCAAAATGGCGGAACCCAAGCATCTCTCACCTCATATGAAACATATGAATCGTTAACAAAAATAGATATATAGTTGTCTGATCAACTTTGTACTCACCAATCTCAACTATTGCCTAAGTCAAACTGTTTCAATCCAGAATAGGAGAATAAATTATTGTCTTTTCCATTGCAGCGTCAGAATAGCGGAATACAGTGGTGAATCTACTGAATATGTCGTGCTGAAGGCAAAGTAATGGCCATAATTGGTCCCCCCACCCTTTGTCATACCAGGAATCGATCGACATAAAGGAACGACCTATTTGTTGGTTGTCAAATTTCAAATATCATGTTTGCGTTCAGAAATTTATTCTGTGATTAAACATTCATCAATCTGAATAGAAATAATCTGCTTTTTTATTCATCAATTGAGGCAGTACGGAGTCTGCAGGGTCAACTAGTCTGAAGATAAAATGCTCATCCGTCTGTAACTTCTTCAGGAATACCCCCATTCCCCAAATAAAAGGAGGAACATTCAAATGAACAAATCCTTGGAGGCTGAGCCGTCAGACCCGGGCCTCATTCTATTAATCGGGGATTTTCGTCAAGTTTTAAAGAGACCCGAATCCACCACTTGCTCAATTTACAGTTCAAACAAAGCCGCGCTGCTGATTGTTTAGTCAGAAGACGAAACTAGGTTGGTTTCTTGTAAATAATGCAGCTTTAATCAAGGCCCTCTAACGAGTACAACACTAACGCTGAATCCCTCCGGTGAGAATTATAAAATAATGGGGTGTGAATAATTGAAACCATTTTGTGAAAGACGAGACTGGAGAACTGAGGAATGCTGAGGGCGTTATATCGGCATAATCGAAAAATCTGACAGAATTCTGCAGGCATGGATCTTATGATTGCTCCTTCGTATCACGCATAGTAAAAAAATATGGGAAACTTGTATTGAGCACTTTTCTGAATTCTGGAGGCCTGAAAGTATCCGCCATATAAAGATTATAGTAGGTTAGCCCACGATGCTAAATTGGGATTTACTCGAGCGTCATACAGAAACCTATTGGGTTGCAAAGCTTAGATGATGAAAAAAAAAAATGTTATATAATGTATACTTTTTCATCGGAGATGTTTGAAAAATTGTTAATCCAAACGTCATTTAATCTCTGTGCCTCCAACTGAAGCAGCACCTCGACAACCCTAGCTAAGGACGTATGTATTTTGTAATGTATTGTTCTAACCAATGAGTTGTATTGTTAGTTATACGTTTATCAGTCCCTCATTTGTTTTTATAATTGATTTGGTTGATTTTCAACGTCCTCAGGAATTTCAGTTGTCCTTCACAAAGACACTGAAAAGATGAGGGAAAAATATGTTGTTTTTCGAAACAGAGAATAACTTGTAGTGCAAGGAAGAAGAGACAATTTATAGTTTTGCTAGGATTTGACAGGCTTTAGTAAAAAAATTTTACTGCACATAGGGGCTGGAGCAGTCAAAATTACAAGAAGGTCAGTGAACTCCTCAACAATAACCACACACTCTTGGGACTGCTGAGCAACTTCAACAGCACTAGCTCCGATTAAATGATCAGCATCCTCAATGGATGATCTACTGTGCGATTTTACATTGTGGATGGCAGGGTGCAGGTTACGTATTTATCACAGTTTGATGGTATACAACTTTCATTCAATAACAGTTTGCTCTAACTCTCGTAGTTCCAAAGATGTTTTATAATGAAAAAATGTGCTTTTCGAAAAGTTTAAAAATTTGCCATATTTCGATGTATGATTTCTATAAAACTACTTGTTCAAAATATAACATCGTTATACATTCCAGAAGCAGAATGTAATGCGGAACACTGTTGAAACAACAATGTTTTTCATTAAGTGCTTAGTTTAGGAGCTATTGAATAAAAACCTAAAATTTCGAGGTTTTTCGAACGTCACGACATACGCTCCACTGGGAAATTGGGGCAAAACTAAAACTACTCCTATCAGAGGCCCAAATAAATGATAAAAACAGTTTCCAGAACTCCACCAATTATTTCCAGGCAAAAATCGAATTTGCTTGGTCTAAACAGTCAAAATAGTTCATTGAAAATCTGGTCATCTGCACTTTTAATATAAATAACAGCAGCAACAAGCAAGGGAAATTTATTTCGGAAGTAACTGTTTAAACCACACTATCAATTTTTATTCCAATGAATGAAATTGTTTCATGATTAATAATTGAATTTGTTGAAAATGAATCCTTCTCAAATTAAGTTACTTTGGACTGAAAACAAAATGATTTAACTTTTCATCTCAGAAACCCTAATGGAAAAATTCCATAATCATTTACAAAATCAAGCTTTTTTATGTTAAATGAAAATAAGTTGAAAAAATATTTATCGAATCGGAAAAAATCACAGAGAAAGTTAAATTTCTCCTAAAATGTGGAAAAAGTGTGATACAGTAGTTGTATATCCTTTTATTACCTAACACTTTGCTGTTTAACTTGTTTCGGTGAGACTTTAAACTTAACCAAACATCTGGATGAACCAGTTTTCAACCTAGAATGCTCACGAATTCTCAGATCGCTCCAATTTAATTTTTTTTGTTAATTTCCTTCATTCTCCTATAGCTTCATTTTATCCTACCATATTTTTTTTCACTTTTCACCATTTTCATAGGTTTCCAGCATTGGTCTATCTAGGAACCACGTAGCTTATTTTCGAATCCACAAAATTCAAAAAAGGCCGTTCACTACAAAGTAAACTGTAGAAAAAGTTTCGATCTCAAAAATGTTTTGTTGGTTTTATCAGTTTTGAGCGTACTCCCTTCAACATAAGAGTTGAAGGGAATCGAATATTATTAATTATTTCAGAATTTATTGTTGGACGCATAGATAAATGGAAAGACAAAGAAAAGGAACAGGGGAATTGCTCTGGTTTTCAGGGTTATCTTTCAGGTGCAAAAAAGGACTGAAGCTGTGCTTACTTCTTCGCTTTGAAATTAATAACAGATGGACGGAGATAAACGATAAATCTAAATTCATGATGGAATTTCAATGAGACTAGACATTCCGAGTACTTTTTTTCAAAAGCTTTTAAAAACGTCTTTATTTCTAATTCATCCTTTCAGTAGAATTCTCTCGTGATCACCACGATTTAATTCCATCACGCATCGAGAAAAATTTTAAAGCGGATGTAAAAGAATCGGACGATTATGCGGACAAAATGCCTGGCAGAAATTCGTTCCGTGAGATCTTTTAACGCGGCCGTGTTCTCTCGGAGCGTGGACTAATTATTACATCGTTTTTATAGCGGAATTCTGGGATATCTGCTTTGCCGTTGATCCTGCTCATGATTTTTCAAAATCGCCGCGACAGTTACCTGAAAGGCTTTTGTGGTTTTTATTGATACGACGATGATCCCGGAGTGAAGTGACCAATTCGTTTTAAGATATTCTGAAGTTTTCGCAGGCTGAATTGGGTTTTGGCGAGCAGATATAATTCGAAATAATGCAGTCATTGTTTATATCTCACGAAAATACGGGGTGAGTCTTTGACTTGTACATATATTTTAACAGTAGATTCCTGATGTCGAAAGAAACACTTTTTTCATCTTCCATTTTTTCCGATTCGTCTTCCTTGAAAAGATACAGGCTGTCGAAAATCCATACAAAAATGTAATTTTCAGTTATATTTCGCAAAGGAATCGGTCGAATGAAGTGATTTTCAGAATATAGTTTTTCGTAAACGAGATTAATCTATCCCCAACACAAAACTTTACTAACATCCGCCAGTTTCTCAATTATGGCCATAACATTCCATAAATTCACCAGAAATTCAAAGAGTCTAATAATTGTAAATAGTAAATTTAATGTGATGAGATGAATATTCATTCATTTTGAAATATAAAAGTATTATTGATATTTTCTTACAAAACCCGTTTACGACTAATTCCATTCTGAAAGAAAAAAATTTTCTGAGAAATTCCATAAATTGGGTACTTTGGCTGAATATATCTCTGTCGACAATATGCACAGAATTCAATTTTTGCTAGGTTGTCACGTTGAAAATCATCACGTTTAAATCCGACAATAATTATTTATGTTCTAGAAGGATAAGGTTATTATGAATGGAAAGGGAAGCGGACTTTGGAAATTGAGTTATATTAATGAGTTCACCTCAACTTCTTCGATTTACATTCTTATTTATTCGAGCAAATTTACACTTCTTTCTGAATACCTAATCCTTCAGGCAAGTTACATTTTTTTAAAGAGGATTGTTCGTTAGAAGCCCTATCTTCCCGCTTTCATTAAAAGCCAGAGTGAATGCTCCACCCAGACAAAATCATGTTGGTGTCTCTGGCACCTCCATCCGAATCGCAAGATACATTTGACACACGCGATCACAATTCGGCCACAGTATTCACAAAACTGCTGTTAACAAAGTTTTAATCGAAAATCACGAAACCATCAATTTCCAATTTGAATTGTTTGTCAATCACTCTATGCGCAACAACGATCAACATAGAAGAGTCGCGAAAAATCTGCTTTGTCAAAATTAAAATTTTTTTTTCTTCATCAAATTATGAAGTTTATTAGACATAATGATGAGAATCTTCTGAAATGTTAAGTCAAATTTTAGATAACAAATTGTTCGCAACAGCGTTATAATTGAAAAAAACTATCAAAACACAATGACATTCGATCATTATGTGTTAAGTCTATGCACACTCTACACTTTATAATAGGTCTATAATCTATGGTTACGGCAACGCTCAGCTTAGCAGTGAAGTTCAATTCAATGACATTTGTTTATGTTTGGAAATTAAAGTTCATGATTCCGTTGGAGAACCTCAGTAAATTTTATAAACCACGATAAAAATAATGGAAAAGAAATCAAAAGAAGAATATTCAACATTTGCCGCTAACGAAATTCTGTATGAAGTATAAGTATTCATTGTAGGTACATTTTATACATTCGGTAATTATTCAGAACTAACAAAATCGTACTTCATCTTTCGTCGAATAAGATTGAAAATGTAAGTTAACGCTTGTTTTTGTTGTACAGTTGGTTATTATTTCCAAGTTTTGAATGGCAGGCATACATTATATCTATGACTATGATATCCAGAAGTGGTATAACTCATTATGTAAGTTTAAAATGGCTATATCTTTTTTTCTAGGCTGAATCGGAAAAAATAGTAAAAGAAAAAAGTGTTTCTTTTGACATCAGGAATCTACGGTTAAAATATATGTACAAGTCAAAGACTCACCCTGTATATAGTCAATCACAGAAATGTTTGAAAATATTTCGTGATAATTGAAAGCAGATTTTGGCAATTCTGTCATATTTCTGCACTGATTTTCATTTTTATTACTTAGACGACATCAAGCTTTCGAAAATACGCATTTTAGCAATCTTTGAATTAGTTACCTCGCATAGAAAATATTTTTTAACCTACTTTCAACGCCAAAATACAGCTTTACATTTGCGTTTTCAAATCAAATGTTCAAATTCTCCCCCATTGATTTCGATAAAATAATTATTCACAGTTCGTTTCTGCACACAGTGTATAATTTTTTTGTTATTTTTTTTCCGACATGAGTTTTTCCCTATCATTCGCAGAACAGTATGGTTCCCCATTTTACTAACCTCAGCCAGCTACTTTTCTGTTTCAATATGTATTCTTACTCTTTAGGCCAATGAACTAGGTAATCCGGCCAGATAAATGATGAAAATTATTTTTCTTCAGACGTTTTGACGGGTTTCCTATAATAAAAATTCATGTTACGCCACTGCGAACCGGAAACAATCATTTCACTGATGCTTCTTAATTTTTTTCTGTATTCAAAAGGGCTTTTTCATCTTAGCTTTCACTACATTTTCATTTTCTCCCTTCTTTTGCCATTTTGACAGGTGAATTTTTCACTTTTCATGAAAACCGTGAATGTCAAGATTAATTTTATTCTACCAGCATACCTCAGGAGAACAACGAGAATACACAGATGCTTGTATTTCACCGGAAAGCACCCGCAGAAAACACAAAACCGAAAAATTTCATTTCCACCCCTCGGAATCACAAGGAAATGATTTGCATATGATCCAGGTTTCTGGTGAGAGACAGTGCTGCGTTGTTTTTGTCGAAAAGGACGCCTCCACTCGGAATGCAAGGATTGGATGCAGTTTTCATGTCGGGCGCAATCTAATTTTATCCATTGAAGTCGTCCGCCCGTATATTTTTCTCAAATTCATCCCATTTGACAGGTGAAAAGTCTTCGCGAGCTGAAATTTATTCTGGTGTTGGTTTATCTTGCGCCTTATGTTTTATGCGTCCTTCCTGCGAAATGAATAAATTCAGGGAGGAAATGGATGTGCCATTTCATTCGGCATAATAATTTCTGGTGGAATTTTGTGGGTTTCTTAGGAAGACGAAACATGAAAATATACTGCATGAATGTCAATGATATTTTTAGTATCTGGCAGTAAGACAGGAAAAAATTAAAACAGTTAGGGCCAGTTTCATAATCACTTTTAAAGTGCCTTTAATTTTGAAGTTCCTTCAAGTTCAACATTTCAGTTTCATAACACATTTCAGGTTCTTAAAGCCAATTTATATTTAAAGGCTCAATCTCGGGACTTTAGCAGCTAAAGTATCCTTTAGCCCTGAATTTCTAACCTCTCGTGTCCAAACTGTCAACTCATTTGTGGTTAGTTATGGTGTGTTTTATTTCGAAATCAACTTTCACAAGTGGAATGAGAATACGGAGTATGAAATTTCGAAATTTGGAATGAGATTACAATTAGTGCCATACGGCCCATTATGGTTGCAACTGCAGTATTGCAAATGATATCAATTACATGTTTCCTATCAATAAATTTGAAAAGGAATTAGGTGATGGGAAACATGTTGGAAATAAAATCATAACAGGTCATTTTGCTATATTCAGCTGATGTAATTGGTGAAAATAAATGCTTATTCAAAGATAATGTTTATTCAATGATGTTAATCTGAGGCAATGCTCCCTTATTGCCCTTTTGTCAGTCGCAGTCATCAATTCCATGTTTTTTTTTGTAATATTCAGTTTGGGATTGGTCTTTTCTCCCAAATTTCTAGGTGTAATTTTAAATTTGGACCTGACCATTATATCCACAGGACATGAAAATAACATAACCTAATTCAATTATAAGATGGCTGTGGTTGAATACAACTGCAACTGTCTATTTTATGTCAAATGAATCTATTTCAGTTATGCCAACATACATTTCACTTAAAGTCTCCTTTACATAAAGTCCCATTTAATTTCATTATGAAATTGGGTGGTATTTTAAAGTAGGCTTTAGCTTAAAGTGCATCTCAACTAAAGTGTACTTTAGGGGTTTATTATGAAACTCTTATTATGGTATTATTATGTGCGTGAATTTAGTGCATACACGAATTGTATGCACGAAATACAAATATTTTCTGTACAGGGTGGTAAGATTTCGATGGTGTCGTACCTACTATACTAAAGTAAAAGATATATGAAATAAAATATACACATCATGTTCTCTTTTTTCGAGCAACATAAGTTGTTGAATACTACAAGTCACTACGGTGACGCATAGAAAATATTTTCTCGATAACAGATATTTCCAAAAGTTTCACTTCACCGCTAATTGTTTCCAGTAGAAAACAAATTCCGAATGAGATTGAAAATTGAAGACAAAATGGGTTTTCCTGAATATCTCGAAAAATATTCATTTTAGGATAAAAGTCTTGGACGTATGCTTCTATTGTTTTTTGACGAAGATTTCGAAAATGCTTCGAAAAAATGGGATTCCAATTTGAAAGAAACGATTTTTCGATGTTCCATCACTTCTCACTTTGACAAAGAATTTGTGACCTCCTGTATCATATTCTGAAAATCAAGCTATCGGAAAAGAAGCATCATCCATTCTTCTCGGAAATTTTCAAAAATGAGAATTTTTAATGAAAAAACCTCGAAGTTTTCTGTATTTCAACAGAGTTCGATTTTGAGTTTTTTTTTCGTATTTCCTCATTCAAAGAGAATTTTCTCGGAGAAATACAAACTTTTTAAATAAAAAAGACTCATAGATTCTCCATTGAATTAATGGAGAATCTATGCAATGAAGAATGGGTCTTCCTAGTTGAAAAACGAAAGTTGATGTCACTTCCGGAAAAACCGGAAGACCTAAAACCTTCAAAAAATATACGAGAAGTCGTCTTCTTACTTGAAGCCCACCATTGAAATTCCAATCCTCAATCTTGTGTCTTTCCTGAAAATATTCTATAGAGCCATATTCATTTTATAATTGTCTCATGTAAATATTGTTATGATGTCTTCTGTATTATCGAGATGTTGAGCCATATTCGTGAATAACCTGTATATCATGAAATATTTTCATGTTCATATATCGAAAATTCTGAAAATTTCTCGATCAACAAAATCATAGCACAATGATAATATTCATGACAAATTTCATAAATTTGGGTGTGAATGATATACTTAATACAACAAAAAACAAATCAGAATAATACTTAGTTTTTATATCACATATTGCGCTTAGGGCCATTTTCGGAATGAAAAATACAGAGAGCTGTAGAGAGATATTCAAAAAGCAAGGAATATTTACAATAACAGGAGCGTTTAAACGATTATGTGTTAACTACGTTCACCAACATCAGAACAAATTTCCTGAGAACTCCACCTTTCGTGAATAGCAAGAATTAAGAAAACCCAACAAGACCCTAACCACACTTGTCTAAAATTATACAACAAGGTACCAGAAGAATAACAGAAACTGAGTTCGGCTGCTTTCAGTAGAAGAGTTAAATGTCTCCTCTTAGAAAAAATTATTATAGGTTGAGTGATTTTTTGGATCGACAATTTTTGAGTACCTCTGTGCCCATTGTATGTTTGTTGTCCTATATACATGATTGTTGTTGTTTGCTCTTTCAATGTTTATATGAGAATTTTTGTGTGTTCATATACTTACTAAACTTTTATTCATGATATATGAATGAATTTGACGGGGATGTTCGATGTAGGATATAATATATTTCTGGAACGGAAAAAAATGGCGATTCTTTCTAAGCCATTTCAAACTATTGTTTCCATAAGAAAGAACACAACTTAATGTTATAGCTCAGTAAGGAAACCTATCGGGAAAAAACAAAGTACGCTACTGGATTGCTATGAAAAAAGTGCCTGTATAATGTTCTCATTTCAACATCCCAGCACACACAGAAAGAAGTTTAATTATGAAAGAAGCATTTTCAATGTATTTTATGAATTTTTGTAGGCAGTGTCTTATACACGCACGTGTCTTCAATACCATAGTTTTCATCAGTGAGAAGATTTGTAATCAATATTCATGTTCTCGGCCTATTTCATATTGAATTCGACAGGATGATGGCTCTCCCCTGAAGATATTACGTCATTATTCAACCGAATTACCCTCTCCAAGACCCTCTGCCTGGCTCGGTGAATATCTGCAAGGCGCAATCAGAATTCCTCAAGTTTCGGATGAGATTCTCAAGAATTTATAAAATTCACTGTTTCAAAGCTGAGTCACGCACGTCCCTGAACGAAGTCCAGGGAAGAATGCTCAACTATGGGCTTAAGTTTCCGCAAGGGGTTCCCAAACATCCCTTCATTCAGACTCCACCGTTTCCCTGAGGGTGAACCGTGGTGGAATGGAAATAAGGTTTGTATTTTTACTCGTTTGTATGCATCTTGGTCGTTTTGGTAGGTTTTGTCTAATTTAATTTTTGTCTATGCTCATGAAGAAATATGATATGGGGAGGATATGGATAGTTTCATTTTTACTGGAGACACTTCAATTTGTGGTTGAATGATGGAGATTCTTGTATCTCAGGATGAATAATTTACCCCAGTACAACCATGGGACAGTCTCACGAAACAGGTCAATCTTTCACGTTTTGAAATCTCTATTTTTTTAAAGAAATTGATCTGGTAAATCTCTCTTTTCAGATGCTGCAAAGTGAAAACGAAGTGATTCAGTCCAATTCATTAAGGAAAATCTTAAGAATGCTATTTGAACTGTTATTAATCAACTTGTGTCGAGTCCTTGCAAAATCATGATGTGCTATTTTCAATATCGAGTAAATAATAAATAATATAGACAAAATCCAGTTAACTGAAAATATTATACAGGGTTGAGATGAAATATGGAACGAATTAATAGTTATTTATGATATGAGTGTTGAAAGTGACGTTCAATTTTATGAGTGAAAAAGTTTGTGAAATGAGCGGAGCGAATTGAACAATTTCACGAACAAAATAAAATCACTTTTAACACAAATTAAATACAATGTTTTTTATACAACTGCCCCATTTTGATAATGAAATGGGCGAATTTGCAATCACCATAAAGTTCGAAATTCATTTTAATATTCGAATAATCAAAAGGTTGTTGTGAATGGCAAACGTTGCCAACGTTATGATTACTAACAAATGATTTCTGTCCAATTTTCGTCATGGGTTTTCAACCGCTCAATATGTTTGTCGAGAGTCCTATTATTAAAGAAAGTGACGATTTGGTTGTTCCTCTGGATATTGAAGAGTCTGCAAGAAGAGCAAATCTGAAGCTCCTACCTAAAAAATCTGTTCAGCTGTACGATATTGCATATAACAATTTCCTGGCCTGGTGTAAATTGAAAAATGTAGAAGGGAACCTCAGTGAAACTCTTTTCCTAGCATACTTAGAAGAAAAATCAAAAATATGGAGTTCATCAGCTTTGTGGAGCAAATTTTCAATGATAAATTCAAGCGCCCTTTTCAAAAATGGTGTGGATGTTAGTAAATATTTTGGGGAAATAGCATATTTAAAACGGAAAAGTAAAGAATATCGTCCAAAAAAATAGAAAATTCTCACTTGTGAACAAGTTGAAAAGTTTATAAAGGATGCACCAGATGAGAAATACTTGATGGTTAAGATTGCAACATTTTTCGGATTATTTAAAGCCTGTCGGCGTGAAGAATTGTGTAATTTATAAGTGGAAGACATCGAAATAACAAATAAGTCATTCCTTATACAACTTCCAAATACAAAAACGAAAGTCAGTCATTCTTTGAGTATTATTGAGAAGTATGTAGACTATATTCATAAGTACTTTGCACTACGCCCTTCTATCATCAAACATCGTCGTTTTCTCCTGAAATACATGAATAATAAATGCACTGCCAATCCAGTTGGTATTAATACATTTGGTTAAATTCCATCTATTGTTGCCGAATTCCTCAAACTGCCGGAACCAAATCATTGCTTCATTGCTAGCAGAATCAGGAGCAAATATTACGGATATAAAAAAACATGGTGGATGGAAGTCTACGACCATAGCCGAGGGCTATGTTGATCATTTCATTGCACACAGAAATGTCATTGCTGAAAAAATTCTCCCAACCTCAACAGATTTTGGATCATCATCATCCAATATGCCTGCATTCACCGAACGAAGAATGTTGCTACCGCTCCGCTACCGCTAATTAGCATAAACAGAAAGCGCTCCCAAAATGCCCGCTTCTCCGGAACGTGTCGAGTTTGTAGCGTATGTGCCACCGGACGATTCCCCAACAGTTCCACAACTGTTACGTTCGGTGAATGCAAGCATTGATACTTCAATACGATGCCGCTAGATCTTACTCCTCTAGTACTTACCCACAATAAGCACACACAGGATAAATTTGTTTATCTGAACGTTATTATACGGTAATGTAAAAAACTCAAAAAAATTTGATCAACGTTCGTTAATTCCTGGTGTATACAGATTTTTCACTCTAAACCCAGTATGAAATGACATACAGTTCACCTACTTTAGCAATGTTTTCGATGTGTTCATATTATCATAGGATTTCCTATAAATACGATCAATTGTGTGCATGCCTCTATTAGGACGTATCGATGGACAAACAGAATGCGGGGTATTGTTAACTTTGAGTGCAAGAAGCGTCAGGTGGTGGTGGAACAATATTGCTGGACAAACACGAATCAACGTGTAATTAGATTGGTCGATAGGGTGCGTGACGTAATTGTGGACATTGCGAGTTTAGTATTTTGGTTGAAGTCTTGTGACACTTGATTGCGATCTAGAGTCAAACATGAAACATGTATAAACGTACAATGGTACAAATCAGGGATTAATCTAGCATTATACAGTTACGTATTATTTTTATTTAGTGAACCCCTGAAAAATTCCACTCCACTTGATTCCCATCAATATTCTTAAACCGTCAATAAATACCCATTTTCTACATTTCAGCTTGAATGTCACGTAAAACATTATTTTTCGAAATGTTTGAAGGTATAAAGATCTCCTGTGAATTCTTTTTGTATGCAGTAATGCAACTAATTTTTCTTCTTTGCCAGTTATCGAAAAATTTCAATCATAGGTGATGAATGAAAAGCTGAAAGTTACCTCATCTTCGCTCAGTAACCATCGGCCATCACAAAAAGGGGCCATATTATTTCATATTTGAAAAGAAAAACGAAATGAGAGTCGATTTATTTTTGAAAATGAAGAACATCGATTAATCAAAATATCAGAATGGTAATAGATGAAATGTGATGTTTCATCAAGCAAGTCATTGAATACTTAACATAAACGAAAAATAACAAAGAAAAACGGAAAAAAAATCAAATCGTTAACATAGTCACAAATATAAAATGTAGTGGTGAATTATGCAAAAAAATGGTTTTTTATTCGTCCTTTCCTTTTGGTTTTTCAGTATCAAAATCAATATACCTGGATAACTCGAAAGACAATTTTTTAATCGAACAATACAAAAATAGATGAATTCGAACATTGAGATCCAAGAAAAGTAATCTATACCTACACATCGTCAAAAGTGGCAGTTTTTGAGTGTCTTTGTTACCCTAAAATGTAATCAGGAGATGCTGAAAACAAAACCGCTATAATATTCTCTATCAGAACATTTCAATGCTTCCATATTTTTTCCTCTTTGAAAAATTTATTCGAAAAGACAGAATCAATCTGCAACTTTTTTATGTCTTTATCTTTCATCAAAGTTGTTGGTTTGATCACAAAATAATGAAATACTGTTCAGACTCTTTTTCCATAAATTCGTGGAGCACTTGTCATTTATTACAAAAAAAATCAAGTAGTCATAATAATATGACAAATATACTGCTCCACAAGAATGAGGGATATCGTTTTCAGTCATTCTGAAAAGTATGTAATCTTCGAGAAAATCGCTGTAAAATCACTAAAAACTCAAAAATAACTCGAATCGATCTCATAAAAATCAGTATGAGACATTTCGTCAATCTGGTCACATTTTTCTGAAGTTTGGTACTTTGCATACGCTTCATGAATGTTTTTATTTTGAAATTGAGTAAGTTTATCAACGGCTTCGACTTGAAACGAGTTTTCTGAAAATGTCAAGATGTAAATTTACAAACGCTGAGGCTAATAGGGCTATCGGAATGCTTCAGGGTGGCTTAACTCAGGTTGTTGTAGCGGAAAGGCTCAAAGTCAGCCAAAGTGTGATATCTCGACTTTGGAATAGTTTCAGGGAGAAAGCTTCCGTGTTCGAAAGACCAAGGCGTGGTGGGCGACAAAAAACAACACCTGCTCAGGATCGTTTCATCACCATTTCGGCGAGAAGAATGCCTATATCTACGAGTCGAGTAGAATGCTACGGAATACTCTTCGAAATGGAGATGGGGTCCAAGTTTCCATCGAAACCATCAGACGACGATTGAGAGAGGTGAATTTAGGTTCTAGACGTCCATTAAGAAGAGTTCCATTAACACGTGACCATAAGCGTCAAACACTGAAATGGACAAGGCAACAAATCAATTGGAACGATCAATGCGGTAGTGTCCTTTTCACTGATGAATCCAGATATGGACGATTTTCAGATTCTCGAAGAATAAGGGTATGGACAATCCCACGCCTACCCCGTAATCGTCGCTATGTCCAAGAAGTCCATCAATTCCGAGGGGGTAGTGTTATGGTATGGGCCGGGATATGTTCCAACGGGCGCACTGATCTACACATTTGTCCTGAGAATATGATCGTCTTACACTGTATGGAACATGTTATCGACAATGGTTTGCCAAATTTCCACGCTGCTGTTGGTGAAACTTTTCAATTTCTGGGCGATAACGGTAGACCGCACCGTGCAGCCATAGTTGAGAATGCGCGCGAGGAGCTTGGTATTCCACATTTACCAATACCTCTGCACTCACCAGATTTGAATTGCATAGAACATGCATGGGATCTGCCCCAAAGAAGATTTGATAATCATCAAATTACCCCAGAATCCTTAAATGATCTGAGAGAGCTTCTGCCTGTATACGCTGCAGACCTACAGTCTGAAATTAGTTTTATTTCCTCCAACTTGAAATCATAAATATATGAATTTTCATCACAAAATCTCATTTAAACTATATTTCTTCGCAATTCAAGGTCAATATCCCTAACTCATGTAGCAGTTCATTTCAAGAATGGATTCCGGTTGTGAGAAATAACGTCCCAAGTAATTTTTGTCCCTACAAGTTTCCTCAAAAACCTACCATTCCAACGATGTTTGGAGATTTATTTCCTCAAAACGGCATTTTTCCCCGTACAGATTTACTGCACTAATAATACGACCTCCGCACGGAAATCAAGCGAGAGACACCCTGTCTAAACCTTCGACGCCTAATGCGGCACCAGAAAAAGGTATATCATCTCCCCAAACAATCCGTTACTGACAACGAAAACATTCTGCGACCCCAAAACCCCAGCAATCCGCAACGGAGACAGCTAATTCTATTCGAGCTTTTGCAAAATAACAATGGACTGCTCGATAAGTCGCGCTGCTGCCGGCCGAGAGAAAAAAAGGAGGCAGGAATCGGAACAAGCCCGAAACCCATTAATTCGGAAGACGGAAAGCAATAAATCGCAATCAGGTCGTGGCTCTGCAGCGTCGGGCCGAGCAGCAGTCATAGCGCTCTGCGACGTCGTTCGCGGAGGCCGAAACAGAGCAACAATGGACGTGGGACTCGGGGATTTATTGCACTTTCTCGACTATTTGAATTCTCACTCGGGCCGTCGATGGCACGAAACTGACGAATTTGCGACGTGTGCCCAACTTCTTTTCCTCGACGATCATTCGCAGTTCAAATGTAGGTATATTCTGGCACTAATTAGTGCCTATTAGTGCCCATTAGTGCCGTATGAATCATTGAGAGTACTATTCTCGTTTTTAAGGAATTGTCAGGTTTTTCTGGTGACTTCACGCTCAGCACCAAAAGTTTCGAATTACCATTAGTGCCTTATTAGTGCGTATTGGTAGAGCTGAAACGGGTGTGATATCATTTTAAGTTTCATTTGGAGTAATTAAGCTTGAATTTAGCTATAATATGAACGCACTCCTGAAACTATGTCAAATATTCAGTGTTTAATTAGTACCTAGAAGTACTTTGAGAACCAAAGAAAAAGATAATATCAGAGATCATCTCCTTTGGTGCTGACTTCATCACTAAAAGTTCCAAGTTACTTATTTAGTGCTCAATTAGTGCTTTCGGGACCAAGGGAAAAAATTCAACTGTTTTCATAATATCCGAGATTATCTCCTTTGGTGCTGAATTCATAATCAAAGCGAAATTTTTTTGTCGCGTAAATTAGTGCCTTATTAGTGAACCCAACTTTGCCTTTTGTCGTTTTTAAAGTATATTTGATAATCTACTGTTTATCTCAGTGTTGTGTTGTATTTACCCTTCCTTCATGTCGTAACTCTAGTATGATTCAGCAGGTCTTTCTTTAGTTAAGTGAAGTTGTTGTATTTAAGTACAGTGAGGAACAGTGCTTTCGAAATGCCTTCATTCGTTTTGCAGTTTGCCCTAGGCCGTAGGTTGGCAAAGTGGATTTTATTCTATATTTCATTATGGGAAATACATTTATTAGTAATTTGAATTAGTATCAACAGAACGTTAGGAAATTAGTAACAATGACCTCACCGATGGGGATTAGGGTAAAGGAATTCTAGTTTAGCAGAAAATGAATTTAAGATAATAGTTTCAAAGTCGAAAAACGTGCAGGATAATATTCAGCAAAAACTTCCACAAATACTTCTGAAGCAAGATTGTGATATTCGAGAATGAAAAACTATTGAATAGTAGAAACTGCCTCTGGCCCAAAAAATTGATGTCCAGTTAAAATTTTCAAGAAAAATCAATCAAGGATTTATAAAAAATTTTCAAGATTTGGAAGATTCTTACCAATTTTAAAAATTTGCTTGTGGAAAAAGTCTGATATAGACTACAAAACGTTACAAAGTTTAAGGGCTTGAAGTGTCTTGTTTAATTCTTCAGTAAGAATTTTCTTCGAGAGTATTTGCCGCATGAGTTTTTCCATTATTTATAAAAAAATTCTGATTGTGTTCCAGAGACTGGCGGAGAAAATCCTAAAAAAGTTTCAGAAAAATGTAGAATCTTCCCACAATATATCTCAATCATTGATATCTGGAGCACTCCATGTTGACTGTCTCATAACCTATAATGAGAAACAATTAACTAAAAAGGTTGAAGGAATTTCATCTTTATGTTTCATTTGTGTTTGTCCTTTTTAAAGGACACCCAATCTAATCTACTAATAGATTTATTGGAAAAAAATGGAAAACTAATTTATCGAAGAAAAAAGGCATATCTGGGTCAAAACGGTTGTGATATATTCAGTTTCACAGTCTTGAATGTTCCTTTGGAGCAAACGGCAAGTTAGCGAAAATATGAAAGCACTAACTCTGAAACTATATCATATATTTAGTGCTCAATTAGTGCCTATGAGTGCTTCTGTAACCAAAGGATAAAATGAACTGCTTTCAAAATATCAGAGATTATCCTCCTTTCGTGCTGACTTCACGGTAACAACCAACATATTGGAATTTCGTGAAATTTTTGTTTTATTAATTAGTGCTTTATTAGTGCCAATTAGTGGCATCAAAACAGCTCTGATATTATTTTCAGTTTCAGAGTAATTGAGTGTTGTTTTTGGATCAGGCGTGAAGTTAGCGACAATGTGAAAGCACTAATTCTGAAAATATGTCAAATATTCAGTGCTTAATTAGTGCACATAAGTGCTTTTAGAACTAAAGGGAAATATGAACTGTTCTCAAAATATCAGAGAAAATCTCTTTTGGTGCTCAATTCACGGTTAACACCAACATATAGGAATTTTGTGAAAATTTTTGTTGCATTAATTTGTGCGTTGTTGGTGCCTATTAGTGTTATTTTAAGAGCAAGCGTTAAGAGAGCGTAAATATAAAATCACAAATTCTGAAAACGATATATTATTTTCAGTATTTAATTAGTGCCTATTAGTGATTTTGGAAGCAATGGAAAAAATTTAAGTGTTTTCATATTCTCAGAAATTATCCCCTTTCGCGGTCACAAAACTTATATTGGAATTTCCTGAAAATTTGTGTTTCATCAGTTAGGACCTAATTAGTGCAGTTAAAACGGCTGCGATATCGTTTTTTGTTTCACAGTATTTGAGTGTTGCTCTTGGTGCAAGCGTGAAGTTATCGAAAGGTTGGGAGCACTAATTTTGAAACTATGTAAAATATTTCGTACTCAATTAATTCTAAATTCGAGCCTTATGAATCTTTGATAGCACCCGCATGGTTTTATAGATACACGCAATTATATGTTTCATTACATCGTGGCCACCTAAGGAGCGGAAATATAATATAATATAATATAAATTTCTTTACAATGTTAGGAAGTTGTTTCAGCAAAATTGTAAGAAATGTGTATGTTTTTTTTTAATTTCCAATATGGAATTTTTTTACAAAGCAAATCCCAATTATTTTTCAGTGTTCTACCTCGGATATGGGGGTCCCTTTTTTTCAATCACCTTGTAGACATTTGTTGCAGCACCGAAAACAACCAGCCCCAAAATTTCCAAACTGCGCAGATTAGTCTGTGTGAAATCAAAAAGATAAGGTTGCAAGAAGGTGTAAAGATGAATTAAGTTGGTAAGAACTCATCTCCAACTCAAAATATCTCTTTTTCAACTCGAATTCACCAATTCCTCCAATATCGATTCGTACAAAAATAACAAATCTAAATAATCTCCCATTTTTACGTATCAAGCGAGAATCATTATTTATGTCTTGTATTCATAGCAAGACAGATCCGTGTATTAAAAAACCATTAAATCCACATTAACTTACCCTCCTCAGAAGCCACCCTGGCAAGTATGATGCCAATTGAACCCCCGTAAATATCGATAGTTTAGCTTGCTCATGGAAACTTCGACAACGAATACCTGTTAATTATTTCAGAACCTAATGAACTAAATTGGGAGTGAAAATTTAATGACCACAAAAATAGTTCGTAATCGGAATGATGTATTTTTATCGGCAACTGCCACTTGAGAGGATTATGTTCTAGAAAAGGATCAGTTTTAATGATTTCGTATACGAGGATGAATTATTGATTGATGAGAATGGGAAACTAAAAAAGATATGTTCCAATAAAGAAACAAACTTGAGTATTCGCAATAGCTAAGATTCTCTCGGATGTTTCGTTTGATAACTCGCATATTTGTTTCTTGAAATGAAATATCTGACTGTATTCAACATACTATAATATACAGGTTTGGTGAAGTATCATCTAGGTATAGGATATATCCCTTGAAAGGAAGAGAAAGGGGAGTTGAATACTCCTATTCGTCGTTACGACACAAAAGCGATTGAAGTTTTTTTTCAAATAGCATTATGCCTGAGAATGAAATAAAAATGGATATTCTGAACAGGGCCGTCTTTAACCTCTTGGAGGCCCTGGGCACATTAGGATAATGGGGCCCCTATCCACAATACCACATACATAATACAAATACAGGGGAATTCCCTACCGCCGAGTAGGTTTATTAACGACACACATAGACACGGTATGTAAATGCCGTGATGTATTTTAATTATCAAAAAATTTCGGTACTCGAAAGGGAGAAGGGATTTTTTAGCTTGAAATCCCCTGAAATTTCTTGTGGTGGCGTGGCGCAAAATTCGGCCTCCCCTCATCGGGGCCCCCCTCTATAGATCTTTTATTCATGATAAGATTTCTCTGAAGTTTTTCAAAGGGAAATAATGAAAAAAATTTTATGAAAATAATTTATATATTGAATAACAAAAATTTCTAAACAAAATAATCTAAATTCTGATATAAAAGTAACTAGAAACTTGACCATTTCCAATCGTTATTCAGAAACCGTCAGTTGACATTCAGACATCACTTGTATTTCTGATTAGTCAATTGTATTTCAGAAAACATCAAATGTTATTCAGATTTGTCAATTGAATTCCAGGAAATATCAAATGAAATTCAATGAGTATTCCAAAATACATTTGATGTTTTCTGAAATTCAATTGACTAATCTCAAATTCAATTGACGCTTTCTGAAATTGAAATGACTAATATGAAATACACTTGACGGTTTCTGAATTACAGGTACAATGGTAATAATTTGGAAAAAATTTTTATAACAAAATTGCATTCACCTTTTTTAATTTTTCTGTGCAAACATATCCATCAACTTGTCTATAACCAAGCTTCTGGCCACTTCTTGTCCAAAGCTGAGTAAGCTCGAAAGTCTGATAGACGTGTTTGCGACACATTTAAGGAGAGTCCCGAAAAGCTTGACGGTATATTAAAAAACCCTTGAAAACAGGGTAGCACATGGAGTAATTGGGTGATAATTCAAATTTCGAATTGAATTACTGGAAAACTCATATGTTTTTTTATAATTCAGCAGTATTTCTCTATTTTTCAGGAATGATAATTGTACCTTCTTTGTATGAGTTTTGTTCATTATATCATGGAAAAAATCTCGCGAACCGGCAAGTTCAATAGAATGAAATTATTGGGGCGTCATTTTATGCTTTTAGTTTGACTTGGGGGGCCCCTTTGGTGCCGAACCTCCCTGCACCGCGAGTTCTGCGGGGCCCTCTGATACGCAACTGATTTCTTGTCTTGTAGCGCTGTCTGAAATTTCGTAGTTGAATGGGGATTTCCTTGGAAGTTTCCCAATGAATACAAGAATGTGATCAACAACCCGATTCGTACAGATCTTTTATGGCTAACCACCCCAACAAATAACACGCTAATAATTGCTCTTATCTAATGTATACCAGTATGAATGAGCAAGGGTCATAAAAATTGCAACCTTCGAGAACTTGTTGATAAAAGACCCTGAATTCCAATCCATTTGGAATTATTGTGAATGATCACTTCCGCCTTTTTACCTGAAGGTAGTTTTAGTGCGCGAAAGGTAATTTTGAAAGAAAGAACAGTTTAGGTCTTTTCGAATAAATCAGTTCTATAATAATATAGGGGAATTTTCTATGAAATGGGGAATTTCCAAACTTTATTGAGGAAATCTTCGATCCTTTCGGTTCGAAACAATTGATCTGAGCGGGGCCCCTATCGATCGCGGGGCCCTGGGCACTTGCCCAAAGTGCCCTAGGCGAAAGAGGGGCCTGATTCTGAACAGAAAATAATCGCTCTGAATAGGTTAAGCCCGAGAATGATGACATAAGAGAGACTTTCTTCAGTAAATCTTGGCCAAATGATCAGAACCAGCAAGGGAAAGGTCGACACAATTTCAAAAGCCTGTATTAACAGGATACTTTGCTACTGCGGCAAAGTTTACATTGGTAATACAAAACGAAGTATCAATCTTGATAAATAAAACTAAGTCGACGATTTGTTGGTTACACCATTTATAACTCAAGATTGGATGAACTGTTTGTTATCAGAGAGTTTTTTTTGGTTCTTCTACGACGGAGTTAACATATAATTCATTAAAACTCTGAAAAAATTTTCTTTCTTGCGAATAACGCCAGTAGGTGTCGCTACGGTTAATAGCGTTCTCGTTAAAGTATTACATTTGATTTTAGTTCGGTGAACTACATTTTCTAATAATATTAACGCATCTGAGTCCATGTATTATTACACCTATCTATCCTGCGAACATTACGGAAAGTTTTATGACGAAGTGTTTTGAACAAATCTCCATTCTACTATTATACATATAGGTAAACAATTACTGTGTATTTTGAATTGTCTAAACGTATGTTTTGGGGGCGCATTGATTCTTCTGTCTGGTGACTTCCAACCACAATTTCCGGTTATTCCAAAATCGACGGCTGCCGAGGAAATAAATGCTTGCCTAAAATCATCAACTTCAAATTTGGCTAGGTAATAAAGCTCTCAATTCAGTTGATTGCGGTTGGAATAGTACCAATAGATATTTGCAGCCCACAAAAATGAAAAAAAAACAGCTGCACCACAAAAATTGTGAAAATGATAATTTGTAACTGCACAAAAAGGTGCAATGCGTCATCCTTTGCCAAAAACTGAGTCTTTCTTGTAACGCCACATGTGGGGAATGTGGAGGTGTTGACTGCCAAAACAGTTGTCCAATCTTTTTTAAAGATGAAGAAATAATTTACTGTGGCGCCAGCCACTCAGTATCAGATTAATTTGTTGACACAAAGAGTATTAATTTCACGTGAATAAAGTGATGAATAAATGAAATATTTGAATGATATCTTCATTTTGTAATTTTGATCAGATAGGGGTTGCTTTTAGGGGATGAAAAAAAATACTAGAACTAACATTGATCCAAAATACTGTTATAAAATTGATTGAAATTAATTAATTATATTAATAAAGATCCATTTTTACACATTTCATGTTGAAAGAGGGTGGTTTATACGATCTTGAAGTATATGAAGACCTTCATTAAACTTCATAAAACGCTACTAACGCCCAAAAATTACTTTTATTTACATAAGAACAAGTCTCTTTTGATTTCGGATAAAGGGGTTGTTTTCACCCCTTAAAAATAATAAGCATAAATCGGCATAGGGTAGGAGTAGGAGACAAGTATAGCTTATATTCAAAATTTTATCAAAATCGAAGCATCTTGATAGAATTCGGAGGTAATGCCTAATTTTCGCCCTCATTGACTGGACTAATTGTACAGGACAATTTTATGACCACTTTCAAGTTATTATACCATAATAGTTTATTATAATATTAAAGTTGCTTTTTTATTTATCCATTGAGGCAGTACGAAGTCTGCCGGGTCAGCTTGTAAGAGAATAGATGAGCACGAAAGATGCTGTCGATATCAATTGATAGGCTCACAAATCTTTCATCATGAGACTGAAGAAATGAACAGAAAATACTTATGAAAAACTTCTATTCCTGGATGAACTAGTATAAGCATTCTTAGTAAAAGAATACAAATGGCGACATCTAGTAGCACCACAAGGAAAGTTTCAGATTCCCAGTCATATGCTTAGAAGATCTGCTTGCATCCTCTTTCATCCAATGAGATAATGCTTTTTTTTCCATTTCTTCTTTTCCTTGAAAAAAAATCTACACCTCCCAATTTTAAACAGGCTTTGTCTATTTGTTTGGTATGGCACTTCATCAGTAAATCAGTTCAATCAGCATCCAATGAGAACATGAATCTGAAGTTTTCTATTCAGTTCACGCAGGAGGTATCAGATGACTTTTTTTCGCTTCCTGTTCACAGCAGACTCCTGAGAAAGAATTTCACTTTTATTGTTAGTATCGCTAGTCGTTTCTCTCAGATACCGACGGTCATGGTGTAGTGAGCGACAATATTCGCTAATAAGAAACCATAAAACATTTTCTTTTCGTCCAATTCTCACCGACGTTTTTTCTGCACAAGCAGCATTTTCCTACGTTCATAATTACAAGGAATAACAGTAAAGCAACAATAACATTTTGCTACAGATCGTTAAGCGAGTTCATCTTAGATGTTTATTCAAGTCACAGCACCATTAAATAAAATTTTAAATAGCATGATACAGCGTGGCATTAAAAGCGAGCTATGTATTTACCTCATATACTCATAGTTTTATGGTTTCCGTTTTCTATTGTTAATAATGTTTGGATACCCGTAGCACCGCGTAATAGGAAAGGGGCATTATTACTGTAATGAAATGAGAATTTGAATCTTTTGTTATGGGTAACTTAATTGCAACATTCGTGTTGGAGCAGGTTTTTTGCGATCAGTTCGTTTCCTTCAAAGTTTTTTTTTGGGTGTGAGAATATTCCTATTTAAAAGTGGTTGGGAAGATTTTTGTCATACTGAAGATGTGTTGTACAGGGTGTAGATATTCACTAATCAGAGAAAGAACGATACTTGCTGTCACTTTTCTGATTTCAGGAGCGAGTTTTCGAAAGCATAAGTGTTGGAGTTGCTTTGTGCAACGAGTATACGACAATATTTCCTCTATTTCGGTCAAGTTTTGTGGAATACTCTCGATATTCAAATAAAAATTCAGATTAGTGACTTTTGTGTTGTATCTTGGCAATTGGTGTGACGAATTTGGACAGAATTTGAATTGATTTGATTCGAAAAATTAATAAGATCGGACGTCAGTACTGACAACCATATAACGAGAAATATGTGCGAACAATTCTGTATTAATGAGTTCATTACAGCACAATTTTAGTA
This sequence comes from Hippodamia convergens, assembly GCA_038502775.1. Classification (NCBI taxonomy): domain Eukaryota; kingdom Metazoa; phylum Arthropoda; class Insecta; order Coleoptera; family Coccinellidae; genus Hippodamia; species Hippodamia convergens. The sequence goes on from CM076614.1 coordinate 145,529, forward strand.
CTGTAATGATCTCATTACGATACTGAAATAGAGAAAATGATTCACTGTTTTTTTTTTATTTATATCTTATGATATGATTATGCGTACTAAAAAAACCAAAGTTCTTATTCGATGGAAATTTTTAATCTGGCAACATAGAAGAGGAGAAATGATGAAGTTTTTTGATCATGCTAATAATAACGAACCCACAATAGAATTTACAATGAAATTAAATAAAATGATACACTTTCTTTTTCAGATGTTAAAATCATTTTGAAACAAGAGTGGTCAGAAAAACTACACTCACTAATCGAGTTTTGAATTTTCATTCTTATCATCAAATAAGTATTGAAACATTATTTTTGAAAGCACTATGATGGGGCTGAATTAATTTCATCACAAACGAAATAACAAATGGTGAAATGAACTTCATTTAAAGTTTTCTTGAGGATAATGAGCACTCAGCAAATTTCATAGAAAGAACAATATCAAATTCAGAGAAGATAATTTCAAAACAAAATTATTATGATGATCAGGTTGGTTAACAAAAAACTGCCAAGAACAACCAATTCGATCAAATTTGATTTCACGAGTTCATAGACTCTCGGAAAAAATGAGAATATTTGGTTTTAAATTCAACAAAAGAACTGTTTGAGAAAATTGATTCAAGATCTATACTAACGACAACTAAATTTCTGAATGAAAAAAAAAGTCAAGAAATTGTGTTTACAATATTTCTTGTATTTGTGGAAAAATTTAAACAGGAGAAACATAAAGACTTTCAGAAAAAAGACAGCTTGAATATAAAAATAAAATAAAAACAGAGAAATATAATATAAGATGTTGTCTTGGTGATGAAACTTAGTAGATTGTCAAAGTGACAATAATCAATTGAATTTACTAGCGTTGAAAAATGAGCGATATAGAATCTTCGGAAGATAATGAAATTCAAACAGCCTGGGAAATCGGCTGTTCTTCAGTTATTCCTGAGAAATCTAAAATCCGCTACGACAGTACATACAATACTTTCAAGGAATGGATTCAGACTAAAGTCAGCCGAATCAATGAAAAAGTGTTACTGGCCTATTTTGTTCGAAGAATAGAAAAGCTGAGATCGCCTGGAAGTCTTTGGGCGGGATTTTCAATGCTGAAGAGCACAATATTTTTGAACGACGGTATTGACATATCCAAGTTTGCAACGCTTATAGCATTCCTCGAAAGAAAATCTATTGGTTACAAACCCAAAAAATCTGCTGTTTTCACAAGAGAAGAAATGAATAAATTCTTGAAAAAAGCACCAGATGATATGTTTTTAATTATTAAGGTGTGCTTTTATTAATATTATAGTGCTTTATAAACTTTTCATGTTCTTTCAGGTGGGAATGATATCAGGTACTTCAGGGGCGTGTAGAAGAGAAGAGTTGTACAACATGAGCGTCAGGGACATACAAGATCGGGAATCAATTTTAATCGTAAAAATTCCCAACACAAAACCAACATTCAGAGAACAATCACAGTCATCGATCAAGATAACGATATCAATTACCTGGAAATATAATAGAAAATATTTCCGTATGCGTCACAAAATGCGAAGAGCGAGCATTTATTATTGAGATATCAAAACGGAAAATCCAGTAATCAAGTAACAGGCAAAAGGGCAATTGGAAGTTGGCCGTCAAAAATTGCAACCTTTTTGAATTAAGAAAATCCAAATGCCTATACGGCCCAGTCTTTTAGACGCACTTCGGCCACATTTTTAGCTAATAAGGGAGTAGATGTATTAGGACTAAAACGACACGGTGGATGGCGGTCTTCGACTGTGAGTGAAAGTAACGTTGAGGATTCCCTGGAAAATGAACTAGAATTTTCTGAAAGAATTTTGCCGTTACCATTCTGTTTACCTTAGCAACCAGTAAAAATGATTTACCGATTTAGCAACAAACGCGGTAACTAACAAAATTCGTTCTATCGTGGAAAAATGTATATAAGAGTATCTTGCAGTAATACTCCTAGTAATAAACAATATGCATTTCTTCATGTTTCCAAGCTATCATTATGAAAGAAAATATATTCATCTAACCCAAGAATTATTAGCAGACTAACCCTTCAAGAGAATTAAATAACCTGTATAGTAGGTCTGGTGGCGGATTGCAACTCAAGTTTCCTTCCACGTTCCCTCACCGTCCTTTTTCTTTCCACCAGGATCGATCAATGTTGAGTGTCTAGACTCTGAAATATACTCCATTAGCCTGAAAAATCTCACCATTTTTCTATTTCCCTGATAATATTAGAGGGCGCATATATAATAGAATGATATATGAGCGAGTAGCCGGTTGTGCATTACAAAGGTCTCACGCGTTTGCATGTTTAATTTCCGAGACAAATGCGTGGCATTTTTCACTCTAAATCCTACGTGTGTGTGACAGCCCTATTATTTTGCCTGATTGGGCCACTTTCGCTGACAAAATGTCCGACAACGTGACTGTACTTAGGTATTTTCCTTGCGGAGTCATTCTTCACCATTGTTTGGAAATGGAGGTGTCATATTTGCATATGTTCCAACTTCCTCGATCTAGTTAGTTCCCCTCGCAGCATTATAATTTTATGTATTGAGGATTCTTCTCGTATACATTCTTGGATTCAGATTAATGGTCTTGTTATCACGATTTGATTCGTAAAATCAAACGCATCCTGTTGTGAAATGCGAAATGTGATCATATGAATAGACCTGTTAGTCAACGATCCAAATAGGAAAACAAGTAACTGTCAGTTTAATGGATGAAACATATTCTAAATCAAAAATTATAATACAATTGGCCAAATTCCAAAATCACCCTGTCACTTGGAAACTTGACACTTGCGGTGTTCAGCAATTTATGTTCTCGTTCATTACAGTACTAAAAGGAGTGCTGTAATGAAACTCATTACAGCATTGTATTTAGTTATATTTTTCGTTTTTTGGTTGTCAGTACTGACCTTCTATCCTAACAATTTCAAATCAAATCAATTCAAATTCCGTAATCTGTCAAATTTCGTATGTCACACCAACTGCCATGGTACACAAATCTGAATTTTTATTCGAATTCCGAGAGTATTTCACAAAACTTGAGTGAACTAGATGAAATATCGTCTGCAGAAAGCAATTCCAACACTCATGCTTTCGAAAACTCGCTCGTTTTTGAATTTCGCATTCGTGTTGGAATAGGAGCTCATTCTGCAACTTGTTTTAGAATATACTATTTTCTATCTTTTTCAATCTAGTAGATAAAGTACTAAATTATCGAAATCACGAAACTCTGTAGGTAACGATCTATTTCTTAAAAAATCAGTTGGAGCGAGGTGCAGACAGTTTTCCGCTAGATGGCACTTCCGTTTAAACCATCAATGAATGGAAAGATGCAGAAAGGGAATAGATAGACACTGAAAAAAGCATGAAACATAAATAACAAGGAGGGGATGATCCCCCCCCCTCAATGTTGAACGAAGTTGGCAAATTTTAAAAGCAGTCAGAACATTTTCAAAGGAGATGGAAAAATTTCAAAGCAGTTGGAAAAATTCCAAAACAGTTGGAAAATTTCGAAGCAGTTGGAAAAAAAATTCAAAAGGGGTGAAAAAATTTCAAAGCAGTTGGCAAAATTTCAAAGCAGTTGGAAAAAATTCCTAAGCAGTTGGAAAAAGTTCAAGGCAGTTGAAATACATAATTCCGAGAGAGATATGAAATACGAAGAAATCTGAATAAGAAAAAACAAGTTTGCAATCAGTACTTGACAATATATGTATATGCAATGAATTTAACCCAATATTTTTACCATCAAGTGTTGGAAGAGATACGGTCTCAAGAAGTAGGTGCCTAGTTGTAAAGTTTTTCAGTTACGTCGCATGGACTGTGTCATGAAAAAACCTTCTAGTATCATAAATTTAAGCTGTTACTTTCAGATAAGCAGAATCATCATTAGGTACACTCTTCGTATATTGTGTTATATTTTTGCGAATAAACAATATGTATAAATAAATTCAATTTGAGTTATGTGGTGATTTATAAAAAATTGCAGAAAAAAATTTATGAACAGAAAATGTACGAAGGACAACAAGTGTGAAAAAAAATTATGGGCAGTCACCACAGAATATCGGAAGGCAATTTGTTTTATTATTTTTAACGATAAACTGAAATTAGTTACGAAACACGAATGCAACACAACAAAAATCATTCAAAACACTAAAAATATTCTCAATTCCAAACACTAGTTGCAATAAACGCTAAAAATAGTTCGAAATCGCCAACTCAAATTAGAAAATCATGTTGAAAATTGTTTCTTCAATATGTTTTTTTTTTTAATTGAATGAGTTGGCTTTAGACCTTTGATCATGCAACCAGTCACAATATTCTTCAATATGATTCAGGGCAGAACCGTTTTACTAGTGAATTGGGAACCTGTTTTTTTAAGAAGTATCTGTATGCAAAAGTAAGGCTCATTTTTCATCACATGAAATGTATTTTCAGAAAATTTTGTTCCTATTATTCTATGAAATAGACCGATGTTAGGGATGAGCAGTTTCAATATTATGAATCTCATCAAAGTGGTAAGTAATTAACTTTGATGTTTACTCTACCCAACATTCAATTATATATATTTCTTTCTTTTATGGAATCTGCTTTTCTGTGAAAAATATCTTGTGTTATGATGCTTGAAAGTTTTAGATACACCAAAGAATGAAACTAAACGTAATTAAAGAATGAAACAAAAAGTGTGTCTCAAAGTTTGAAACATACTTCAAGGTACTCCTCACAAAAAAAAGATTCCATGAAATAAAAAAAAACTCATATCATTGAATATTGGGTAATTGGAATCAACGATAATTTCTCATCATTTTGATTCCCAATATATACTCCTTTCTCAGAATAAAAAGATAAAATTTTTCAGAAAAAAGATTGTCTCTGATGAAAATGAGCCGTGCCTCCGCTCGCAGATTCCATGAGATAAAAAAAAGCTACAAAACTGAAGAAACAAACAAGTAGGGTTTCTCAAACTTTCAAGCAACATCAAGATAGCCTTCATGAAAAAAACAGACCCCATGAAATCGACTCAATTGAATGTTCGGTAGATGGAAAAAAAGTTAATTACCCCTCAGTCTGTTGAAATTCATCATTTTGAATTTTTTTTACCGAAGCAAATATTATACCATAATATGTATAACGGTTTCCTGTTAATTCAATATAGTTGGAAAATTTTAGATGGATATACACCCCCGCCCTCTAAAAATTTGGCTTCGGCCCGTCCCTGTGTTACTATGTGGAGAATCATTCGAGCTTAGTCCGTAGTTCCCTTCATGTTTCCGAATAATAATAATCATAAATTTATTTGCAGTAATCATATAGTCTACAAACAAAAATAATTTCCACAGAGGCGTAGCCTACTTCAAAGTAACACTAAATAACAAAGTTTATATGATATCACAACAAATTATTGATAAATATGTATTCATGAATAATAATCAATTTGATTGAAATGACTAAACTATGAACCTTAAATCATTGCATGAGACTCCGAAATGGAGTTCTGCAAAATAGGGGTGGGAATGAGGCATTAACTTGAGGAGGAGTGAGGTGCAGACATTTCTCTGCTAGATGGCACTTCTCATGGAAACCACCACTGAATGGAAAGGTGCAGAAAAGAAATAGACTCAATGCTATTATAGACTGTAAATGGAAAAAAGCATGAAACATAAGAACAAGGAGCAAAATAAAAACTCATGGAAACAAAAGAATTCTTAGAATGAGCTAGTGAATATCTTAACAAAAAGTAAACTGCAGGGACGTGTTGTCATCAAACCAAAAGAGCAGGTAGTCTGAGTTGTAATCCATCATCAGTATCCCTTGACGCATTCGTCGATGGCAACCCAAACGAACCATTCCTTTCCCTTCATTGATGCTTTTCAATTATGGTGAAGAAATCACTCTTAATTCCCTTCACGAGTTTTTCAAATTATTATACACTATTGTTTTACTTCCAACTGCATTCAGACCCATCGACTCTGGAGTGCATTAACGCACATTATGGAAATCTCAAATTTATTCTACAACTGAAGGTGTTCTCAATGATAATTATTTTTATCAGAATTATGCATGCATATGTTATCAACTTTCAACGTTTTTCTTCAATACAGATGATTTTTCCCAGCAGGAATAAAAAAGATGATATTATCAGATTTTGAATGTATTGGCTCCATTCTAAAATCAGTTGTTCTCGATCAATTCTAGTGATTAATAGTTTTTCTTTCGTTTGATTTTCTACACCCGATCGTTATGCAACGCAATTTGACCCAAGAGGAAAGTGCCCAAGCGGTAGTTTTGCGAGAAGAAGGGTCGATATACACAAGAATTGCAGAAAGGTTTGGAGTTTCCCATACAAGTGTGTCCAGAATGTTGCAGCGATTCAGGGAGACAGGTATGAATGTCCGAGCTTGAGCAAACTCATGGGGTGCAAATTAGCACTCAGACAAAAAGAAATCACCTCAGACAATATGATTTAAGGCCTCGTGTCGCGGCAAGAGGCCCAGCTCTTACCCCAGCCCATCGAAGGGCGCGTTTGGATTTTGCGAGAGAGCATATCCATTGGGAAGAGGCCGATTGGGAAATAGTTCTCTTCACAGATGAGTCTAGATTCTGTCTCTACCATTGTGATCGACGTTTCCCTGTATACAGACGTCCACATGAAACATATGCTCAGTGCAATTTCCTGAATACTACTGGTTTCGGGGGAGGATCGATTATGGTATGTGGTGGAATATTTTTGAATGCTCGCGCAGACCTAGTGGTCGTTGGTAATGGAGCCTTGAATGCTGATAAGTATATAAGGAACATTCTTGAAGAGCATGTAGTCCCATTTGCCCCATACATTAGTGAAAATTTCATTTTTATGGACGATAATGCCAGACCCCATCGTGCGCGCATCGTTCAGTAGTACCTTGAAGAGGTTGAAGTCTCTCGAATGGAATGGCCAGCAAGCAGTCCAGATCTCAATCCGATTGAGCAGGTTTTGGATAACCTCAATAGAAGGCTGAGAAGTTCAGAAAATCATCCAGCTACTCTTAATGACTTAGGAATCCAACTCGTAGAAATCTGGGAAGGATTAGATCAGAACAATTCAAGATCACTCATTTCAAGTATGAACAGTCGTTGCCGAGCTGTAATTAACGCAAGGGGTGGAAATACCAAGTATTAAATCACTTATCAGCGTTTCAGTATTTTGAAAATTGTTCATTTCTCTTCTTTCACATAAGTTTCGGTGAAATTCTTAATTTTTCTTCCATTCAATGTGTCTTGTTTCGTTCAGAACCTTTCCGAGAGAACATAAAAAATATATTATAAAGTCAATGTAGAGATAACTTCCATTAAAATTGAGATTTTCAGAATATGCGTTAATTTTCTTGCGCAGTGTATTTCTTTCCCTTCATTGTTGGTTTTCAATCATGGTCAAGAAATCATGCCTAATTCCCTCTACGACTTTTTCAAATTACGAAACACCATTGTTTCCCTCCCAACTGCATTCAAACCCATCGACTCTGGAGTGCTGGATCGTAATCATAACAGACGTCCATTAGGTCGATTTGTGTTTAATAATACGCCTCATTACCGTTGTGGACACAGAGTTGCTCGTCCAGGCGTGGATTGATTATTCAAGCCGCCTCCACAAACGGGCACCGAGCTAGTTCCGGAGAAACTGCTCGTAGTCCGGCCCACAGAATGCGAGCGGTCATCGAAGCGTATATGCATGACTTGCCACCGGAAGTGGCTCGCCGATAATACCCAGCCAGCTACTCCGATCGCTCGCTCGGTGTGAAGTGGCGTAATTAAAAAAAATCCGCCTTGGGATGCTATCTTGAGGTGAGATAGGGATCAGCGATTAATTAGGTCCCTAATTAATTTGCTCCTATGTTGGTTGTTTCGGTAGATATGGTTTTTCGGGTGTGAACCTGAAGATCTTTTACCTGCAGTTCAGGATTTCACCGAATCTTATGTAAAAGAAGAGTAATGAACAATTTTCAAAATACTGAAATGCTGATAAGTGATTTAATACTTGGTATTTCCACCCCTTGCGTTAATTACAGCTCGGCAACGACGATTCATACTCAAAATGACTGATCTTAAAATGTTCTGATCTAATCCTTCCCAGAATTTTCCGAGTTGGATTCCTAAGTCATTAAGAGTACCTGGATGATTTTCTGAACTTCTCAGCCTTCTATTGAGGTTGTCCCAAACCTGCTCAATCGGATTGAGATCTTGACTTCTTGCTGGCCATTCCATTCCAGAGACTTCAACTTCTTCAAGGTACTCCTGAAAGATGCGCGCACGATGGGGTCTGGCATTATCGTCCATAAAAATGAAATTTTCACCAATGTATGGGGCAAATGGCACTACATGCTCTTCAAGAATGTTCCTCATATACTTATCAGCATTCATAGCTCCATTATCAACGACCAATAGGTCTGTGCGAGCAGTCTAAGATATTCCACCCCATACCATAATCGATCCTTCCCCGAAACCAGTAGTATTCAGAAAATTGCACTGAGCATATCTTTCATGTGGACGTCTGTATACAAGGGAACGTCGATCACAATGGTAGAGGCAGAATCTAGACTCATCTGTGAAGAGAACTCTTTCCCAATCGGCCTCTTCCAAATGGATATTCTCTCTCGCAAAATCCAAACGCGCCCTTCGATGGGCTGGGGTAAGAGCTGGGTCTCTTGCCGCGACACGAGGCCTGAAATCATATTCTCTGAGGCTATTTTTTATTGTCTGAGTGCTAATTTGCACCCTCATGAGTTTGCTCAAGCTGATTATGAAGGAGGTTGCAAACTGTTGTCTCAACGAAGAAACTTTCAAGTAACGTTCTTGAATGGCAGTTGTTACCCATGCTCTACCCTGTCCTGGTCTTCGGACATTCATACCTGTCTCCCTGAATCGCTGCAACATTCTGGACACACTTGTATGGGAAACTCCAAACCTTTCTGCAATTCTTGTGTATGTTTACACTTCTTCTCGCAAAACTACCGCTTGGGCACATTCCTCTTGGGTCAAATTGCGTGTTTCGCGTTGCATAGCAATCTAGTGTAGAAAATCAAACGAAAGAAAAACTATTGATCACAAGAATTGATCGAGAACAACTGATTTTAGAATGATGCCAATACATTCAAAATCTGATAATATCATTTTTTTTATTCCTGCTGGGAAAAAAAACATCTGTATTGAAAGTGGATAACATATGGATTCATGCAAATATAAGATCTAAGCTGACTTTTGATTTGTATAACAAAGCCAAAAGTGAGTACAGACTGTTCTTGAAGCACTGTAAGTTAAAATACAATGTACATTTCTTAGAAAAAAGCTCCAATAAAAATAAGGCAGTATGGAGTATTGTGAATCGTGAGACTGGAAGAAAAGGCAAAGAAGAACGTTTAATATCCTTAAATTTAGATGGAGTAATCTGCTCCGAGCCAGTGATGGTTGTTGAGGCCTTTGCCAACTATTTTTTCTACAGTCGCTTCACTTTCGCTCGAGCGACATTATGGTAACCTAAGGTCACTGTCCTGCACAACCTCACGATTGTCCACTTTCAGTTTCTACTTTCATCCAGTGACTGAGAGTGAAGTAATAAATATCATTACAGGGCTTAAAAATAATAAGAGCACAAGTGTTGATTTTTTATCATCCACAATGTTGAAGGCTGCTAGGGAACATTTTGCTAAACCCCTAGTGCATATAATTAATACATGAGTTTCAACTGGAAAATTTCCATCATTACTGAAAACTGCTCTTGTTATTCCTGTTCATAAAAGGAATGATCCCAGCGACATAGCCAACTATAGACCAATCTCTATGTTGAGTGCTCTGTCGAAAGTTATAGAGAAAGTCATTCTGGGACGAATGGTAAACTATTTGGATAAATTTAAAACTATCACTGATTGCCAGCATGGTTTCAGACCTGGTCACTCAACAGAGACGGCCGCTGTTTCATTTGTGGAGTATATTTACGATCAACTGGACAGGGGTCGTTGTGTGGCTGGTCTGTTCTTTGATCTGTCAATGGCCTTTGATGTCCTAGATTTCAACTTCATGAGAACCAAATTCTATAGCCTTGGTTTTCGTGGTATATTCCTAGATTGGCTTGACAGTTTTATCACTGGTAGAAGGATGGTGGTTAGGGTGCAGAATACTTGCTCCGAGGCATTTGAAGTGAATTCAGGTGTAGCTCAAGGGTCGGTCTTGGGTCCCCTTTTGTTCATTCTCTTCATCAATGATCTTCCAAATTGTATTCCGTGGTGCAAGCTAATTCTATTTGCCGACGATTCCTCAATGGCCGTTTCCGCTCAAAGTCAGACGGAACTCGCTTTGGCTTGTAGTCGTTTGGTTCAATGTTTCACTGAGTGGTGCCGAAAGAACGCCCTAATTGTGAATGCTGGAAAGACCGACTGTTTGTTTTTCACCATTAAAAACCTCAATAGAGCGCCACTAGTTATAGAGGTTGAACAGTCTATAATTAAGTCTAGGGACTGTGTGAAATTTTTAGGAATCAACATGGACAGCAATTTGAGATGGTCCCAACATATTGAAATGTTGTGTAAAAAATTAAGCAAATCATACTACGCAATAAATCAATTGAAATATTGTCTTCCGATACGATCCGTTATTGGTATTTACTATAGCTTATGTTATAGTCACATATCATACAATATTCTACTGTGGGGACTCTCCTCTGATGTGAATAGAGTATTCATAATACAAAAGCGAATACTACGCAACATATTCGGTTTAGATCCTAGATCTTCTTGCAGGCCAATATTCGTTGCATGGGATCTGCTAACGGTACCTTGTATATATATATTCAAGAGCTTGTTATATGTTAGGGAGAATTTGAGTAAATTTACCAAACTCTCCAGTCTTCATGGATATGGCACCAGAAATCCTGAAATACTGCTGTTACCGTCGCACAGAACTTCAAAGTTTGAATGTTCACCATCCTATAAGGGGACGAAACTATACAATCAGTTACCCATCTCTTTAAAATCTCTACCTAAAGCTAAGTTTAGGAATGAAATAAAAAAACTCTTACTTGCTAAATGTTATTATACAGTAGATGAATTCTTGAATGATAATAACTTAAAAATTTGAATGATGTACTATTGACGTGTCCTATGCATTTATATGTCTTAAAGGATTAATAAATATATTATTATTATTATTATTATTATTATTATTATTATGCATGCATGATTCTGATGAAAATAATAATCATTGAGAACAGCTTCAGTTGTAGAAAAAATTCAAGATTTCCATAATGTGCGTTAATTTTTTTGCGCAGTGTATGTTGTTTTGAGTCAAAAATACCTAAAATCATTTTTAGCGACTTGGGACGATTTTGAAATTTAACTTGTAATATGTTGAAAAGAGACTCATTTCCATCTGAAAAACTAGTTTCATCATGTTCAGGATGGATTACAAATATCGAGATTTTGAATTTTTTATTTATTAAAATTGAAATAATGTAGATGAACTCCAACTGAGAATTCGATATGATGCAGTAATGTGTCGGAGAAACCCGGCCCCTCTGTCCCCTCTGAAATCAAGTGGATCGCATAATCAAGATTTTTGGGTTACAACTTTCATCATATAAAGGATATAATATCCTCCTGTATCACCCAGAAATCACAGGGCAATGTCTGAACCGAAGGAAATTCTAAAACTTCCATTACTTATGCACAGAAGAACGGACTGGGTGAATAACCTGATAACACAAGAAATTCAACCGATAAATTTTTTTATCTGGTTGTATTTGCTAACCATTGATATCACCTTGTTATTTATGTGTCTTCGACCGATCTATCACACACATACAAATAACATTTTCGTCGAGTATCCACGTACAATAATTCCATTGAAATTTGTAAGCGACTACAAAACGCGCGAATACTTATCTGCCTCTACACAGAATGAAGTTCGTGTCAGAGAATATTGATGCGCTTCTTTCATTCCCTGAATGGGCTTCGCATGTTTACTGTTGGACTTCATCTTCGCATTATGCCGGAATTATAATATAAAGTCGCAGAAATGAATATAGACGATCAAGAGATAAACCCATATTCTTAAAGGCGTTTTCAACGTCATCGTATTCGCATTATACATATTCAAATTGACCACGTACTTTGCCTTCGATGCATTCAGAACTGTTATTATGTAGAATATGTTGCAGTGTCCCCAACTGCTTTTATTAAATTCGCAATATTGGCGGTCTTGTATACCTTCGGGCGCATCTGTGAGTTATATGCGGATTGTGTTGCGCGGTTGAAATGGCCTGATTGCTCATTTGAATTATTGTGAACACTTCGATTGTAATTATACCTTCACCAGCAGAGTCATAATTGAATCACTTGGTTGTAGGCGTTGACTACTAATGTCGGATAGTTCATTCACTTCAAACGATGCTGAAATGGGAAATTGAAATCAGTTCGAAAAACGAGAGCTTCTGGTCTTGATGTTATTCCTTTGATTCGTAGGTCATACATGGTTGTTCTATAGTTAACCATATGGTTATCTACTATTTCCGGTTTGAATGACATTCCAACAGGCATTAACCTTGTGATTTAATATTCTTTTGGTGGAATAGACTTCGATAGGATGGCAATTTGAAAATCATCAAGTAATCTGGAGGAACTACTATCAGTTTATGGAATTCCATTTCAAAAACAATTATCTGTAGTTATATTCCTAAGTTATTGATAAGTGACAAGTTCATCATAATCTGTTGATAAAAAGAGTCAACACAACGATCAATCTCTTGTTTATTAATAACACAACAAGAAAAAGTATACTTATTAAAATTTAACTTAACATTATATTCTTTACCGTTCTTTAAACTAGAAGACCTATTAACTCTCATAAGATTCATGATCTTGTTGTGGTATTCTCGGTCGAGATTTAAGTATGGTCTTATAGAATTCTGATTGCTACGATCACTAATTTAAAAAAATTATGTCATTTCGTCAATTTGCAAACAGCAGCTGTTGATCCATTCGAGTCATGTTTTATCTTTCAGTGTTCCTCCGGAGAGGATAGTGAAATTTAAAGTCATAATAATAAAAATAATGTATTTGTCATCCATCCTGAACATGATGAGTTAAAATGATACTGATACTAGAACTGAAAAATACGAAAATGAGATAGTAATGCAAGTAATAAATTTACAAATATAAAAGACAATAACGAAAAATCTCTCATCACGGATGATACGTATCCTTATGGAATCTCTTGAATTCGTCAATTCCTTCAATAATAAATTGTTGTGTTCTCTTCTGAACTACAGGGTGATCAGATTTCGATGTTTCACTACTACATCTCCCAAATTAAGCGAGATAGAAAAAAAGTAATAAAGATGTCATGTTTTCTCTTTTCGTGAAACTTGAATTGCTGAAAACCGCATGTTGCTAAGGTATCTAGTTTCCATGCTACAGAGTGATTTTGGAATTTGGCCAATTATTTGAATTGGCCATCATATCGCAGTATTGGAACTACCCTCTCGAAATAAAACATCTTTAGGGCAGTTTTTTCAGTACTTTTTATATTTTATCAGTTCTTTTGAAATTACAGTTCCGATTCAAATTTTGCAGAAAAAAATTTTTTTCTGATGAACTGACTCCATTTCAGATTAAGAACATTCATGAAGCTTATGCAAAGAACCAAACTGCAGAAAAAAGGGGACCAGATTGACGAAATGTCTCATACTGATTTTTATTGGATCGATTCAAATTGTTATTGTGTTTTATATGATTTTACATTGATTTGCTCGAATATTACATTCTATTCAAAACGATTGAATACGATATCCCTAACTCATGTGGAGCAGTTTATTCGAGTGCCTACTGTTGAGATGGTTTCAGAAGGCTTGCAATTTTTCATTTTCGTGAGATTTGCCAGCCGGAAAATTTTGCTTGTTCTATCTGTAGTTTACAAATGCATACATAACCTACCGATCGGGTGTAACTAACCAACGAGTATGTGTAACTTTTTTAACTTATGTTGTGTTTGTTATGTTATACAGGGTGTCCCACCGGGAGTGCCCATAAGAAGTTTATGGAGAAAGAATTATTCTATCAATTTCAAATTTTGTGTGGATATATAAGTCAAGGAGACCTTAATTTATGATATATTTTCAAATGTCAGTGACTTCCGCTCTAACCGGAAATGGTATCAACTCTCTTATTTCAAATGGAACACCCTGTATATTATGAGTTTTCTGGATAGATCCTCGAATGGCTCATTAATTTTATGTATCATTCCCTCTAGCCATCTGAAGCCGTTTTCGAGTTATTCACTGTTTTGTGACAAAAAAATACAAATTGAGGATTGTAGATCACTGAAAATTCAATGAAAGCGCAACGCACAATCTCAGATCTGTTTTTTGAAATTGGTTACCGAAAAGATATTCGACGTCACTCTGTCGAGAAAATATCGTTTTGATATACTGGGAGGTGAAATGAGAGTGTCAAAGTTGGAATTCAAAAAAAGCCAAAAACTCGATTTTTTCAAATAGAAAACGTATTTTTTTCACTCACATATGAATTCGTGGGGTAAATATAAGTGGAGTCTATTCAGGGTTCCCTAAAGTTAAAATGTACCATTTTCGAGATATTCAGAAATAACTGCCACGAGCTTGATATTTATTATATGATCTATGTTCGCCCTTTCATGAAAATCTTCGACTTTATTCAGAATATTTTTTCATGCATCTGTTGTTGATATTGCTCAAAACTTATTTCATTGTTCAAAGAAAACGACCACAAGTTTTTTTACTGCTCATAGTGAAAATAACGAGTTATTTTTCGGAAAATATGACATACATATCGAAAGCTTAAATTGTAATACGAAACTTATAAAACAAGTCATGAAATTTCCCGAACTTTTATCCAGATATATCAGAAAAGAAAATTGAATCATAACACATTTTGAAAATTTTGTCCACCTACTTACCTACTACAAACATTTTTCGCACCTTCTCAATATTTCTTGGTTGGTGGATTTTCTTATTCATTCTGGAACAGAATTCTGCCAATAAATTGCACGATAAATTCTTCAGTTGGAACAAACCTGGATTATTTGGAATAAAGTCATGCAGATTCTTATAAAAATGTGAACATAGATCATAATTGATACCTCACATATTATAATATGCTCGTTGCTAACAGTTATTTCTGAATATCTCGAAAATGGTACATTTTAGATATAGGGAACCCTTGAAAGATTACTTATTTCCTCCTCACAAATTGAAATGAGAATGAAAATAATATGGTTTCCATTTGGAATAATCGAATTTCTGCCTTTTTTAGAATTCAAACTTTGACACTTCAACAGTTTTTCCTGAATATCTCGAAAATAGTACAGTTTGGATATAGGGAACCCTCAATAAACTTCACCTATTTTTACCTTACGATATATGGTTTCCATTTGAAAAAATCGAGTTTTTATCTTTTTTTGAATTTCAACTTTGACACTCTCATTTTACTTCCCAGTATATCAAAACGTTAGTTTCTCTACAGAGTGACGTCGAATATCTATTCGGTAACCCTTTTCAAAAAACAGATCTGAGATTCCTTTAAATTCTCAGTGTTCTACAAGCCTCAATTTGTAAATTTTTTCGAAAAACAGTGAATAACTCGAAAACGGCTCTAGATTGCTATAGGGAGTGATACATAAATTTAATGTGGCATTCGAAGATCTATCCGAAAAAGTCATAATATACAGGGTGTTCCATTTGAAATAAGAGAGTTGATACCACTTCCGGTGAAAGCGGAAGTTATTGTTATTCAAGAATAAATCATAAATGAAGGTCTTCTTGGCTCATATCTTCACACAAAATTTGGACATGACCGAATTATTATTTCTCCATAAACTTCTAATGGGCACTCCCGGTGGGACACCCTGTATACTAGGCTGAAGGACTTCGTCCAATGCCCAATGAACAGTTATCATTGTTATTGAAATAGTATGTACTGAAGTCTCCGATCAAGTGCAGTTTCAAACGATTCCCGTTACCCAAGAAGTTTACTGAAGCTCCTCATAAAATCGTCCTTCGAAATTCCCAACGATTATTCCCTGAACATTCCCTCGAAATAAAACTCACATATTTCGGAACCCTGAAGATGCCGACCCAACAAACTGAGATAAACGCGAAGACCGTCTCCTCAGAACGGCCCGTATTCTGTATAAAACTCGAATAACAGTATCGTTCGAACTCCACGAAAATAATAAGACGTTTAATAAAACAGCTCGATGAAATTGGGTGTTTACTCGTATCTCCGATCTCGAAGAACGCTAGCTGTTGAGAAATAGGATATCCTAAGCGCTGGATTCACAAAAGAGATATTTTAATAGTAATCCGATACCACGTTTGGGAGGAAATGAGACGACACGGGGATGAATATTTGATGCTGCTCGTTTCTGAATGTGAGGAGTCAGGATGTTGAGTACATGCGAAGACGCGATGTGTAGAAGTGATATTGAAGCGAGGAAACGGAGATAGACCTCTCAATTTGAAGAATGACTACACAAATGCAGAAAAGGCATTGACAAAACCGAAAAAACTTCGAACACACTAATTCAGAAAAAGAAAATTCTTTGCCTTTACGAAGGCACATCGAGAACATTTTTGAAGATGTGCGGGATACTGATGAGGCTCAACAAGGCCGAAACCGGTATATCTCTCATCTCAGTGACAAAATCTAATATCATTTCTCCAACCTCATGATAAAAGATCTCATAGCCTGGGAATTGAAAATGGTATTCATTTCGATGATTACTATTTTGAATTCATCTATGTTACAAAAACACTAATGCAGAATGTACTCTTACTTAGAGAAAATTCACACATAAATTGACTTCGTCCAAATCGTATTGATAATGAAACTGAAATAATAATACAGAACAATGACAAAATAAACAAATTGCAATCAGGTTATGAGCATAGGAATATATGAAGCTGAAAAAAAGAACTAAATGAGAACATAGTAGAAGCGGAATCTAGGTATTATATTGGACCAAAGATGGGAAACAAACGACTTCAGTGATGTGAGCGACATCTGTAGTTTCAAAAGAAAATGGGTGATGGTTAAAATATTTAATTGGGGTCCATTTGGCAAGATTATATAGAGATTCAATTTTGAAGGAAATACTTGAATAAATATTTTTGCTGAATGATTGTATTTTCTCGTATACGCGTATTTTCCACTGAAAGTGGATTTACGGCGCAATTTAAAAAAGATGCGTCATCTCCCCCTGTTTTACCCTCGTATGATTCAAAAATTATCTCGGTGTTGTCTCTGTATTCCCATTTTTTTTCCTTCTAAAAATAACATTTGCGTAATTTTCTTGACGATTTGACTTTTTGCTGATTTTTTTCTGTTATTTCGTCCTTGATATTAGACGTATTTTGAATTTCTTTTCTTGTATTTTTTATTGTGATTCGCCTTTTCTTTTTTGCATACTTCCATTTATCTATGTTTCCCAATATGTCAAGAGAGTTATGCCTTATTATGTTCATAATCATGAAAAAGTTATTTATGGACTCTAGACAAACATATTGAGCAACCCTAGACGAAAATTGGACAGGAACGAAATTCAAATGACATCGTCTCTTCTCATTTGTTAGTAATCATAACGTTGGCAACGTTTGCCATTCACAACAACCTTTTGATTATTTGAATATTAAAATGCACTTTGAAGTTTAATGTCATTGCCAATTGGCCCTTTTGATTATCAAAATAGGGCAGTTGTGCGAAAAACATTGTATGGTATTTGGTACGATATTTCCTCGATTGGTGTAAATTGAAAAATGTAGAAGGAAAATGTAGAAGGAAACTGTTTTCCTGGCATACTTAGAAGAAAAATCAAATATATGGAGTTCATCATCTTTGTGGAGCAAATTTTCAATGATAAAGTCAAGCGCCCTTGTTAAAAATGGTGTGGATGTTAATAAATATTTTGAGGTAATATCATATTTAAAACGGAAGAGAAAAGGATATCGTCACGAACAACCGAAAATTCTCACTCGTGAACAAGTTGAAAAGTTCATAAAGGAGGCACCAGATGAGAAATACTTGATTGTTAAGATAACAACTATTTTCGGATTATTTGGAGACTGTCGGCGTGAAGACTTGTGGAAGACATCGAAATGGCAAATAAATCATTGGTCATACAACTTCCAAATACAAGAACGAAAGTCGGTCATTCTTTCAGTATTATTTTGAAGTATGTATATTATTTTCATGAATACTTTGCACTGCGCCCTTCTGTCATCAAACATCGTCCTTTTTTCCTGAAACACATGAATAAAAACTGCACTGCCAATCCAGTTTGTATTAATACATTTAGGAAAATTCCATGTATTGTTTCCGAATTCCTCGAACTCCCTGAACCAAAGCAATATAAAGGACACTGTTTTCAAAGATCCTCTGCTTCATTGCTAGCAGAATCAGGAGCAAATATCACAGATATAAAAAAACATGGTGGATGGAAGTCTACGACGGTAACCGAGGACTATTTTGATCATTCCATTGCATATATAAATGTCATTGCTGAAAAAATTCTCCCAACCTCAACAGATATTGGATCACCATCATCCAATATTGTACTTCCTGTTTCTACAAGTACTGATGGTGCTGAGGATTTTAATAATGTGTTGCGAAACTCCCTAACGTCACAGGGCATTAATGTTAGTAATTGTTCTAGTTTTACGATTAATATTAATGTTCATAACTAATGATTGTTAAATATTGATAATAAAAATTTGCTATTGCTGAATTTTTCTCATCTGATTTCATTATATGAAAATGGAGTGCTAAAAATTTTATTAACACTAATGTTGAAAATATTTCTAACACGCTTACACGTAAAAAATTTATTTTAATTTTAACATTGTTGGCTATCATTAAAAGTGTCACTTTCAAAGGTCATTGTACAGGGTGATTCACTTATCTTGGTAACCCCAATTTTTTCGAAAACCTCCGAATATTTTTTCATTCTGTGAATGGCGTTTTGAATACAATTTTTTTCGAATACAATTTTAATCAAATTCTAAATGTCATCGACCTGCAACGTGTTTTACGTTGGTTCTATTTCATTTATTTTTGTCTGTATTGTGGTAGTATGCCTTCATTTGGGGACATAGATATGGTTTTTTGCCTTAAATTCAAGAAGGTCAGTTTTCTAGTCAATATGCCTCTACAAATAAGATGAAATATGTGGCTCTATATCACAACGCAGCCATTGTGAAGAGATATTCAGATCAAGAATTCGAAAATAAATGAATAGGAACCATTCTTAGGGGTACCCTGAAAAATATGGTTCACCAAACTGATTTTTATAACTTGGACCATTTGAAAATGAAGATAAGAAACGCATGTGCCCAAGCAGACCCTTATATTTTGACCAAAGTAACTTAAATTGAAATAAGGAAATGATATTACTTATGTATGGAACATAATGGCCAGTATATAGAACATAATATGATTCGAAATGTATTTTCGTATTCTTGATCTAAATATTTCTTCAAAATGGCAGGGTTGTGACATCTAGCCCCACCTTTCTTTAGTCACATATTTAATCTTATTTGAAGGGGCAGATTGACTAGAAAACTAGCCTTCTTGAATTCCAAGCACAAAATCATATCTATGTCCCCAAATAAAGGCATACTACCACAATACATACAAAAAAAATGGAATAGTATTTACATAAAACACGCTGCAGACAGCTATTCCACTGACGGTTAGAATTGGATAAAAATTGTATTCGAGACAAAAATTAAGAATGAAATTATCTTTCGAATGACACGATAAAAAAGGTATGTCCGCAGAGAAAAAATTTTTGATAGCGCCACGACGCCTGGCGTCTCTATTTATTTCGCAGATTTTCGTGGGCATTTCGAGTCAACATTGACTTGTTCAAAACTTCATTCACAGAATGAAAAAATATTCGGACGTTTTCGAGAAAGTTGGGGATACTAAGATAAGTGAATCACCCTGTACAGGGTCGAAATATTTCGATGTTTTAGCACAACAACTTTTGAACCAGAAGAGATAGACAAAATCTCATACCCCATTCTCGATCTCTTTTACGGAGAAACTTACAAGAATTGTATTCGTTTTTGGCTACCTTCTTTTGTTCTCGAGTTTTTACCGAAAATTGGAAAAATGGAGATATCGGAAAAAATTTATATCTCCGCTGATACTGATAATAGAGCTCCGAAATTAAAACATTCTTCCCGTACTTTTTTACGTAGAATCCAATGGCATCATACTTGTCTTTTTTGCACCATTTTCAATTACGAAGCTATGAACCAAAGTTATGTTTTTTTTAATAGAAACACCATATTTCTGTGCCATTTTCTGAAAGCTCAATTTTTTCTGATTTCAAAAATATATAACATCGTGAGTTTTGTATCAATATGAGTATAGAAATTGGTCAAAATTCTGTTTTCATGTGAGTCTCAATACTTTCTATGGTTTCAACTGTTGATGAGCATAGAAAAATGAAGCTTCCTACAACAAGAGCATAGAAATTTATTTATTTCAAACGGCATAGCCAATTTTCATAATACAACAAAATATAACATAATTAATAAAATACTAAAAAAAAAAACAAAAAACAATTAACAAGTTCAGATAGCCTCAAAATATCTTTTGAGAGTAAAAATGGACACCTGGAATAAATCAATTTGTGCTGCATTTGCCCCTTTTATCGCTCTATCAATAGGATTATTCATGGCATAGTTAGTGGCCATATATTCAACATTAAAAAGATCTCTGTGTCTAAGGAATACATTTTTCGCGTTCAGTTTGATCTTAGATAGTATATATTCACAATCAATAAAATTATTGAGTAATTTGAAAACGAACATTATGTCAAAATTATTTCTTCTTATAGATAGTGTTTTCATAGCTGAGAATTATGTAAAAGGTCATAATTTATCGATTCCTTGGGAATACCTTGTTTGTAAGCAACCCATCTCAAGAATTTTCTCTGTACTTGTTCAATACTGTTTTTATGAACTTCATAATATGGTGACCAGACTACCGAAGAATACTCCAATATACTTCTTACGTTCGAGCAATACACAATTTTCAAAGCCGAGATATTGTTGAAGTCTTTTAGTTTTCTTTTAATGAAACCTAACATCTTCATAGCTTTCTGAGTTATGATGAAAATGAGCTGAATAAAATTCAGTTTGTGATCGAGGTGTATTCCAAGATCTTTAACTACTAGGCTTGAGCTCAATTTGACATTATTCAACATATAATCGTGCTGAATAGGAGAACTAATTCTGTAAAATCTCATAACACTACATTTACCGATGTTGAAGTGCATTTCATTGTCTACACACCACTTTTCAACATTATTAAGATTTTCTTGTAAAGATAGACAGTCTTGAATAGTTCTTATGACTTTGAACAATTTGAGATCGTCCGCGAATAATAGAAATAAACTTCCCTTGATGTATTTTCCTATGTCATTTATAAAACATAGAAATAGTGAGGTAGACAGTGGTGAACCCTGACCAACTCCAGAATGAACATGAATTATACCAGAGAATACATCATTTCCGACCTTAACATTTAAAGTACATTCATGCAGAAATGAAAAAACTACTAGAAAGAAATTGTGATAATCATACGATCCTAAATTTTTCTGTGCTTATCGATAATTGAAACCATAGAAAGTATTGAGACTCAGATGAATATAGGTTCTTGGCCAATTTTCTAAACTCATATTGATTTATTGATACGAACCATACGATGTTATATATTTTTGAAATCAGACGAAATTAATCTTTCAGAAAGACTTAGAAATCTATTATTCCTATTCAAAAAAACATAACTTTGGGTCATAGCTTCGTGATTGAAAATGCTACAGAAAAGACGAGCATTCCACTGGATTCTACGTAAAAAAATGCCTGTAGAATGTTTTAATTTCAGAGGTCTACATCAGTACTAGCGGAGATTCAGATTTTTTCTGATTCACCATTTTTCTAATTTTCTCTTATAACTTGAAAACAAAAGAAGATAGCCAAAAATGAATAGTACTCTTGTTAGTTTCTCCGAAAAAGAGATCGAGAATGGGGTATCAGATTTCGTCTATCTCCTCTGGTTCAAAAGTTGTAGTGCTAAAACATCGAAATATGCCCACCCTGTACAAAAAAGCGTTTTCTCCCTTGCATGTCTCCTAGCACCCGTCGACTAGATTTCTGCTGATATCGCCAAAGCGAAGTAAAAAATTCAAATGAAGAGAAAACATCAGATCTTTATCTAGGAATACTCTCGATACCACCATTTCGAATTTCGATCTTAACAGCAACCTCGCTCCACACGAACCCATAAACGTGGAAAACAGCGACGTCTCAACCCCTCCAAAATTCCAATTTATATGCGAAACATACCGCGACTCCACCTTAGTCGACTCAAGAAAGAGCAGGTGCATCCCTGGAAAGAAATAATAAAATGTAAATATTTGCCTTGTTCGACAGCAGTTTCGCATTTACATATTCCATGAAGATGCAACCCATTCATCCAATTATCAATCCACCACTCGAAGGCCTCTTCAGGAGGACAGCCGGTGGACGCTGAGGGTATTGTAAATGGAAAATCTTGCGAGATCATTAATCACACCTTATTAAAATGTTAATCATAGGATGGGAATTGATTAGGCCGTTTTCTACCTGCGATCCTAAGAGGTAACCCGATGGGCGCCCATGGGCCGATATAGACGTGAACCATATGGTTCCAATTCGATCAATTGGGTTTATTAATCATCGTGGGTGCTCGGTCTTGCGATAACAATCTGCGGCAGCCAGTGAGCGTACTTTCGTTTTCGCTTAAAATTGGATCGACTGCAGAAGGTGCAATCGTTTCGTTAATGAAACCCCAGTTGGTGCTCGTAGATGGCTGTTGGTGATAATTGATGATGATCTAATCGCAGCACTGAGTCGGTGCAATTGGAAATGAGAGCAGGAGACAGATCTTCTTTTTCAAATAAGGGAGCAGTGTATGTAGTGGCTAGGAGAACTGGAAATTGAAAATCCTCTATGAGTTGTGAACTGTGAAATTATAGAAACACAACTGTTTAAGACGAGAGGCCACACACTTGAGTCCCTCGTTTTCCTATGGAAAACCCCTATAAAGATCATGAATAGACATAAGACTGTATTGCCAAATTGCGAACCATTAACATAGGCTTCAGTTTGAATAGACATTGTTGAAAACACCAAATTCTTTTTTACTGAGAGAACTGCTTCTTTAGGATTGAACTGGGAATTGAAAATTCTTCATGAGGTGTCGACGTTTCAAACAAGCCTGCACATAACATAATATAAAACAAAATTGTGAACCATGAAATTATAGAAATAAAACTATTTAAGTCTGTTGAGACCCACCTTTTCTAATGGAAAAGCCCTATAAAGTTCATGAATAGACATAAGACTGTATCGCCAAATTGCGAAGCATTAATTAACATAGACTTTCCGTCTGAATGAGCATTGTTAAGAACCTCAAATTCTTCTTTACTGAAAGAACTGCTTCTTTAGGATTGACTGGAGAATTCTTGAAAAATTCAATCTATTGACAGATGCCTATGTTAATGCTTCATAACTTGACAACATAGTTTTATGTATCTGTTGAAATATTGACTGGAAGGTCCTTGCATATTTCTTAAAAACTTAATTTGGGTTTTCTCTCCCAGTCTCTGAAACAAGAAACAATTAGAAAATTTTTTGAATGATAGAAGTGAGGCCCTTGCGTAAAAATTTGAGCACTAATTTGTCAGGTTCCAAATCTTTACAAGAAGAAATTGATGCCTATCAATGAACAAAAAAAAAAACTTTGAACTCTGAAGCGTAACTTTTCGGAGTCTAAATCAGACTCCTTCGTCAGACAATTACTAGTTTTCATACAACTTCGTAGAATCGTGACAATATTTTAATTTTTTGATTAACATTTGTCTATATATGATGAACATAGATCAATATTGATTACTAGATGTTTAAATCGTTATTTTATTTCAAAATTCCCTGCAACGAGTTCTTTTTTCAATAAATCCATCCAAAT
Organism: Hippodamia convergens; assembly: GCA_038502775.1. Lineage (NCBI taxonomy): Eukaryota > Metazoa > Arthropoda > Insecta > Coleoptera > Coccinellidae > Hippodamia > Hippodamia convergens. Next base: position 169,649 of record CM076614.1, read on the forward strand.
TCGATCTATTCCTACTGACAAATCGGCGAGATTATTAGCCTCATCCAACAAAATACAAGCCGACTCCTTGATTGATAATTCCGTCATTAGAATTTATGTGGCATTCCAATCCATCATGTGATTGCCGGTATTGGAACACACATGATCTGCTATCTGCGATCTACCAATATCTCTATTTTTCATGTTATTCTTGTGTTCACGTTTTCTGATTTCTAATGGTCTTGATGTTTTTCCTGTATAAGATTTTCCACAAATATAGGGATTATTTTAAATACAATTTCTTGATTTTTGGTGTTCATTCAAAGGTTGAGTTTTTGTTAATAAATATCGTACATTTTTTGTTTTGAAAACAGTTCTTATGTTGAATTTAGAACCAATTCTTTTAATTAATTAAAATTAGTTGTTCTTGACGGTTTGTTGTTGCTTCCTGATTGTTATTATCGTTTTGTTCTCTCTGAATTTGAAATAGTTATTTCTATGAAATTAGTTGGATATCTTCAATGAAATTTATTTCGTCATTTCGTACTTCAGTTGTCGATGAAATTAATTGCGTTCTAACATGAAGTGTTTTTATAATGCCTCTTTCAACACTCATTCGATGATTAGAATAAGAATTTAGATATCGATTTGTGTGTGTCTTGAACACACTTGTTTCAAAATGATTTGAAAATTTTCTTTTCGAAACATCTATGAAGTAAAGTACATTATTTTGTTCCAACTCCATTGTGAATTTTATTGTAGGATCTGAATGAGCATTATTAGGGACACCAAATTCTTTTTTACTGAGAAAACTCTAAATCAGACCTCCTTCGTCAGACAATAACTGATTTTCATTCAACTTTGTAGAATCGTGACAATTGTCAATCCAAAAATCAAGAAAATTGTCACGATTCTACAAAGTTGAATGAAAATCAGTTATGGTCTGACGAAGGAGTCTGATTTAGACTCCGAAACGTTACGCTTAAGATTTCAAAGTGTTTTCATTTTCTTTCTGTTCATTGTTAGGCAACAATTTCTTCTCGTTAAGTTTTGGCCCCTGACAAATTAGTGCTCAAATTTTTACCCAGGGGCCTTTCTTATATTATTAAAAAAAATTTTCTAATTGTTTCTTGTTTCAGAGACTGGGAGAGAAAACCCATATTAAGGGCTCATTACAGCATTCTTTTAAGTTACATTTTTCGTTTTGTGGTTGTGGATACGGACCTCCGATCCAATTAATTTTCGAATCAAATCAATTCAAATTCCGTGATCTGTCAAATTTCGTACGTCACACCAACTGCCAAGATACAATACAAAAGTCACTAATATGAATTTTTCTTTGAATTTCGACAGTATTTTACAAAACTTGACTGAAATAGAGAAAATATCGTCTGAAACTCGTTGCAGAAGGCAATTCCAACACTCATGCCTTCGAAAATTCGCTCCTTCATCGCTCGCTTTCGAATTTCGCAATCTTGTTGAAATAGGAGCTCATTCTGCAAGTTGTTTAAGAATCTACTATTAATAACAGAAACATTTTTATGACGAAACGTGGTAATTACGAAACAAAAATTAGGAGTCCCTTTTTTTCTTAAGAATTGAAATTTTTGAGCGATATCCATTATACCTCACACACTCAAATAGTAGTGAACCGTATTTTACCTGTTGGTCCTGCGTCCCATTTCGAAAACAATTCCGTACGTACCCCCTTAAACTTTTCCCCATTTCCGAACATATGTAATAGCGCAGGCGAAAGAAATCGTTTCTCGCGAAATAAGAGCGCAATAAAAATTTAAATGAGGCCATCCTCGCATTGTTTCAGGCGGTAACGTTGCAGGGGGAGAGCAAGAGGAACGGAAAATACGGCGCTTAAACTTCCAGAGGACGACATTGTTAAACATTATTTGTGTTTCGAAAGAGCGCGTAGTTACGTAGTTTGACGTTCGAACGATCGTCTGGGTATGGGCATAAAATTTTTGTACGGGAGTGGAGATATCCTGGATTTTCCGCCTATTCGAAACTCGGGATTGTCTGCACGGATATTCTACCTACATTACGGTGAATAACTACATTATTTTTCATGATTTCATCCGACAAAAACATCGAAACAAAACTAATATTCAATCATCCATAGGCCAAGCAAATTAGCTGGTGTGCCTGGAAATAATTGGTGGAGTTCTGGACACTGTTCTATTCATTCTGTAAGGCCTCTAATAAGAGTAGTTTGAGCTCTGCCCCAATTTCTTGACTCGAAAAACCTCGAAATTTCCGGACTATTTAAGGTAAATGTCCCAATTATCGACAGTGTCCCAATTATCGACATTTCTGAAGTATTATCTGTTTAATAAGAAGAAAAACGATCTCATTACAATTTGTATGTAACATACTTCCGATACATACTTTAAAAATCATATTGAAATCAAAAAATAGTTTTCCCTAACCCCTCCAGCCCAAAAAAACTGCTGCTCAGTCGTTTTCTAGTGAACACCGTTCTACTTCCTCATAAGATAAGCGCATACTCTTTCATTCGCTTCAATTTTCACGAACAATATTTCACTAAACTGTAAAATATTGATTACAAACATAGTTATATAGGATGATTCTGCTTCTGTATTATTAAATTTTGACTATTAATCCTATATTTTTATGAAAAAACAGGGTGTCGATAATAGGTACATCTGAAAGCTACTGTGTTCCAAATATCGACATGAGTGTCGATAAATGGGTCTCGTATGAATTTTTTTGACTGAGTGATAGTTAACAAAGTAAAGTGATTTCCTGAAAAAAAATTTTGTGGTGTTGTTCATGAAACTCATCCTTCTTCCTGTACCAATTATCGACATATTGTTTTCCGTCAAATTATAAAATGGGAGTACAATGAATCATGGTGTCGATACAACGTGCAACTTGGTGTCGATATTTGGTGCAATACAAGTCGATGTCTAGGACAGACAAGATTAACTTGAAATACACTTTGAAAAAAAAAACAGTCATCATTATTTCACTTCTGTTAACATAATTCGCTTCGAAATGATTGAATATTTCACCTTATATCAATCGACAATCAATTTATATTCAAGTCAACACTCATTTCAATAATATTTTAACGGATGTCGATACTAGGAACATTCATATGTCCATAATTGGTTATTTTGCGTTTTCAGTGAGCTTTCCACTTACAGTAACAGAACAGGCAAGCATTTTCGGAAGTAATTGGACAAGTGCATCAAAATTACCGATAATTTTGCATGACAGCGTGTTGTCTAAAAACTGCATGAGTTCATTACTCCAAAAATAAAAATGACCGCTAGAATGCAGAATTATCAGGTCATTTTGATGCACGAGTGTAATTCGGGTGAATATTTCCCGAAATTGCTATGGATACGAGCAGTGCAATTATCGCAGGGATCTTTTGCTCTCTACAATGCAATTATCGCTGTAATTTTCGATAATTGCATTCTATTTACATGAAGTTTTTGATAGGAGGGAAATATTCATTAAAGAAATTCCAGAAAAAAATATTCCCACTCCTTTCAGACACGCACTTCTCTCGCCTTGCACAGATGAACACTCAGTCACTGCAGAGAAGGAACAGAGAATTGAAGGAGAGAGAAAATTATTGAAATCACCCAAAAAGAAAAAAAGTAAAACAAAGGAAAATATAATGATGGGAAATCAGGATCCGTCGGAAAAATGTGAATACGCTAAAGGTGATTATGTGTTCGTAGAATATGATGCTGAATATTTTCCTGGGTTAGCATTGAAGAAGTCTGGACAATCATACCAGGCATTGACAAAAAGTCATGGTAACTGTAGATGGCCCAACGTTGATGATATTTTGCATTACGAAGAATAAATATGCATATTGAATGAATGTGGCATATATGACATACCTAAAATGCAAGAATTAAAAAAAATTGAATTCATATCGAAGTTTTTTCACTTTTAATATTTATTCCAGAATAATATTGTACTTGTTCGCTTTTGATGTTATTTCGAACTGTTGCTTTATTTTTCATCATGAATAAAAGATTATTTCATTCATATAATTTTTGTCAGGTTGCTAAGAATGATATAATTCACGCCCATTTTTAAATTTTCACTATGTCGATAATTGGTACCACCACATGTCGATGATTGGGTTTTCTCATTTTCTAGTTGTCGATCATTGAGACATCTGACTTGTCTGTATTTTATTCAATTTTAATTATTTTACAGTATACGAATTAGTTTTTTTATGTTTGTTTATTCGAATATAACATACATAGAATGGGAAATTCAGGAAATTCAACAAATTCTACATATATTTCAACTCGGAAATCATACTCTCTTCGCAAGATCTCACTATAGTGTCGATAATTGGCACATTTACCTTAAGGTTTTTCTCGAATAGCTCCTAAACTAAGCATTTAATCAAAAACTTTATGATATTCAAAAGTGTAAGGTATTGAATTCTGCTTCTAAAAAGTAAAACGACATTTTACTTTGAACGAATCGTTTCATAGAAATCATACGTCCAAATATGGCAAATTTTCACAGTTTCCGAAAAAACATATTTTTTTACTATAAAACGTAGAATATCTATACAACTACAGACTTCAAAACGAAATGTCATAGAAAGAGAGTTGTAGACTATCATATTATGGTAAAAACGTAACCCCACCCATCCAAATCACAATGTTACATCATGCAGTAGCTCATCCTAGCTCATCGTAGCTAGTGCTGTTGAATTTGCTCAGTAGTCTCATGGGTTTGAGGCTAATGTTAGGGAGGAAACTGAGCTTCTTACACTTTTGATTGTTCTAGCCTCTATGAATACCAACATTCTTTTACTAAGCCCTGGCAAAGGCAAGATGTCTATTCCCCTTGCAGTTTTCATCTGTTTCGAAAAACAACATATTATTCCTTCATGCTTTCAATGGCTGCGACAATACGTCATTTCTTTCGGTAGAGGAAAAATGGAATTCCTAAAGACGTCTGAAATCGTCACAAACCTGCTAAAAGCAGCAGAATTGTTTAGCAAATCTAATGCTTCTGCCGATAAGGTCGACGAGGCAGGGAAGAAATAAATGGCAGCCTTTTATAAAAATTATTTCAAGCAATTGAATGTATTGTGGTATGAGATGTTTGAAAAATTGTTGACTAAAACCTTATTTAATCTTGCCTCGGTGCCTCCAACTGAAGCATAACCTCGACAACACTCGCTAAGGACGTATGTAATATGTAATATATTGTTCTCAGTAATGACTTGTATTGTTAGTTATTATTTTATGAGTCCCATATTGTTCTTCAGGAATTTCAGTTGTCCTTCACCAAGGTACTAATAACATGGGGGAAAAATATATTGTTTTTCGAAAAAGAGAAGAACTTGTAGTGCAAGGGAGAACATACAATTTGTCGTCTTTGCCAGGCTTTAGTAAAAAAATTTTGGTGCACATAAGGGCTGGAGCAGTCAAAATTATAAGAAGGTCAGTGTCCTCCTCAACAATAAACACTCATGAGACTGCTGAGCGACTTCAACAGAACTAGCTAAAGTGCTGATTAAATCATGATCACGATAAGTATCCTCAATAGGATGATCTACTGTGCGATTTTATATTGTGTTTGGGAAGGGGCGAGTTACGTATTTCATTTGTTTCTCATTTGTAAACGTCAGTTTCCAAAAACACAATATTAACCAAGAAAGTTTATTTTATCAAGTCACTAACTTGTGAAACTGACAGTTAACTTGCAAAATTTTTACAAATTAGTATTATTTTCATTAGAAAATTTTAATTTATCTTCATTTATGTTGAAAATCATGGTACAATTGTTATTTACAGTAACACAGATTTTTTATGATGAAAGAGTTGATACTGATGATGATGAACCATCAGTTGACTCAGAAACTGCTAAACTCGAGGACTGCAGAACATTTGTACTCTCCTTACTACCAAATAATTTGCTAGACATTTCGATTTTTTTGTTGACCGAATCATCGACATAACTCATCGCCACTTTGGTGCTCTTCCACACTCCTGCACGCTTTAGTGCTAAAATATCTTCACCCGAATCCGCAACCATAGTGGCTCCAGTTCTGCGAAAAGAGTGGCCGGTGTATAACTCTGGGTCTTTCAAACCTAAATATTTCGCTATTTGCTTTGGGACACCACCAATAGTGTGCTGGCCAGCATTAAGGGAAATGCACTTTCCATGTCGGTATGTCAAAAAAAATCTTAGGCTTTCTGTTCCAGGAGGCCGAAGATTTACATATTTTCTGTATAACATGCAGGGCTTGAAGCTGCAGCCATCATCGGTTATGGTGAATCTTCTTGTTGTTAAATTTTTTGTTTGCCGCAATGTCACAATAACGTATTTTTCCATATCTTCTACATCATTCATGTTCAAGGAGAGAATTTCGTCACATCGACAAGATCCAAAAGTCCCAAATATTGTTACAATTTTCGCCAGCAACCATTGGTCATCAGGAGCATGTAAAAGAAATTGTTCAGCCTCTTCTTTACTTAATATCTTGGTCTTTTTTCGGCGTATAACGCTCATTTTTTTTGTTTCAGAAACGCTATTACCTTTTGAAATCTGTAAATGACAACTAAACGTCATATTTTTCAATGAATTTTTTAAGGGTAACAAACCTGCGAACAGGGGCATTTTCTTTCATTTCCAAGCAGCTTTTCAGCATAAATCATGTTGCCCATAAAGTATTAGGGCTGAATCTAGCTGATAGATGATTCAAGTAGACCAACAAAACATCTTCAGTTACCCCAATCACACTATTTTTGTTTTGCCACTTTTTGAAGTCGTCGTATTCTCGCTCGTACCTTGAAGCTGATTTTGCAGGTAATAAACTTGATGCTACACAGCTGGCTGCCTCAATAATTTCTTTTGGTACATTCATTTTCGCTTTCGCCAAAACAAATGTAAAGAAAAATAAACAGACATGTTCATGGCAACGCTTCCACAGCTTACGACATTTGCGACAAATTATTGAGATTTTTTTGAAATTTATCTTACCTTTTTCAAATGAGAAAAAAATAAAATATAAAACAATACACGCAAGGTAACGGATTTTACTGGCTCAAGGAGGTAACTGACTCGCCTGCGGCTCGTCAGTTATATCTTCCATTCGCCAGTAAAAACCCTCTTACCTTGCTAGTCATGTTATATACTATATCACAATTTGATGGTCTACAACTCTTATTCGATAACAGTTTGTTCTAAAGCTCCTAGTTCCGAAGATATTATGATGAAAAAATGTGTTTTTTAAAAAGTGTGAAAATTTGCCATATTTCGAAGTAGATATGATTTCTATGGAACGTCTCGTTCTAAATATAATATCGTAATACTTTTTAGACGCAGAATTTATTGCTGAACACTTTCGAGTACAACTATGTTATTGATTGAGAGCTTCGTTGAGGAGATATTCGAGAAAAATCTAAAATTTCGAGGTTTTTCGAACGTCACGACATACGCCACACTGGGAAATTGGGGCAAAACTCAAACTACTCTTATTAGAGGCCTGGATAAATGATAAAAACTGTTTCCAGGACTCCACTAATTATTTCCAGGCAAGAGTCTAATTTGGATATCTATTGAAATATTGTCTGGGAGGACTTAATTTGGGTTTTCTCCCCCAGTCTCTGAAACAAGAAACAATTATAAATTTTTTTTAATAATATAAGAAAGGCCCCTGCGTAAAAATTTGAGCACTAATTTGTCAGGGGCCAAAACTTTACGAGAAGAAATTTTTTGCCTAACAATGAACAAAAAGAAAAAGAAAACACTTTGAAATCTTAATCTTCATTCAACTCTGTAGAATCGTGATAATTTTTTTTTCATTAATTTTTGAAAAATTATCACGATTCTACAAAGTTGAATGAACATTAGTTATTGTATTGTTCAACTTTGTAGAGTCGAGATAATTTTTTTTTTAATTTTTGAAAAATTATCACGATTCTACAAAGTTGAATGAAAATTAGTTATTGTCTGACGAAGGAGTCTGATTTAGACTCCGAAATGTTACGCTTGAGATTTCAAAGTGTTTTTCTTTTCTTTTTGTTCATTGTTAGGCAACAATTTCTCCTCGAAAAGTTTTGGCCTCTGACAAATTAGTACTCAAATTTATACGTAGGGACCTTCCTCATATTATTAAAAAAAATTTCTAATTGCTTCTTGTTTCAGAGACTGGGAGAGAAAACCCAAATTAAGTTTTCAAGAATAAAAAAAGAGTCAAATTTGCTTGGCCTAGTGTGTGAACAGTTGAAATCAATGGTGCCAAACAGATAAAAGTTAAAAAATCACCCGTTAGAATCGAAATATGAGTGCTGCTTTTACTGAATCTCAAAAACCATCGAGAAAACGATCAGCAACGATAAAATCAAAATAAATCGATCTGCACAACGTAATCGAGTCCTCCAGTGTCCAATTCCAATGGCTCTGCTCCATCATCCGTGAAGGACCCCTTTCACAGTCCACAGACAAAACAAAACTGCCATCCTCACTCAAGTATTATTAATTAAACTCGGTGGTCGCATAGCACAGACTGAATCAGTGCTCAATCTTTCAAAAGGACACGAATTCACGGCCATAGAGCTGTTCGCTTATCTGAATAAACGAGAGACATCGTTACCGTATGCGGGTGGTGGCTAACTTCATTGTGTAGAGTTCGGATATGGGCGACTCTAGGGTCAGTGTTGCCAGCAGCTTCTGATTTTTCGTACTAAATTTTGTTGAATTTCGTAATAGGTTAGGACTTGTTCGTAATAGATTTTTTTTTGAAGTTTTCTGTACAATATGTGGTGTCCATCCAAACGGTTAACGGAAAACTAACATAGATGTCGCTAAAGTTGAACGTGTTTCTGTTGACATTTTCTTGAAATCAAAATTTCCAAAAGAAATAAAACTTTTATTGCATAGATTCAAGAAAAAAATATACAAAAAAAAACGAACAGAAATTGTAAAAATAATATCTAATTGAGAAAAACTTCTCATAAAATCGTTTATAATACTAGTGGAATTAGATAATAAAAATATTCTTAGAAAAAACGTTAACAAAAAACAAATGTCTATTATTTCAATAAGAAAAACTACCTCGATTTGTTGTTCTCTGGCCAAAATAATAAAAACGTATTAAATTGCAAAGCGGCGTAATAGCGTAATGAATGAATCCTTTTGGTAATAGATCTATTACGAACGTAATAGTGCTGGCAACGCTGTCTAGGGTTACTTGATAAATGGATACATGAGGGTCATTTGTATCGGGACCGCGACGTGGACAACGCATAGACGCAGTTGTTCGTCCCGAAACACAGAATATAATATATTCGTTCATGAAGTTATAAATTATGGAGGACCTGGTAAGAATGGACTTGATAATGAGCCAGCACAATGTCCTTCGAGCCCACGTTGTCTATTCTTTCCGTACCTGTTATTAGGGTAATGTTCATGGTTTGTGTACCTAAGTGGTGGTTAGAAATAATGTCACATAAAAATGAATTTACATCGATTTTGGTTCGTTGTTCGCCGTCCTAGGTGGTCGGAAATGATCGGTTTGGTGGTGTTTGAACATGGTTCATGGTAATGTCGTTATTATGAAATATAATCTTCAGCTCTTTCAAGAAGGGTATTTTCCCTGACAATGAAACCCATTCGTAAAAAAAAAAATGTTGAAGAAACAAATAATTATGGGAATCCGCGGCAATATGGGGTACCTATCTTCAAGTTCCTGATTTTCGTATAAAACATGGTGACTCAACATAGCCATTTTGAATTTAGCTAGCTAAATAAGTTTCCCTTTAACTTTAGCCAACTAAAAAACGAATTAAAAATTTTCACTTATGGCGGTATTCTTCTTAATAGCGGTATTCTGCTTTTTCTCTGTAAGCTACGAATCTGGTTCGTACGATTGATCTGTAATTTATCTATGGATCTGTATGTGGCTGACTTACAGATTCGTAAATTATGACATTCTGGAAGTTTTTCTGTAACTCTCGTATTAGAAGTGTCAATTTTGAACTACTCCCTATCAAATCGTAACTACTCCGTAATAAGATCATAGAATAGAATTTATTTTCCTATCATTTTGGCTCGTAAGTATTGATTATTGGATATATTTATGTTCAATTCGTGTTCGTTCCAACGAGAAAGAGAAATTAACAACCGAAGTACAAAGATGAATTACAAAAGAAGTGTAGTTTAATAAAGTATTTTATATTCTGTGACTAAAACAAATCATTCAACATAACCTCACAATATACCTTTCGATATGTTTCCGATCACCTGTAAGCTACAGATTTATAGAAAGCGTCGAGAATCGTAATTGTCCTGTAAATTTATGAAAAGTTACAGATTCGCTTACAGATAAAAGCATAATACCGCCATTAATCTGTAAGCGAATCTGTAACTTTTCATAAGTTTACAGGACAATTACGATTCTCGACGCTTTTTATAAATCTGTAGCTTACAGGTGATTGGAAACATATAGAAAGGTATATTGTGAGGTTATGTTGAATGATTTGTTTTAGTCACAGAATATAAAATACTTCAGCTTGAGCCAACTCATGGGGTGCAAATTAGCACTTACACAATAAGAAATCGCCTCAGAGAATATGATTTAAGGCCTCGTGTCGCGGCAAGAGGCCCAGCTCTTACCCCAGCCTATCGAAGGGCGCGTTTGGATTTTGCGAGAGAGCATATCCATTGGGAAAAGGCCGATTGGGAAAGAGTTCTCCTCACAGATGAGTCTAAATTCGGCCTTTACCATTGTGATCGACGTTCCCTTGTATACAGACGTCCACATGAAAGATATGCTCAGTGCAATTTCCTGAATACTACTTGTTTCAGGGGAGCATCGATTATGGTATGGGGTGGAATATCTTTGACTGCTCGCACAGACCTAGTGGTCGTTGATAATGGAGCAATGAATGCTGATAAGTATATGAGAAACAGTCTTGAAGAGCATGTAGTGCCATATATTGGTGAAAATTTCATTTTTATGGACGATAATGCCAGACCCCATCGTGCGCGCATCGGTCAGGAGAACCTTGAAGAGGTTGAAGTCTCTCGAATGGAATGGCCAGCAAGAAGTCCAGATCTCAATCCGATTGAGCAGGTTTGGGATAACCTCAATAAAAGGCTGAGAAGTTCAGAAAATCATCCAGCTACTCTTAATGACTTAGGAATCCAACTCGGAGAAATCTGGGAAAGATTAGATCAGAACATTTTAAGATCACTCATTTTGAGTATGAACCGTCGTTGCCGAGCTGTAATTAACGCAAGGGTTGGAAATACCAAGTATTGTCAGCATTTCAGTATTTTGAAAATTGTTCATTTCTCTTCTTTCTCATAAGATTCGGTGAAATCCTGAATTTTTCTTCCATTTAATGTGCTTTGTTTCGTTCAAAACCTTCTCGAGAGAACATAAAAAAATAAGTTATAAAGTCAATGTAGAGTTTACTGCCATTAAAATTGAGATTTTCAGAATGTGCGTTAAATTTTTTGCGCAGTGTAGATAAAATGCTGTAACTATGAACCTGAGTATAATATAGATCAACGAATATGCTGAGACCACCTAGTGGTTCTCCTACATAGCTGTCTCAAAAAAATGATGCATTTCCAACTCCTTGCTGGAGAATTCTGCAACTTCCGTTCCGGAAGTTACCTGATCGCGTATAAAAACTTTAATTTCTCGGTACTCTCTCACCGTCTCTCATCGTCGATCACAATTACCCGAGCAGAAATTCTCCGAAGGTCTTCGGACGCACGATATTTCACACGTACTGACGTGGTTACGTAACTCGTCCGTCTTTTTCTGTTGCGGTTTATCGTGGAGACGTTTGAGATACGGCCGTCTCAAAGTTGGCGTTATTAATATTCGTGGATTGCTTCATCGTCCGGGCAGGAGGATGAAAAGGGTTGGGACGGGATCTATTGCGTCCAAACCGCAATTGGACGCAACCCGTGGGCTTTCCAGTAAGTGTGAGGTTTTCGGGGAAAGGACTTTTCGGGGCATCAATAACGCGGGTTAGATGTGTCGAGCAGGCTTTGGTATGCCAATTTGTTTTGGTATCTTGCGGTTTGATGGTGTTAGAGTTGTCCTCGGGCCCCTTTTCGATTGTTTCGACGTGTTTTGTCGACGATCGGCTATGATACCTGATTATTATCGTGGCGAGATTTGACGTTCGGATCGTTATCTGATCCGAGATTATTCTGGGAATTTCTTTCCGCGTATTCTCCTTAAATACTCAATGATTTGTCTATGGGTTTTGAACGTCAGCTGAAGAAGCATCTTGGGCGGGATATGGTTCACCAAGTTTCAGCTTGAAGTGTTCATATTTATTCCTTTGAAGTACCGGTAAAATGGGGCAACTTTGAACAAAAAATTAATTTTGTTATATCGACTTATGGTGAAAAAAAACCATTAGATTTAGCGACATCTGGTTTACACTACTCAATTCGTAACACATTCAAGAATGGCACAACAGCATTTACATGAAAATAAGTTCAGAGGGTTAGCAATCCTGACATGTTACTTCGAACCTAAAATTTCCACGTTCGATATGGTCTGCAAACTTTTGTTGCTGTAACCGTAAGTATTTGCACTACATGCTCGCAAAGTATATCTGCTACTAAATACATCATCCTAACAACAGTAAAGCAAAGGAATTTCAAATACTTCAACAAATTTTGTTTCATTTATACTTTTAGAGAACAATGTGTTTAGTCATCGTTTTCGGGTAACTTTGAACGTGTTCAATGAAGCTCAAGGTTTGAAACTAACTCGGATTTTCTTTGTAGAGAATGTTCCGCTCTTACCAAAGAAAACATGGTGCAGGAAAATATTCCAAATATAGTTCAGGTTCAGAAATGCCGACGAGGGAATTATACCGATCACCGAATTATTTACAGCTCGGCAAGACCCCAAGGTAGGCAGAAAAGGAAGGAGCCTTCTTGTTTAGTGTAAATCATCTTCGCCCATATCTGAGAAGTTGGGACTAGATAGTTCAGTCCTATTTATTGTTTCCTGATACCTATTTTTTATATTATAAACAAAATGTTAGTTCAATTCAGTTAATAACAACTTTATTTTTCAGGAAAACTTCGGTTTTTTGATTAATTTTTTGTGATAATGAATGCTTGACACTATTTCGAAAAAAAAATATTTTTAGTATATCATGTACATATTTCTATTCCACATAATTTTTTTTCAAGTATTTTTGGTATTGAGGAGTTCAAAGATACTCTCTCAGGGAGGTTGAATCGAAACCGCGTGGTTTCTTCATAGTCGTTCAATATTGTAGGGCAACTTTGAGCACTCATAATTCAATTTAAAAAAAAGGTTATTGATCATTTTGAAATCTAATTTTTTGTCAGCAGCAAGCTTTAACTGATGCCGGGATATAGTTTTTTTGGATTTTTTATTCGCTGCGTTACCGGAGTTGGCGTTATTAATATTCATGGATTACTTCATCGTCCGGGCCGGAGGTTGAAAAGGGTTAGGACGGGATCTATTGCGTCCAAACCGCAATTGGACGCAACCCGTGGGCTTTCCAGTAAGTGTAAGGATTTCGGGGAAAGGACGTTTTGGGCATCAATAACGCGGGTTAGATGTGTCGAGCAGGCTTTGGTATGCCAATTTGTTTTGGTGTCTTGCGGTTTGATGGTGTTAGAGTTGTCCTCGGGCCCCTTTTCGTTTGTTTCGACGTGTTTTGTCGACGATCGGCTATGATACCTGATTATTATCGTGGCGAGATTTGACGTTCGGATGGTTATCTGATCCGGGATTATTCTGGGAATTTTTTCCGCATCTTTCTCTTAAATACTTAATGATTTGTCTATGGGATTGAAACGTCAGCTGAAGAAGCGTCTTGGGCGAGATATGGTTCACCAAGTTTCAGCTTGAAGTGTTTATATTTATTCCTTTGGGGTAACTTTGAACCGCGGGGAAACTTTGAACAAAAAATTAATTTTGTTATATCGACTTATGGTGAAAAAACCATTAGATTTAGCGACATCTGGTTCACACTACTCAATTTGTAACACATTCAAGAATGTCACGACAGCATTTACATGAAAATAAGTTCAGAGAGTTAGCAATCCTGACATGTTACTTCGAACCTAAAATATCCACGTTCGATATGGTCTGCAAACTTTTGTTGATGTAACCGTAAGTATTTGCACTACATGCTCGCAAAATATGTCTGCTACAACAATACATTATACTAGCTACAGTATAGCAAAGGAATTTCAAATACTCCAACACATTTTGTTCTATTTATACTTTTAGAGAACAATGTGTTTAGTCATGGTTTTCGGGTAACTTTGAACGTGTTCAATAAAGCTCAAGGTTTGAAACTAACTCGGATTTTCTTCGTAGAGAATGTTCCGCTCTTACCAAAGAAAACATGATGCAGGAAAATATTCCAATTATAGTTCAGGTTCAGAAATCCCGACGGGGAATTATACCGATCACCGAATTATTCACAGCTCGGCAAGACCCCAAGGTAGGCAGAAAAGGAAGGAGCCTTCTTGTTTAGTGTAAATCATCTTCGCCCATATCTGAGAAGTTGGGACTAGATAGTTCAATCCTATTTATTGTTTTCTGATACCTATTTTTTATATTATAACAAAATGTTAGTTTAATTCAGTTTATAACAACTTTATTTTTCAGGAAAACTTCGGTTTTTTTATTCATTCTTTGTGATAATGAATGCCTGATACTATTTCGAAAAAAAATTTTTTTTAGTATATCATGTACATATTTCTATTCCACATAATTTTTTTCAAGTCTTTTTAGTATTAAGGAGTTCAAAGATACTCTCTCAGGGAGGTTGAATCGAAACCGCGTGGTTTCTTCATAGTCGTTCAATATTGTAGGCCAACTTTGAGCACACATAATTCAATTCAAAAAAAAGGTTATTGATCATATTGAAATCTAATTTTTTGTCAGCAGCAAGCTTTAACTGATGCCGGGATATATTATTTTTGGATTTTTTATTCGCTTCGTTACCGGAGTTGGCGTTATTAATATTCGTGGATTGCTTCATCGTCCGGGCAGGAGGTTGAAAAGGGTTAGGACGGGATCAGTTGCGTCCAAACCGCAATTGGACGCAACCCGTGGGCTTTCCAGTAAGTGTGAGGATTTCGGGGAAAGGACGTTTTGGGCATCAATAACGCGGGTTAGATGTGTCGAGCAGGCTTTGGTATGCCAATTTGTTTTGGTATCTTGCAGTTTGATGGTGTTAGAGTTGTCCTCGGGCACCTTTTCGTTTGTTTCGACGTGTTTTGTCGACGATCGGCTATGATACCTGATTATTATCGTGGTGAGATTTGACGTTCGGATTGTTATCTGATCCGAGATTATTCTGGGAATTTCTTTCCGCGTATTTCTCTTAAAAACTCAATGATTTGTATATGGGTTTGAAACGTCAGCTGAAGAAGCGTCTTGGGCGGGATTCAGATAAATCCTCACGGGGGTAACAATTGATAGGCATCTTAATTGGGGAATACACTGTGAAATGCTGTCAACAAAATTGAATTCCATTATATATATGTTAAGGGCTGTCAGGGACCAAATAGATGCAAACTGCTTAAAAATAATATATTTCGCAAATTTTCAATCTTTACTGTCATATGGAGTAATTTTTTGGGGGGCAAGCTCACAATCTGAACAGGTATTCATTACACAGAAGCTTGCAATTCGCACAATGTTCTTTATGAAGTACAGACAATCGTGTAGGGGTATATTCAGGAAGAATGGTATCCTTACTTTACCTGGCTTGTATATATACAGAGTTCTTTTATTTTTTCATAAAAATAAATTTTACTTTGAAGACTGTATCAACCTGAATAACACAAGAAGAATGTATGAATATTTTTTTCCTGTTCACAAATTGACCATTACTGAATGTAACATACCTTATATGTGTATTAAGTTATTTAACTTACTGCCAAAGAAAATAAGAAATATTGTTCGACACGATTTGTTCAAAAAGGAAATATTTTCAGTGTTAGTTAGTTGCGAACCATATACATTACTTGAATTTAGGGATTATTTTGATTATAATACTGTTTAATTCAACTGATATTGTGTAAACTCTTGTTTAATTATGTATGAATTTTGACTTATTTTCATTTTGTTATTTTGGTGGCAATTCTGGAAATAAATATATATTATTATTATTATTATTATTATTATGGTTCGCCAAGTTTCAGCTTGAAGTGTTTATATTTATTTATGAACAACTGCCATTGAAAGTGACACTTTTAATGTTACACTTGTTTGTTTACGTGGAAACGTGTGTTAAAAATATTTTTAGCAGTCCATTTTCTTATGATGATATGACGTGAGAAAAATTCAGCGATTGCAAATTTTCATTATCAATATTTAACAATCATTACTTATGATCATTAATATTAATCGTAAAACTAGAGAGCACAGAAAAAATAAGAAAAGGTACTTAAACAGTGAATTATTTGAATTATCCATAATGATTTCTACCAATATTTGATGGGAATAAACTTTTGGGGACAATTCAAGAAAATTCCCAAAAGTGAGAAAATTAAGCGAGAAGATGAATGTTTACTATCTTCTTCAAGCCATGCAAGAGAGAGTTTAAGCTAGAATGAAAGTCTATACCACTGGTTTGTTGAATACGAAATATGTGTTTTGAGGTTCAAAGGGAATAAAAGTCTCTTTCGAAAAAAAATATGCCTTTATGTACATGAAAGTCTTTTTTTTCAAGCTAAATAATTGCTACTAATCAGGAGAAGAAATTTTCCTCGGATCATCTGATCTACAATCTAAAAAGTGTCGAAGAGTAAGTTTAACTTAGATGCTTGATTTTTCACTCTAAATGCTGGTAGCATGCGACTCAAGCAATGGCGGCTGAAAATTTTGAGTTTCCTTAACGTATTCAAGTAGCCCTTCTTACGTTATAACTTAAATACTCGCCGTTGCGAGCAATGAAACCAAAGTTTTGAGAATTGAGATATTAACATACACTTTGTATGTCGTGTATCAAACATTGTTTTTCCCGAACATTCAAATTTTAAGTAGACCATAAAACAATTAAAATTTATGCTTTGGGACAGCTGACAGCTAAAATATATGTCGATGAGTCGATATATGTTTCATTTTTCGCTATCGATTGTATCACGGAGAATTTATGCCGGTGTTAACTTCCCAACAACCGATATCGTCAATTTAGAGAGCAGTATAATTCCCTTCATAATATAACCGCGAAGAAAAAACAGAAGATATAATAAACATCCATCGGGTATACCGCCAATTATTTCGTAAGTTATTGGATTGAATACACGGTTCTTCCATTCACAATAAATAAACATATAAAGAAATAAATAATGAAGTAATAAGATGTTAACGCTATGAAAAAATATTAAGTGAGATTGCGGACTAGTTGGTCAGTTGGCAGCAATTGATGGGGCGTGCAACGAAATCTTTCCTGTTCGTGTGTGGAATTCACGCTGTTCAAAACGGAGAGATGAATCAAAATAGAAAAAGAGTGAGAATCCCATCAATAAAGTTTTATTTCGGTAAGATAAATTTGAGCTGAAAGAGAGGGGAGCACGGAGCACTCAATTGAATTAATTAAGAACATTATGGTGACCTTTGTCTATATGAATATCTAATACTGAATACACAGTCCCTCATTTTCTCAGAACAGATTTTCATAAAGAAAAAATTGGAAATTCTGCCTTCTCTCCAAATAAAACTTTTGCTGATGAAAATATTCTGAAGGCTATGATTGAAGGTGATGGATTCAAATATTAAAAGTCTTTCCCAGGTTAGGTAATGTTAAATTAGAATGAAGGCATTTTTGTTGGTAAACACATCAGAAAATTGCTGGACGACGTTAACTTTACAAAGAAGCTCACTAGGCAGGAAGTCAGAGAATGTAAGTCTTTTGTTAGTGTTGTAAGAGGATTCTTCTGCGACAATATGGATGCAAACTACCAACAGTGAATGAACTCGTAGATGCCAGAAACCCATTCGTGCCCGAATTTCATTGAAAATCAATTTTCTTCATTCACATCTGTAATTTTTTTCTGAAAATCTAGAAGCTGTCAGTAACAATCAGGATGAAAGGTGCCACCAAGATGTTAGGACAATGAAAATCTGTATATATAAAAATGAATTGCTGTGCGTTAGGAACGCTAAAACTTGAAAACGGCTGGACCAATTTGGATAATTTTGGTCTTGACTTATTCGTGGAATTCCACGGAAGGTTTAAAGGGTGAGAAAATATAAAAATGCAAGGTATTTAATATAGTTTTCCTTAGAAATAGAGGTAATCGATTATCATTGATTTTCGATGACCATCGATTTTTGACAATTAAATATCGATGTTTTAAAATCTATTTGCATTATTTATAACATCGTTACATCTATTTCTCGATTTCAATAATTTCTTCAAGTGAGGACGACGCAGTGTTTGAACAAAATACCAATGTTATCAATTAATATTAAATAATTTACTAATAATTCGATTAACATCATGTTCGGTTATCTATGTCATTATCGGCTTCGGTGATCATTTGTGAAAATGACATTTCAAGTTACGTCTTTTTTTTTGCAGTTGATCTTTATGATAGATACTTACTCGGATACTTATGTGTGAATATTGTAAGGCGTTGAAATACAGTGGTGAATCTACTGGATATATCGTGCTGAAGGCAGAGTAAAATTGTCACAATTGGTTCCACCACCAGATCCCTTACGTTAGTTAGTTTCTGGGACAGGAAATGATTCCAAACACTTCTTGGCCAACTTTCAAATATAACAGCTGCTTTCAGATGAGTTAGGCGCAACACATATTGTACGGGATAATTTCAAGCCCACTTACAAGGTATTGAAACATAATAATTTATTATATTATTAAATTTTATATTAAAACCAGCTTACCCCGCAGACTTCGTACTGCGTCAATTGATGAATAAAAAAGCAGATTATTTCTATTCAGATTGATGAATACATATTATGTATTATCACAAATTTAATGTCACTATCAGGGAGGACCACCGAAGTAAAGAAAGTTCTCGCGCACGTAGAGGTAACCGTCACTCACAATGATAGAATGATGAACTCTTTGCCTAGGCGCGCACTTGCGATTTCTTGTCGCGCGACTGAATAATCGCAATCGCCATAAAAGAAATTCGAAAATGTTTCATGCGTGCACTTGCGACTAATAATGCGCAACTACATTCAGTAATAACATGGATTTTCCTGAAAACCGATTGCGTTGATGCTCTACTATTACGAGCTAAATAATATTAACAATAGGACCTCATGAAGTCCCTTCGAAAAAAAAAAGATAACACTCACCCAAAGAAGTTCGAACTTCGGCAGCAACTGAATTGCGATTGAATTGTCGCAAGTTTGGCTCATTCTGATCTGGGACAATCGCGTGGCTTCAGAAATGCGACTGTTTATTTATTTATTATTTAATCGCCTGTGCCTGCATTCCCATTCTAATGTTTTTGGGCTTAAAGCCTGTTTGTGTTCTTTCTAAATAAATAAACATATAGATAATGTAGGTATGTGTTTCATTTTTGCGACTAAACGATCGCGCGACAGAAAATCGCATGTGCGCGGGTACCCTTTGTCATACGAGGAATTGATCGACATAAAGGAACGACCTATTTGTTGGTTCTCACATTTCAAATATTATGTTTGCGTTTAGAAATTTAATTTGTGACAAAACATAATATTCATCAATCTGAATAGAAATAATCAGATAGTTCGCGATTTCGTTGCAAGCAGTGCCTAAGATGAAAGTTCAATGATATTTCAGTATCATAATGAGTAGGTACTCAAAGTAGTGGTGTAATGAAACTCATTACAGCATTGTTTTCTGTCATATTTCTCGTTTTGTGGTTGTCAGTACTAACCTCCAATCCGATCAATTTTTAAATCGAATCAATTCAAATTCCGTAATCTGTCAAATTTCGTAAGTCACACCAACCATTCAATTCAAAAGTCACTAACCTGAATTTTCATTTGAATTTCGAGAATATTTCATGACACTTCACTGAAATAGAGAAAATATCATTTAATACTCGTTGCAGAAGGTAATCACAACACTCATGCTCTCGAAAACTCGCTCCTTCGTCGCTCGTTTTTGCATTCGTGTTGGAATAGGAGCTCAAATGGTTTTTAAATGTACTATTGGTGATATTTAATGGGTATGTACTCAAAAATTTGCAATGTGTTTAGTTTGGTCCCACTGTTTATTAAAAATCCGCTGAAAGTCGACGTTCTGTCAAAGACAGTTGGAAGTTGGGTTATTATAAAAGCTATATTCACTGTCCTAAACAGGTGCGTCATCTATCCCATGGATTTGGGATAGATGACTCATGACGTTTTGGGATAGATGACGAACAATATTTTTTTATTTTCAGACACTAAATGCCTACTTGTTTCATTAGTCGTAAGAGAACAAGGGACAAATGGACACAGGAAGACTTGACGATTGGCCAATCGAACTACCGTTGAGGGAGCTGTAAATACTTGTTTTCTAGGTTCGAACTTTAGCCACCAACCTGAGTGGCGCTAGGTGATTGGTTTGTAAGTTTTTGAATGACAACGGAATATTTATATTATTTTGTGCAATCAATGAATAGATTTTCATTTTAAGAATGATTTGAAGGCTATTTAGGGTGTTGGCTTGTGTTAATGGATTTCTGATTGTACATTGAGTGTAGCGAATTCAGGAATACAATTAGTTTTCACAACGAATGATGAAAAAAATTGTATGCACAGATATTTAAGTTACTTGGAAGAACAATTATTTTGACCAAATGAATATGTATTACACTTTTCGGGATTACTCAAATAACATTATTAACGTAATAGTATATTATTTTATAAGGAGGAGAAGTGTCACTTTTCATGGCGAGCTTGAGTTTACCCGCCGAACGTAGTGAGGCGGGTAATTGAAAGCGAGCCATGAAAAGTCACTTCTACTCCGAATGAAATATGTTATTTTATTTTCAAACGTTTTGAAATTCATGAAAATCTGAATATCCACTTTTGGATTGATTCACATTTGGGTACATGATTCTATCCACTTACGATCGTTATAATTGAATGAATTATGGGACATTTGCCTAGTTACGGTTGCCACGCACAATTGATTCTGACAGATATGAAGCAAAATAATCATTTGCAAGCTGGTGAGAAGTGGTTGAAAGTGAAAATGTCTTCAGAAATTGAGGTTTTGGCCATTGAAGCAGTCTTTTCCCTCGAACCATCGAAGTCAATTGAAAAATATTCTGCAGCATACCTATGATGACTTCGTGAATTGGTGCAATTCGAAAAATGTGACAGTTTACCAAGAGAATGTGCTTCTAGCATATTTTAACTTAATGGCTAGTGGAATAAAATGGAAATCCTCTGCTTTGTGAGCCCAATATTCAATGATAAAGTCGCAACTAGCGATCACACATGAAATAGTTATTGGTAAATACCTTAAGTTGGGCGTATTTTTGCAGGGTAACACTTTTCCTGCCGCCGGCCGGAAAAGTGTTGCATAGCAACACTTCAGCAACCATTCATTCATCTGAATATTTACTACCTACATGGCAAATTTTGAGAAGTAACAGTAGTAGCTTTGAGCTAAGAGCTTTCACTTCCTGAAATTTTGAGGTAGCCTAAAAGGATATTCAAACCATTATGAAAAAATTCTTCACAACAGACCTATGGCAAGATACTCTCATGAAAATGAAAGGAGAAAACAAACATTTTTCCCATCTTCAGTCTTCTCACCCAAGCTTCTCTTTTTTCAATTTTGTCAATATATCAAGGGCATTAATATTTCATTCACTCATAATGAAAATATTATTCCACTAGCCAATATTATTCAAATAAACCTTTTTATTTCTGCTTAGCTTCAAGATAGCTTCTAACCTGAAATTTATCAGATGATTTGGAGAATAATCTTATGTTAACTATATAACCTTTCGATAGTTTCTCAGCATCAATTCTACTATTCAAAAAACCCAATAATTTCACCAAACTTTGTATATTAAACGAAAATATCACTAATTTATATTACAAACCATGTATTTTGAACGGGATTACTGCAAAGTATACTTGCTTTCTTAGGGCAATATTTTGCCGCTAGAGGGAGTTTAGATTTTTGGATTCGCCAATAGCGTTCTCAACAAACGATTTCACAGACGATTCCTTATATTGATGTTATACAATTGAAGTTTAATACCTAGAGATTTATTTATGATTTTATGACCACGTTCCGTTCAAAACAGTGGATTTACGGCGTCATCTCTCCCTGTTTTACCCTATACCTATACTATATACCCTATATTGAGTTTCATGTTTCATGAAAAAAATTTTTTGTCGGCCAGTGTAACGTAACGTGGCCTCTGGCGAGAACTACTTACCGCATCTGCATCCGATGAAACAATAAACTCCGACTCCATTTCATACAACATCACAATCAAGCGAATCTGAGACATCCAGAGAAACTTTATACCTTTAACTCGTGTCCTCCGTATCATTAACGTCTTCGCGTGTCCACCTCACCGTTTATGGCCCATCACTCCATCCTAACGGCAGTTTCCAATCATAAGGCCGGTTGACATTCAGATCGTATCCTATTGAAAATCCGACGCCCACTCGCTCCCTCTGTACGTTTTGCGGGGATTTATTCCAATATGATCTTTCCGTGCGCCTGTTTAGACATGTTTAAGAGGGTCGTTAGCGGCTTTGCTCGGCCGTTAAGAACCAGATCTGAAATACAAACCGGAGAGTCTGTCGTATTTTCTATTAATTTCAGCGAATTCTTTCTGTTCCCGAGTGTAAATGGGACATCGGGGCTGGCTGTGATTGCTAGTTAGGATGCTGAGTTAGTGCTGTTTTTTTTTGTAATGGCGTTGCGGTCGGATTTGCTATTCAGAAAAATCGATTACCCGCTGGGCGCTTTCGAAGTTACAAGAAACGGCTTTTTTATTTTAAGTGGTTCAGATCGAAATTTCCGAGTCAAAATCACATTTTTCTACAAGCGTGCACTTTCATTCTCTTTCCCGCACGTATTTCAATTCGTAAAGAGTCACATTGCCAAACAGTGTGGGAAAAACCCCTGCTATTCCATTACCGCACGCAAATGCGTGTGGTAATGGATTAGCAAGGGTTTTTCTCGCACGCTTTTTCTAAAGAATAAACTGAATAATGATATATCTCTATGCCACTGACGACGTTACTATGGAAACGGCATGTGAATAAGAATTAATACATTGTCATTATATTATATGAAATTGTGTTTAAATATGCATAATATCAACTCAAATTCAATCAGTACGCTACGGTAAAATGGATACTTCGGGATCTGATGATGGCCTGCCAGAAGAAATATTAGCAGCTTCTTATGAAGCGAGTTTAAATTTGTTACCGGCCAAGTCGAAGATAAAATATGAGAAGCAATATTCAGAATTCATTGATTGGTGTAATTCCAAAAAGGTTCAACCGAGGAAGGAGGAAGTGTTTTTCGCTTGTAGAAAAAATATTGTTCCTAACTCGCGCGGAAAGTGTTTTTCCCGCACTCAACTGCTTACCCGAACTCCGCTTCGCGTCGTTCGGGTAACGGCAGTTTCGTGCGGGAAAATATCACTTTCCGCACTTGTTAGGAAAATAACTATTATTTATCGTTTGGCAGTTCAGACACAATGAGCTTGAAAACTTATTCATACATATTGATAAAAATAATAACCGATGGTGGCGCTGCATACGCCGATCAGCTGATTCCCGAAACGAGTATTGTTTTGTGTTTACATTAGCTATCTTTTCATAATTTTTTAATTTTAATGTTAATTCACTATCAATAATCGAAGTTCTTTGCTTAAATTGTGGATCCTCTGGGTTATATTTTATGTGTAAGTATAGGAAATATTGTGCTTTTTGTTATAGAGCAAAACACAATTCTATGCGACACCGCCGGCGATAGCTGGAACTAAGCCCGAAACGAGTGTCGTTTTGACAGTTAGTACGTGAAAGCTGGGTTTATTTGTTTATTTTTACGTTTTTATTGGGATAAAAAGATATGCCTAAGGAAAAAAACCGTGAAAAACACTAATTGATGTGTTTATGGATGTAATTCTAAAAATTCTAGGAATCCTGGAGCCCATTTTCGTGGTGAAAATCAAAATGTTTACTTTACCAATAAACTAGAAATCGTAGAGGAAATTAATAGACGTAAATCCTGGGAGCATGTTTTGATAATGGAAAAACCTGTATCTAAACATATTAGAGTATGCTTACAGCATTTCCGACCAGAAGATTGTGAGAAAAAAGCAGTTCAAGTTCAAATTTTTGTTCATATCGTTCTTGTACAATAATTTTCATTCTTATCAAAATATATATATATATATAGAAGTTTCAACAATTCTAGAAGCCTAGTTGAAATTGATAATGTGCAATAAAACTAGAGACCTTGTGAGTTTAAGTGATTCTCTCGATGGTTGCAAAATTAAACTAATGTTCAGCAGTGATCAAATCTACATATGGAATTTCAAATAAATTGCGAGAATTGGCAATTTTGAACAATGTATCATACATATATGTATCAATTTAATATTAATATTAAAAATAGCTTGACAATATTGACGTTCATTTAGCAATGGAAAAGGTGCAATCAATCGATGATGAGTTGAATTATTTTATTTTATTATAACTGCAGCCTAAGACACAAGTGAGATGCAATAAATGAATAATACATTAAAATCTAGCGTAATGAATTCTTCAACATGATTAATCAAGGATCACATCATGTTCTGCATACATACGGTTCTCTGAAGAATGTCCATTTTTATTCAAAATTAATCACCCATTTTCTATTCATAGATTTCTTCCCTTCCTAAAAAGAAAAAAAATTAGTAGCTTCTATTAAATGAATATATTGTTCATGCTAATGTTCATTTATATTACAATTTTACCTTCACAATCAGTAGAATTGTCAAAATATTTCGTAGTACGTACAACCTTGTATAGTAGAAGGGCTAAAATATGCTTGCAAATTCCAGACAATCTTGCTTAGTATCTGTATATAATCTTGTCAACCTTCACACCATCATTTTTATAATACATCATTTCCTCAATATGATGGGGTTGTCCTTGTAGAATTCCAATATTTTGAAATAATTTTTTCCCACATAGAATCAAATGATTGCATTGCAACACTTGCTCACCCTCTATACAGCATCTGTGAGCATGTAAATATTGGAAAATTTCCTATAATTAGAGGAACCTTTGGTTAACATCTCGCCAGATGATCTGAAAAGCATTCAAAATTAATAGTGCTCACCTCAATATTTTACATAAAATATAACAAAAAGCATAATATTACCTATACTTGCACTTACAATATAATCCACAGGATCCACAATTGAGGAAACAAATTCGATTATTGATTATCAATAAACGTTTAAACTGAAAAATCCCATAAATACGAATAGTAAGCTAATGTAAACACGAAACAATACTCGTTTCGGTAAACAGCTGATCGGCGAATGCAGCGACACCATCGGTAATTATTTTGTCCAATATTCTAGGTGAAATATTGAGGTGAGCATAATTCAATCATGAATGTTTTTCAGATCATCTGGCAAAATGTTTACCAAATGTTTCTCAATATTTACATGCAACACCTCATGAATTATATTCGGAAGGTAAGCAGGTGTTGCAATCCAATTATTCGATCCTTTGTGGGAGAAATATTATTTCAAGGACCACCATACCAAATTGAGGAAATGATATTTTGTGAATGAAAATGTGAAGGTTGAAAAGATTATATACACCTACAAAGCAAGAAGAAATTTGCAAGCATATTTTAGCTTTGCTTCTGTACTGTTCAAGGTTGTACTTACTACAAAATATCTTGTCAATTCTGCTAATTGTGAAGGTAAAATTTATTATTGTTTAGTTTTGTCTCCGCTGTTTTTCTTTTTGCTTTCCATAACACAGAAATGTACAAAACACAACACATTAGTCATTATCCATATTTTATGAAAATTAAGAAAAGGGTGAAATAGTTTGAGAATTAATAGATCATGAAAATATCCATGATTGTAATATAATTGAACATCAGTATGAACAATATATTCATGTGAAAGAAGCTACAAATTTTTTTTCTGTTTAGGAAGGGAAAAACATCTATGAAGAGATTAATTTTGAATAAAAATTCACATTATACAGAGAACGAAATGTATGGAGAACATGTTATCATCGATTAATTATTTATATTGAAAAATTCATTACCCACTAGATTTTTATGTATTATTCATTTATTGCTTCTCAGTTGTGTTTTAGGCTGCAGTTCTATATATAAAATAAAATTATTCAACGTATCTATGGATTTATTGCGCCTTTTCCCTTGTATTACAATGCTAAATGAACGACAATACTTTCAAGGCATTTTTAATATTTTTATTCAATGTATACATATATGTATATTATAATTTCTGATTTTCGGCCCACATGATAATAGGTTTATATATATATTTTTTCTGTTTTTTTTCTTTCTCGTCTAAGTTGCATCTGTTAAAATTTTTTTTCCCTTTTGTAATGAGGTTTACTAAATATTTTCTACGAATTTATTGTTACATTATCTCTCGAATTTTTACTTGAATTCCGATATGTTTTTTTTTTCTTATTGTTTCTTGAAGTTTCTTCATTTTTTGTACATAAACTGTGAACACTTTTGGGTATTAAATTACCTGTATGTGTCCTGGTGAATAAATAAATAAATGAATAAATAAATAAATAATGTTTGAAATTGCCAATTCTCGGAATTTTGTTGAAATTGCACATATAGATTTGATCGTTGCTGAACAAATGTTCAATTTTGCAACAATCGAGAGAATCACTCAAACTCACAACGTCCCTAGTTTTATTGCACATTACATATATGCATTCAGCACTTTTTCACTTTCAACTAGGCTCCATGAATTGTTGAAGCTTCTACATACTTCAAAAGATCCAACTCAAATTTATTTTGACAAAAATGAAAATTATCGTACAAGAACTATCAGAACATAAAAGTTCCCAATAGCTGATCTGATATATGAACTTATAAATAATATTATCTAAATATTTTATAACTTATAAAGGCTTGTGGGTACTTTGAACGAAAATAAAATTTTACCGTGAAATTCATGCAATAACAATCTTACGATGTGAAAAAATTAATCATAAGTTGAAGATAGCTGCGATTTAATGTATAAGATTACAATTGAATCAACAAACAGATAAACACAATCCCTATATTTCCATTTGAAAAAACAGACGAGGATTGTGGAGCATGGAGGTTGAGAGATTCATTTAATGAATCTTTAACTATTTTAGAAACTAAAAGTATTTTTCGTGAAATTGACGCATTTTTGCTGTGATAAATCATTTAAAACGAGTTGAATACGACTCTGTTCAAAAAAATATTCACAGGATTAAATTTCTGGTGTAATCGATGATCTGATGCTCGGAAAAACTTAAACTTAATTGAAATTGAGTTATATTTATGACTGTATATGTAACTACATTCTCTTTTATAATAGATGTTTTTTTGTTGTTTTATTTTTTATATTAATTCGCAACATTTAAAGAAATTTAATTTTCTGGGGTCTCGATATTGTTAATTTTTTTCTGCATTTTTTTCCCATTAGTCTCCAGCATTACAGCTTGGTTTCATTTTATTATACAGGTTAAATTATTTTTTTTCTGTAACTGGGTATGTTGCTGTTGAAAACTTAATGAAAATAAAATATTTTATCACCAAAAAGGAGTCCCCTCTATATGATTTTTGACGGATTGTTTAATTCTTCACGCAGTGGATAATTTTCATCCTTATGCCTTGTATATCGGAGTGCTCACTTCATGTTCAAGTTTCTTGTGTAATTATTATCTGAGGAGTTCCCTTGATAGTAAAAGAATCTCCACCTTGGAAAACACACTGTATAGTATATATTGCTCCTTCGTCGCTCGTTTTTGAATTTCGCATTCTTGTTGGAATAGGAGCTCATTCTGCAACTTGTTTTAAAGTATAGGGTGAAACCCGGATAGATGCCCCAGTTGGATAGATGCCCCATTTTCAAAATACCTAACTTCCCAAACTCTCCACTAATAACTAATAGTATAAGAATGATCCACTGTCACCCTTAACTTCAGTTGGTAACAAAATATGGTACAGTGAGGACGCGTTTTGCAAGTGTATGTGATTATCTCCGCAACGAACTTCGGAAACATGAAAAAGTTTCAAAGGCTAGTATTTGCCGTTGTAGCTAGTTATAAACTCGATCAAATTTTTTATTATATCAATAAACTGGGTTTTCAAATGTGCATCTAAGTATGACCAGTTGCTTTTTTGTTTTTAATTTGCGAAACAAGTGCATGGGCATCTAACCGTACCGAAAAGGATGGTTGCCCTTATTTTTCGAGGTATAGATGCCCTTAGGGGACATAAATATCTCTATACAACCCATACACCTTTAAAGTCTGAGTATTAATTCTTTTAAATATTTTAGTGTTCTGTTATAGTTTGTGTACCGATCTGAACTATTTACTGATTGTAGCAAAACCATGTCGCGGAAGTATGAGAGAAAAAGAACGAGTACAAGGTCAAGTTTGCTCTTGGACCACAGAACAACTCGAAGCAGCTTCCGATGAGAAAGAACATTACGAAAGCGTTATGCCCCTGAAATATGAAATTATTAATGAAAAAAAGTCTCGGTCAAATTGATTCAGTGTATAAGGTATCACTCAACTGGCTTCATGAAACCTGTACACTTTTTCGGAACTACTGCTCAAGATGTGGAAAACTTAAAACACTATCTGACTGATACCCTCTTCGTTGTGTTGTTTTGTTTTAAAAAGAGTACATACTTCTATTTCTCTTGAAACCTATTAGGTATTTAAATTTCATAACAACAATGAAAAATTCGTATACCTATTTGTTGATACCTGTTCAGGCCAAGTGAACGAAAAATAATTTCGTCAAATTTAATAAAAATTCATTGTTTCCTTTCATAATTCTGAAATCGAAAATAAATTAATACCTCCGCTCGAATTCAAATTCATGATATGTATGTACCATATGCTACCAGCTGTAGGTTTTCTTGAGTCGACGCATATTTCATTTTTATCAACACATTTATTCCTTCTTAGTCAGAAAGAGAGAAAATTCGACTCACGAAGCATCTGCTACCACCATTTTCAACAAGTTTATTTCGTTTCCGATAATTCGATTTAATTCAAAGTTTTCATATTCATAACACAAAGTTTCCATATACCTATTTCAATCTCGCGATCCCAATCCGAGAACATCAAATTGCAATTTGGTGCAACCTTTGGACAATTCAAAGACTGTGTATTTTCACTGCGTATTCGAGTCAGTGGCGTGACTCGCAAACGGTCACAAGGATAAGTGAAGAAGCCTTCTCAGCTTCAGGATCAGACGCCCTGTCCTGTGTTCGGTTGATGAGCTCAATCAATCTGTTTATTGTGGTGGTCAATACATCAAGATCCTTAACAACTACCCTCTGCTGGAGAAGGTAAGAATTTATTATTTTCGACTTGTTCACTTATCCACTTCGTATTGTGTTGGGACATTGTTTCCTAATTTTAATTCTACAAAATACAGTCCAATAGCTCATCAATTTTGTTCAATTTTGATAAATTTCAAATTTCTTAATTTTCCGGATATTTCAACTATTCTGAATCCATCTAATTTTAACATTTTTGAACCAACCCCAACAATACCTACCTGATATTTTATGATATAAAGAATTTATATTTTAGTTTAATAAATGCTCTCGAAATTTTATTAAGTAGGCTGATTTGAGTTATATTACGATTATAACAGACATAACGATAAGAGATTTCATTGAATTTGGCTTTGTAATTTGATCACACAATATGAAGGGCATCTATCCCGGACTGAAGGCATCTATCCTTCTCAGTATTTTCATAGTGGGGCAACTATCCATACCTGTAGGCATCCATCCCCAGAAAAAATGTTCCACAAAAATCAAAATTCTGTGAAATTTGCTAATGCTAGGTCAGAAAAAACCCACAGTATTTTAACTCAAATACCAAGTCTAGCTACTTTCATAAAAATTATTCAGATAAAATCGATATTTTCGAAAATATGTGGCAATTTCAAAAAGTGGGGCATCTATCTGGGTTTTACCCTACTATTATTCCATGAGTGTTTTTCTCAAAGTACTTAAGGTAAATGTCCCAATTATCGACAGTGTCCCAATTATCGACATTTCTGAAGTATTATCTGTTTAATAAGAAGAAAAACGATCTCATTACAATTTGTATGTAACATACTTCTGATACATACTTTAAAGATCATATTGAAATCAAAAAATAGTTTTCCCTAACCCCTCTAACCCAAAAAAACTGCTGCTCAACAGTCGCGTATCAGTCGTTTTCTAGTGAACACCGTTCTACTTCCTCATAAGGTAAGCGCATACTCTTTCATTCGCTTCAATTTTCACGTACAATATTTCACTAAACTGTAAAATATTGATTACAAACATAGTTATATAGGATGATTCTGCTTCTGTATTATCAAATTTTGACTATTAATCCTATATTTTCATGAAAAAACAGGGTGTCGATAATAGGTACATCTGAAAGCTACTGTGTTCCAAATATCGACATGAGTGTCGATAAATGGGTCTCGTATGAATTTTTTTGACTGAGTGATAGTTAACAAAGTAAAGTGATTTCCTAAAAAAAAATTTTGTGGGGTTGTTCATGAAACTCATCCTTCTTCCTGTACCAATTATCGACATATTGTTTTTCGTCAAATTATGAAATGGGAGTACAATGAATCGTGGTGTCGATACAACGTGCAACTTGTTGTCGATATTTGGTGCAATACAAGTCGATGTCTAGGACAGAAACGATTAACTTGAAATACACTTTGAAAAAAAAAACAGTCATCATTATTTCACTTCTGTTAACATAATTCGCTTCGAAATGATTGAATATTTCACCTAATATCAATCGACAATCAATTTATATTCAAGTCAACACTCATTTCAATAATATTTTAACGGATGTCGATAATAGGAACATTCATATGTCGATAATTGGTTATTTTGCGTTTTCAGTGAGCTTTCCACTTACAGTAACAGAACAGGCAAGCATTTTCGGAAGTAATTGCACAAGTGCATCAAAATTACCGATAATATTGCATGACAGCGTGTTGTCTAAAAACTGCATGAGTTCATTTTCATTTTTGGAGAAAGGTGGAGGGCTCTTTCTCCAAAAATGAAAATGACCGAATGCAGTTTTTCAAAGACAACACGCTGGAATGCAGAATTTCAGGTCATTTTGATGCACGAGTGTAATTCGGGTGAATATTTCCCGAAATTGCTATGGATACGAGCAGTGCAATTATCGCAGGGATCTTTCGCTCTCTACAATGCAATTATCGCTGTAATTTTCGATAATTGCATTCTATTTACATGAAGTTTTTGATAGGAGGAAAATATTCATTAAGGAAATTCCAGAAAAAAATATTCCCACTCCTTTCAGACACGCACTTCTCTCGCCTTGCACAGATGAACACTCAGTCACTGCAGAGAAGGAACAGAGAATTGAAGGAGAGAGAAAATTATTGAAATCACCAAAAAAGAAAAAAAGTAAAACAAAGGAAAATATAAAAATGGGAAATCAGGATCCGTCGGAAAAATGTGAATACGCTAAAGGTGATTATGAGTTCGTAGAATATGATGCTGAATATTTTCCTGGGTTAGCATTGAAGAAGTCTGGACAATCATACCAGGCATTGACAAAAAGCCATGGTAACTGTAGATGGCCCAACGTTGATGATATTTTGCATTACGAAGAAGAAATATGCATATTGAATGAATGTGGCATATATGACATACCTGAAATGCAAGAATTAAATAAAATTGAATTCATATCAAAGTTTTTTAACTTTTAATATTTATTCCAGAATAATATTGTACTTGTTCGCTTTTGATGTTATTTCGAACTGTTGTTTTATTTTTCATCATGCATAAAAGATTTTTTCATTCATATAATTTCTGTCACGTTGCTCAGAATGATATAATTCACACCCATTTTTAAATTTCCACTATGTCGATAATTGGTACCACCACATGTCGATGATTGGGTTTTCTCATTTTCTAGTTGTCGATCATTGGGACATCTGACTCGTCTGTGTTTTATTCAATTTTAATTATTTTACAGTATACGAATTAGTTTTTTTATGTTTGTTTATTCAAATATATAACATACATAGAATGGGAAATTCAGGAAATTCAACAAATTCTACTTATATTTCAACTCGGAAATCATACTCTCTTCGCAAGATCTCACTATAGTGTCGAATAAAGTTCCTGGTTTTAACCTTCCCAGGAGAATATGGTCCCTTCTTAATCGAATAAGAACAGGTCATGGTCGTACCAACAGCATGCTTTTCAAGTGGAATTCGGTTGATAGTCCTAATTGTGAATGTGGTGAATCAGAGGAAACAGTTGAACACCTAATTAATAATTGTTCGATTTATAAATTCCAAGATGGCATTAGAGCCATACACAATATATCAAACTCATTTTTGCAATGGGTTGAAAATTTCAGATCAATTTGATGAAGTATAAATTGAATTCTCTTGCTGTTCTGGCTTTTTTTATTTTCAGGTTGGAGTTTGTGTTTGGAAATCCTTCCTCCGAAGAGCCGTCCCGCTGATCGTGATGTCCTTCTATATAGAATATTCAGATACAACAATTTTATTTTATTTTTTTAACGGGGAGACAGGTTTTTTCGGCTGAGGTTTTTTCCCCTGGCTCTATAGTATCGTATGATACTGGTGATGAAAGTATCGTATGATACTATAGTATCATACGAAGAATGTTGTGGTACCCCGTTCCTTTTTTTACCTCAGCTTAGGTTCTTTTTGTTTCAACATTTATTGTATTATTTTAGCTCTCTTATTCAAAAGAATATATATATATATATAGTGTCGATAATTGGGACATTTACCTTATGTGATCTCTCTCGGGAGTGCCAGAAAACGCATCATCTCGTTATGGAAATACGAACTGACGAATTAACTTTTTCCACTAGCAACCCGTAACTGACCTCATCCGTCCTGATACCGAAAATTTAATTCGTCCTGCCCTCTCATTCAATTTAAAATGCGGTGTGGCGTGAATCAACCGAAACAGTTTATGTATATATTGTGTTTTACACACAAGAGAACGCACGCCCACGAATCTATATATGTTTATTTTAACAAGGGGTTGGTTCTTTTTGTATGTAAATCACCGCGAGTTTATGAATAAGAGGAGGCCATAACCATAAATATATTTCGTGAGCAGTCCGCCGGTCCATCATCCTTTCTTTTAGCGCGTTATCTTGTTAGGTGTACTTACGGCCTCCAGTGGCGTTCCATTTACCGAAATTAAGCTCGTATGTGATGTGATTTTTCAATTTCGGGACGATAAGAGGATTTAATTCGAGAACTGACGTTTGGAATGATAACGAAAAGAGAATACTAAACAACAATGACTTTCCATGAATGTCAGAGTGATAACCAGAATTGTGTAAATAAATGAACAGATTAATTTTATTCGAATTTCTTCAATTATTGTGAACAATAACATGGAACTGAAACAAATTATATCCGATAGTGTTTCATACAATATTCGTAAAATCCATTAAGTTATATGGCTCACAATCTACAAAGGTACCTAATCTGAAAATTCGTTCTTAATTTTTTTTAGTCCATTTTGTAGTTCTGATCATTTGGCCAAGTTTTTGAGTTGGCCTCTATATTGTGGAGTCCATCCTCCAGAAATTCCGGCTAGCACAATCGTCTGGCTCTATCTACGAGTGTTTTTATAACTCCTCGTTTCTGTTGAGGATGATGATTGGACTGCTTGTGTAGATACCGGTCAGTGTGGGTTGGTTGGTAAAAACACTCGTAGATAGAGCCAGACGATTGTGCGAGCCGGAATTTCTGGAGGATGAACTTGAACATCTACAGCATGCATTCGTCGCTAACGGATATAATGCTAAGGAAATTCAGAGGGCAATAAGACCAAGACTTTCCACACGTGTTGATAACACATCACAACCCACCCCCAATGGAAGAGCTATCTTACCATATATCCCCAAGGTCACCGATAGAATTGGTAGAATACTAAAGGGCCACAATATAGAGACTGTCTATAAGCAAACTCAGAAACTTGGCAAAATGATCAGAACTACCAAAGATAAAGTCGATCCACTCTCTCAACCCGGTATTTACAGGATACCTTGTGACTGCGACAAAGTCTACATTGGCACAACAAAGCGAAGTATCAATACGAGAATTAAGGAGCATGAACGATGCTGTCGACTCAATCAGACAGAAAAATCCGCACTAGCGGAACATGCTCTGACAGATGGACACAATATTGTTTTCTCAAAGGTAGAAGCTATTTCAAACATCAAAAGTTTCTTTCCTAGGCTGAACATGGAAGCCATTGAGGTATATAAACATAAGAACAATATGAACAGAAGGAAAGAAACTCCTACATAGCGCATGGTTGCAGGTGTTGGAAAAGACCAAAATCAAGCCAATACAAAGTGGGGGCGATGGACCAATCAACATCGTGCGCGTAAACCTTCTCCCGCCAATGATCAGGGTATAAGTGGGGCCAACGGATCGAATCAAGCATCACTTTCGGAAATTCAGCGGTCGAGTTACAATCTAAGACCAAGAATCCTCGGAAGATGCCTACCGCAGTTGTGGGCGAAACGTTAGGTGAAATAATTCCTAATAGACCACGGCCAATGAGCCCGGAAGACTCTCTTAATGTCAATATATCCGGTCGTGAAAGCCTGAAACAATATGACTGTTAAATTTTACAGGGTGATCCACATTCGATTAATTCATTAAAAATTTGGTTTCCTAAACAAGAACAGATGCTCTATCGATTTAGAATATTTTCAGTGCTGCAGTGTTGGCGCTTATGTCAAAAAGTAGTTACTACTTTGTTATTTCAAAAGTCACGCCCTGTATATTATTGCATTTTTGTATGAATCGTAGTAACACGATTATTTTGGTATTACTTCCTCATACTTACATTCAGCGGTTTTTGAGTAGTTGAATGATTTCATCTTTTTTTGTGCAAAACATAGCTCCATACTATAAATGTTAGGAAGCTGAAATTTCGAATTCGAATACAGAATGGCAAGATCCTATGCATCAAGCACGTGTTACATAGTACGCTTCTAATTATACAGAGTCATTCAAAATCAAATGGTTTTTCGAGACATACAAAAACGGTCGAAAGTACATTTTTTTCAATGGAATTTCATGTTTATTTTGAGAATTACTGAAATAGAATTGAATTTTCCTTCATATGATATATCATATACTTCACCTAGATTGTACGATTCTGCGTTTAACTGAAATTTTATAGTTGCGCACGTTTTATCATTGCGAACGCCGTGAAACTGCTAAACAAAACCAGCTTAAAATGAGCGGTTCGTACAGACTGACTTCAACGGATTACTATGATTCGCTGATGATGATAATGATCTAAAAACTCTCAAATAATAAACGAATTCTAATAATGTTCATTCTTCGAACGATTCGGCGGTTCCAGCAAAAAAAATTTTCAATCTCTGATAAACGTACCTATATCTCAAAACGTCTAAACAGGTATTCATCACAGATGGCAATGAAAAACCATTACATGATGAAAATTGACATCATGCAGATTTGACAATTATAGTTTGTTGATATTGATACATTCGCTCGTTCTTCATAGTATAAGGAAAATAATGAGTGAAATGGAAATAAATACCGATTCAAATGAAATTTTGATGAATATGTTCATTCGCCATGGGCAAGATAATAGTTAAGATAATAGTTATTATTAGTGATAATGTGTGTACAATATAGACATTTATGATACATAACTTAAAACAAAATTCACTGCATGGGTTTTAACATATTCTCCATATCTTCCCCTTCTACCAGCAACAATTCAGGATTTTGCTTTACTTTATTTATATATTCTTCCGCCAGACAACAAGCTTTCTCTATACTATAATTTTTGGACACCAACTGAACCCATTTAGCCTCGAGTTCTTTCAATTGTTCACCAACCTTCGTTTGACTTGATTTCCTCTGCCAGTTCAATTCTTGTAAAGACTTTCGCAACGCAACTACTTTAGCGGTAGCTATCTTTTCCGTATCTGTTACAGTCTGCATATACCTCTGCCATGTTGGACAGAAGTATTCTATCATGTGAGTCAAATTGGATATCCTCACTCCCTGGTGTTTTAGTTGAGCCTCTGAGTTATCTACACATTCTTGCCATGCACTTATCTCATTTGCTTTACCACTAGGTGGTGGTGGCAGCTCGTATCGTTTCATTGAGAAATGTTCCAAGGGGCTCCGATTTTGCAGTCTCTCGAATTCATTGTGCATCATTGGCGACTCGAAGGAAGATATATTTAGTGGTGGTAGGTGTTCTCAATAATTTTTTGTAGGTCGGTATCTTCTACATTCTTCTTCTACCATAGCAAGAGCTGCATCTCGGACTCCAGCTTCGTTATATCCTTCGTCAATGTATGGTAGAGCATCAACAATTACTTCTCCAGCCATTTTAAAAATTTTAATTGTTAATTTTATTGTAAAGAGAGAATTGCAGATTTGTATGTTTTATTTCAATATAATTGGGCAATGTGACCAAATAACAGCAAGAACATGCATAAAATTTCAGTTGAACGCAGAATCTCACAATCTAGGTATAGGAATATGATATTTCATTTGGAAGGAATTTCATTTTTTTTTCAGTAATTCTTAAAATATACAGGGCATCCCATTTGAAAAATGCACTTTCAACCGTTTTTGTATGTCTAGATAAACCATCGAATTTTGGATGACCCTGTATGCATAGAATCTTACCATTCTGCATACGAAATTTCAGCTTCTTAAGATTTATAGTATGGGAGTTATGGATGCTTAACTAATGCTATGTTTTCCATAAAAAAGAGGATTAACCATTTAATTACTCAGAATCCGCCGAAGGTAAGTATGAGAAAGTGATACCAAAATAATCGTGTTACTAGGGTAGAAAAGTGCAATAATATACAGGGTGTGCCTTTTGAAAAAACCAAGTAGTTACTTCTTTTTGACATGGGCGGCAACACGGCAGCACTGAAAATATTTTAGATCGATAGAGCATCTGTTCTTGTCCAAGAAACCAAATTTTCAAGTAATTCCTCCATACAACTTTCCCTAAACGACTAACGTACCATCGACCGTGGATCACCCTGTATAAATATGAAGTAAGTATAAAAAAATAGCTATTCAGTAATCGATAAATGTTCGTTATCGATACATGTTGAAAAAGGAGGGGACTCTTTGATCAAACCATAGATTTTGTACGACAATTTTTCTTTTCATATAATTATCTTGGGATTCAACAAGAAATAATCGTATTAGTAATAATTTTTTAGAATCATCGATCGATATCAAATGAAATCGTCTATAGGTTGTGCATCGTTATTCTCAATCAAATATACTTTGCATTGTTTAGAGTCTGTTTTAGGTTCAGGTTTGGATACAGTTTTGATGTCAAACAAAATGTAGAAATATCAAAGAACAAAATCAAATCGTACTGACAAGCCAACTTTATAGTTTTACTCATACATTATAAATTTTTGCATCACCATTTTTTTATATAAATGAATTTTTCAATACATTAGTTTTTTAGGGTTGGTTTATTAATGTTTATCTACCCTTATCGTCACATATATTTGCGAACACCATTTCTTATGGAAAACTAACATTTCAAGATTGTTTATTTCGTTACACAAAAATTTGAATAGAAATATTAAATTCCGAAACAAATATTTATATATATTCTTATGAAAAAGAGAGCTAAAATAATATAATAAATGTTGAAACAAAAAGTACCTAAGCTGAGGTGAAAAAAGAACGGGATATCATAACATTCTACTATAGAATCATACGATACTATCATCAGTAGTATCATTCGATACTATACAGCCAGAGGAAAAAAACCTCAGCCGAAAAACCTGTCTCCCGTAAAAAAAATAACATAAAATATTTAATATCAGGAAAATCTTGAAAGACATCAGTGTGATCATCTTTGTGTTATCCGTCGATGGGCTCGGATAAACAGATTCTTCAGATTCTTAATCTGAAATGAAAAAAGAAAGAAGCGGAAAAGAAACCGATTATTCAAAATAAATCAGATGCATTTTAGAAATGCATTTGCTACTTTGAAAAACATCAACATTCAGATTTCTTGGCCAAATAATGTTCGGAGGTTTATAAATACTTATGACAGAAATGTCACAAAATTTGAAAGAAATGACAAAAGACTCCATCAATTTCCCCTTTCCGAATCTGTTGAAAATTACGAACTGATAATTTTTGAACATAACAAGCTAAACTTGTAAAAAAATCAATTAATACATTACCTTTCAACTGTACTCTTTCACGAAGATTTTTTTCTGTTCCTGTGTGGGTTTTTTGCAGAAGAATCACTTCGATACCATGTTCATCAGCTAATTTGGAGACGTAATCACACTTGTCTTTCGAAATTGCTTCGATATTCAAATCCACAAATTATTGCTCTCTGGTCGTGAGGGTTTCTCAAACCGGATACGACCTTCCAGGTTTCGGCACTTCGGATGTTTGAAGACCTCTACGGGACCCCAATGAAAGGAAATCATCTCCCATAGATGAACCAAACATTTTATAACACAAGAAAACAGAATATTTTTCAGGACCGAAAACTACGACATATTCCGGAAATTGTCATTCTGACAATGAAATTAACGTGATATCAGTTTCGAAGAGATGAACCCGAGGGTGAACCACATTGATCTCTGGACAGTTTAAGCATCATGCCGCTCCCATTCCTATAAATTTCGCCTGGTGCAGATTCCTATTATCGAGCCAGATGTTGTAGAAAGCAAATATATTTCACATTGGGTAGCTAGCTGGCTGTTATTGCCAAGAAGCAAATCCCTATAATTCTTCGTTATGTCTTTCATGGAGGTCAAATTCGCGAAGGAGAAGCATCCTGCAGGGATGTGCAATGAAATTGGCAGGAGAACAGGAGCTTTCAGTTTGAAGTTCACAAAAAAATTCAATCGACTCTACAATGCGAATGACTCGAAATTTGTTTTCACAAATGAAGAACGGTCGATCAGGTTAGAACGCCCTGTTGTTATTAAAGGAATGAAAAAAGTGGAACTGTTTTTGTGACTCAAAAAACATCATTCAGTTCCTTGTAAACCGAAACAATTTGAATGGATCACAAATTTCAAAAAGAACGTGAGAATATGGGATAATTCAAGAGGGAATGGTACAGTAAGTATGAAGGGTTGAGGAGATTTTGGCTTACAATTGTCTTCGAAATATGTCCCCTTCCTTATTAAAATCAACCATAACATCCCTGTCGAGCCACAACTTCTCTGAGTCTATTCGTAAAATTAGTAAAATTCTTCAAAATCGTAGGAATCTTTGTAAACTTCAGAGGATTCTTGGTCTAAGATTTTACCTCGAACGCTGAATTTCTGACACTGACGTGTTCGAACCGGAAGTGTTATCTGCACCCCTGTCACCCCAGAAGACACAGATAAAATTGGTAGAATACTGAAAAGGTACAACATCGAGACTGCTTATAAGCCGACACAAAAACTGCAAATGATCAGATCTACCAAAGACAAAGTCGAACCACTTTCATGAGCCGGTATTTACAGGATACCTTTTGACTGCGGCAAAGTCTATATTGGTACAACACAACGGAGTATCAATACGAAAATTAAGAAGCACGAACGATGCTGTCGACTGAATCAAACAGAAAAATCCGCACTAGAGGAACATGCTCTAACAGATGGACACAACATAGATTTCTCAAAGGCGGAGATTATTTCCAATATCAAAAGTTACTATCCCAGGCTGAACATGGGAGCCATTGAAATTTATAGACACAAAAGTAACATAAACAGAGAAGAAGAGACCCCTTTTTTACATAGCGCCTGGTTACTGACCTAAGAGAAAACAAAGATTAAGCAGATACGAAGCGAGAGCGATGGGCCAATCAACATCGCGCACGTAAACTCACCACCTTTTCCCGCCATTAACTGGGGTGAAGAGAACACTTCGAACAAGTCAGTGTCAGAATTTCAGCGTTCGAGATACAATCTTCGGCCAAGAATCCTCTGAAGATGCCTACCGCAGTTGTAGGCGAAACGTTAGGTGAAATTATTCATAATGGACCACGGCCAATAAGCCGAGAAGACTCTTTCAATATAATTTTTTTAACTGTTTCTTGTTTCAGAGACTAGGAGAGAAATCTATAAAAAACTGTCACAAAAATCTTTGTCAACTGTCAATTGTGTAATTAAAAAATTCTCTTGGTTCAGAATCGTGAGAGTTTTTAAGAAACGTCAACTGTAAGAAACATAATCCTGTAGATTTTTTCCATATATGTAGACTCGGAAACGTCACAAATCTCAATAATTATTTCATAGTTAAGCAACAATTTTTTGGATAGGATTTATCTCTGAGATATCACGAAGGCTGTTTTCCATTATTCATGGGAAATTTAATATTGTTAAGAACACTGGAAGAGAAAATCCTAAACAAATATGAGAAAAATCAAGATTCTCTCACAATATATTTCGGAAACAGTTAAACCAAAAAACTCGAAAATATGCAGCAGTAGAAAAAACAGAAAAAAACAAATGTTATTTCTAGTGTCCCCAGAACATAATATACTGCTCCACTAGAATTAGGGATATCGTACTCAATCTTTTTGAAAAGTATGTAATCTTCTAGAAAATCGCTCTGAAATCATTTAAAACTCAATAACAACTTGAATCGATCCAATAAAAATCAATATGAGACATTTCGTCAATCTGGTCGCCTTTTCTTTAGAGTTTGGTTTTTTGCATATGCTTCATGACTGTTCTCATTTTGAAATGGAGTCCGTTTATCAACGGCTTCGATTTATTACGAGTTTTCTGATAATGCCAAGACGTAAATTAACAAAAGCTGAGGGTAATTAGGGCTATCGGAATGCTACAGGGTGGCCTAACTTAGGTTGTTGTAGCGGAAAGGCTCCAAGTCAGCCAAAGTGTGATATCTCGACTTTGGAATAAGTTCAGGGAGACAGGTTCCGTGTTGGAAAGACCAAGGCTTGTTGGGCGACGAAAAACAACACCTGCTCAGGATCGTCTCATCACCGTTTCGGCGAGAAGAAAGCCTACATCTAGGTGTAGAATGATACGGAATACTCTTCAAAATGCAGATGAGGTCCAAGTTTCCATCGAAACCATCAGACAACGTTTGGGAGAGCTGAATCTAGGTTCTAAACGTCCATTGAGAGGAGTTCTATTAACACGTGATCATAAGCGTGAAAAACTGGAATGGGCAAGGCAACATCTCAATTGGAATTGATGAATCTAGATATGGAGGATTTTCAGATTCTCGAAGAAAAAGGGTATGGACAATCCCACGCATACCCCGTAATCGTCGCTATGTCCAAGAAGTCCATCCATTCCGAGGAGGTAGTGTTATGATCTACACATTTGTCCTGGGAATATGACCGCCTTACACTACAGGGAACATGTCATTGACAATGTTTTGCCCAATTTTCACGCTGCTATTGGTGAAACTTTTCAATTACTATAGTTGAGAATTCCATATTTTCCAATACCTCCTCACTCACCAAATTTGAATTGCATAAAACATGCATGGGATATGCTCCAAAGAAGATTAGATAATCATTAATCTACCCAGAATTCTTAAATGACCTGAAAGAGCTTCTGCCCAGTTTATGGAACCAAATTCCTCAAGAAATTATCAATCTGTTATTGATGCACACGGAGGACAAACATTGTATTAATTGGCTTGAAAAGCTTGAATTCTCTAGGAATAAAATTTATTTTACTCAATTTTTCTCAACCACTCTTTATACGCTGTTGACCTACAGGCTAAAATTAATTTCATTTCCTGCAACTTGAAATCATATTAATATAAATTTTCATCACAAAGTCCCATTCAAACTATATTTTTTCTGCAATTTAATTCAATATCCCTAATTCATGTGAAGCAGTTTAGTTCTCAATTCCAACAAAAATCATTCAGATAGAGGCTTTAAAATTCAGAGGAATTAAGTTTACCTCATCTAATGATTTTCCATTTAGTCGCTATTTCTAGTCATATTAAATAAATTGAGGAAGAAGTTCATCAGTTTATTGTCACTATCAAATGAACTAATGTCATCACTGATTCTTCATTTTATATAAACTGACTTCTAAGATATCTCAGGATTTCTGTTTTCTCCAAAGTTTTTCGTAGGTTCCCTTCATTTTCATGGTACAGCATAAAGCAAGTCTTAATGTATTTCTCGTTCAAAATTCGTTTTTTTTGGCTTCCCAGTCTCTTATATTCGTGAGAAAAACCATTTTATAAGTGTTAAACACTGGGGTTAACAATAATTACCGAAGATACTCGAGCCTCTCATCGAAACACTGGAACGTTCAAATTTAAACTATTACAATTTTTATAGTTGAACGGGCGGCTCTTTTGACAACTTAACAGCTCCAAATATCTCAACCGACTGATTTATAACACAAGGGGTAACAAATCTTCCACGGAATGTATATAAATAGCTCAACGGACTTCAATTAAAACAAAATTTTCAATTGGATAATGATTAAGCTGGGAACAGAGGAGGTTTGTGATAGAGAGCGGAGAATGAGCTCTTGTGGAGGGATTTATGTGTTATTTTTTTCCGTTGAAGAAATCGGAGATCTTGATAGGGTAATTCATTCGACAGACAGACCTCTGTGGCATTTGGTGCTATTGATTTGTTAGTGTTTAAACTCAAACAAATCTCACTTTCGAATTGAACCACCCTATTTCGAATCAAACTGAAATACAATAATTGATATTCTAAATAGATTAGAAAATCAGCATTGTTCCGGAAGCACATAAATAAGAAAATAGTATTTCGAAACAAAAAGGGTTCCATCCATTAGATCTTTGGAATGAAGTCAACCTTCGACTATACAGGGTGAGTATTTGACGTTTGAATATATTTGAAAGGAGATATTCCTTTCACCCCCTACCATTTTTTTTTTTCGATTCGGTTCTTTTGATTCAGAGAGCTGAAATAATACAATACATATTGAAACAAAAAGGTACCTAGCTGAGGTTGGTGCAACACAGGAAAACCATACAGGTCTGCAGTATGATTAAATGAGGAAAGGAAAAAAACCTCAGCTGAAAAAAAACCTTAACGTGAAAAAAAGATTACTTAAAATATTAAATACCAGGAAAATCTTGAAAGACATCAGTGTGATCTAAGAGAACATCTTCATGTTTTCCGACCATGGGATCAGATGAACAGATTCTTCTCAAAAAGACTCGCAATTCTTAATCTGAAATGAAAAAAGACAAAAGCAGAAAAAAACAATTATTTAGAATGAATTAGATTATTTTGAAATTTACCACCCATTTAAGAAATGCATTTATTTCTTCATTTATAGCCTCGAAACCATTTTGAAATTCATAAATGAGACAACTATTTATAAGATGTTCTATAGTCTTCTCATTTTCCCCATACTCACAACTGGGGCTCTCAATCGAATTCCATCGGAAGAGCATGCTGTTGCATCGTCCATGGCCTGCTCTAATACGATTTAGAACGGACCATATTCTCCCGTGAAGGTCAAAACAAGGAACTCTGATGGAAGGATCAGCAATAAGATCTTTATTGAAAAAATTGGATAAAATCCATTCAGATTGCCAAATTTCTTTGTCGCTTCTATTCATATCAGTCAGAAAATTCAACCAAAAAGGTTTACGCCACTTCAATCTGGGGACCTTATTATCTGGAATATAGGTGAGTATGAGAAATGATTTGGAAAGGAATTGAATTTGTTCCAAAAATTCAAAGCTGTTGCAAATATGGGGAGAGACAATATTTAAGAGGA
Source organism: Hippodamia convergens (assembly GCA_038502775.1). Taxonomy (NCBI): domain Eukaryota; kingdom Metazoa; phylum Arthropoda; class Insecta; order Coleoptera; family Coccinellidae; genus Hippodamia; species Hippodamia convergens. Next base: position 213,675 of record CM076614.1, read on the forward strand.
CTGGTAACCAAGGAATAGGTGTAGACTTGATAGTATCAGTAATAATTCTTATAAAAAAATTTAGTTGGGTATCAATTTTTTTTACACGAACACTGTTCAACCAAACAGCCAACAATATTCAGCAGCAGAAAAAACCAAGCTATAGCTGCCGTACGAAGTATTGTTGCATCAGCGCCCCATGAGGAACCAGCTAGTTTCTGAAGAACATTGTTTCGAGTTTCAAGCTTTAAACGCAGATCATCTAAATGTTCGTTGAAATTTTAGAGAGGAATGAATTTTGATTCCCAGGTATCAAGGATTGAAGTGATGTTTCAAGGGAGAAGAACCATAAATGACACTCAATTTTCTATATTTCTGATGATTATTCAAATGAAAACACGAAATTTCAGTTTTATTTCCATTCGGGAGTAAATGCTACTTTGAAAATTAATATTTTATGAAATCCAATATTCCCTGTATTTGTGGAAAATCTTATACAGGAGAAACATCAAGACCATTAGAAATCAGAAAACGTGAACATAAGAATAACAAAAAGAATAGAGAAATTGGTAGATCGCAGATAGCAGATCATGTGTGTTCCATCATCGGCAATCACATGATGGATTGGAATGGAACAAAAATTCCAATGACAGAACCTGATGGTTAAAAAGAAAAATTAAGGAATCAGCTTGTATTTTGTTGGATGAGGCTGATAATATCGCCAATTGTTCAGTAGGAATAGATCGAATTTGGATTTATTGAAAAAAGAATTGGTTTCAGGGAATTTTGAAATAGAATAACGATATCAACATCTAGTAATCAATATTAATTTATGTTCATCATATATTGACAAATGTTAATCCAAAAATCAAAAAATTGTCACGATTCTACAAAGTTGAATGAAAACTAGTTATTGTCTGACGAAGGAGTCTGATTTAGACTCCGAAACGTTACGCTTAAGAGTTCACAGTGTTTTCTTTTTGTTCATTGTTAGGCAACAATTTCTTCCTGTGAAGTTTTGGCCCCTGACAAATTAGTGCTCGAATTTTCAAGCAGGGGCCTTTCTTATATTATTAAAAAAAAATTTCTAATTTTTCTTGTTTCAGAGACTGGGAGAGAAAACCCAAATAAAGTTTTCAGGAAAATGCAGAGACCTCCCAGACAATATTTCAAAAGATATTGGTACTTTCTATTGTTTGAATCTAAGAATTATGGAAAGCCATAGCAATATCATCAATTGAATAGAAGAAACAATTTAATTATCCAACATTCAACATGAATGTTCCAAGGTATATCATCAAGAGATTTCGAATGGTCTCTTCAGCAATCGAGATTAAAGTTCGACGCCCCTGAACCAATGAACCTTCATTAGCACCAGAGATGAGAAAAATCATTAACGTCCTCAAACACTCCACGAATTCAATTCCCTCGAAGAAATCTCAAATCTGTGCCTCAATCGAATGATCCACCCACAAGACCAAAAGCGTTCTCTCGCGACTTCGGAAATTATACGTTGCAGGGGAAAATCTCAAAGCGCCCTCCGACAAGCATGAATGGAAAAATTATTCATGACCCCTACAAGAAATGAAAATGTTCGGCTCGCTTTTATTTTTCTCTCATTTGCATCGCCTTCAAATGCAAAGTCGATGGAAGGCCTGGGCCTTCAGGGGAGTAACACTCGAAAATCCATTTCGGCTCAAGTGAGAGAACTCCAGCATCCAATGGAATTGAACGGAGAAATTGGACCTCGCTGCATTATTTATCGAATTTTTTTGTTTCCTAATGATGTCGTTGAATGGTGAATTTTTTACGAGGTAAAAACAGTAATGGGCATGGTACAAATGGATGCATTTCTTCTCGATTTGTATTATTGCTGTCCCTTGAGTATTCATTCAAAGTTCTCTCACCCTTTCTATAAGCTACTCAATAGCTCATTTCTTAATTTGAAGAATTCATACACGAAGTCATGAGCTTTTTCATGATGTGAACCATCAATATATAAAAAGTCCAAAAAAAAGGAATTAAAAAAATCTCTAAAACGAAAACACCATTCATACACATCAAGTTACAAATACAGGGTGTTCGGGGAATAACTGTACATATTCTTACCAGAGATAGAATTGGACTAGGTGATTACTGATTGACTATAAAAAATTTACACATTTGACACATTCTGAAAATTCACTGATGTATAGGAAATGACGAACTTATGGCATGACCTTCAAGGTCTCGAAAGACTTAAATTTAATGCTTATTTCTATTATGAAGCCAATATCCTCACGGATTTCATTTTCCAAGAGAGTCCACATCATTTATATCAAAACTCAATATATAATTTGAAGCTCGGTTTTGAAGATTTTCAATCACATTTTCATGCACACCTAATGGAAACTGGGGTTTCAACTTGAACAGAATTCAGAATCTCGGCAAATGACAAGAAATATTTCCAAAAAAGGGATAAAAACAGGACCGCATTTCGAAAAACTTTCATAAAGCATGAATTCGTCCTGTGTCTATTCTCTTGTGACAAGTGTGCCATGCAAAGTGAAAATTGAATTCTTTAGAATAACTTATGCATTTTCTGATGGCAATAATGAAATTTTTGTGAAAATGTGTAAAATATAGATTATGGGGCTTGAAAAAAATCACGTGTGACACTCGAGGACTGCCGCGGTAAAGCTATTGCTATTCAAAAATAAGAGGATAATATTGTTGATTTAAATTTTTTTTTTATGTATCATTGAATCTATGGGTTTTTAGTCATTGATATACAAAACATAAGTTTGAGACTCAATAATGTCTTCTAAATATCTGGAAAATACCGTGTCAATAGTGGTCCCATATTTTGTTGTGGATTCTTGAGGATCATTATTCATTTTTAAATTCAATTCTTCCGAAAGAAAAGTTGTCAATCGCTCTGATTTTTTATCATCGAAGTTGATGTTGAAATCGCCAGCCAAGATAAGTGGAAATTTATTACCATTTGTACCAACTCTTTTCGACCCGTCTTCAGTGTACTCAAGTAAAGTGCGATGAATAAAATGCTCTACCTCGTCCAATTTTGGATTTGGAGAAATGTAAATTGCTACCATGACTATGAACAAATATCTGCAACAAATGAGCGTCTAACATCAACATCGCTAAAGTCTTCAATATTTATTTAAATATTTATAATATTTGTAACATTTTTACTATTTTGGTAAATACCTACCTCACCTTTTGGTACAGTATCTCGTTTGAATTGAACAAGACAATTGAAATTAGTTATTTCAATCGGATTATCACGCGTCATGCATGTTTCGGTAAGAAGTAACACATTGATTTGTCTCGTAACTGAATCTTGTAAATCGTATTCGTGACTTTGTAGACTTTGGCAATTGAAAGTCATTATTGAAATGCCATTGCGGTAATCAAAAAGTTTCCTGCCCAGTTGTATTTTTTACTAATGAAATCTAAGAACCTTCGAGCTATCGTCTGGACACTATTTAAGCGCAGTCTTTTGAATTCTTACAGCAAAGATGCAGTCGACGTAGCTTGCCTTCGATTATGATAAAACTTTAAATGCAGAATTATCATTTCTTGTCGTAATATACAATTTTTCAATATAACTCACCTGAGAGAGAGAGCAACATAGACGAGTTCCTGAGAATGTTATTAACTATACTGTTATACTATTTCGTCAAAAGTTCTACCTTGCGACTTATGTACATTTAGAGCAAGAGCTGAAGTTAATTGCCGAGATTGCCGACTCCATCATGCCCTGCTAGAGTGGCTGCACCCATCCTTCTAGTCGCAAGCACCCAAACACCGTGCCGAAGTCTGCCGAACTGAACCGACGATACACGGCTGTGTTAGGTTTGTTCGTTACGCAATTTCTACATTCGGTCGCCGCGCTCAAAGCCTGTGATAAAGGCTATGCAATAGCTTAAAAATCAATATACTGCTCTGAAATTATGGATAATTCATGAACTGTTCGAAAGAGATACCTGAAGTGAACAAACCCATGAAATTTGATCGAAATCAGACGTTGCATTCCATAGTTACAGCTATCTCAAATTTAGGCCAATGATCATGAAACACCCTGTATTACCGAAACCAATGGTCTTAGGAAACGAAAGAACCAATTTTTTTTAAACCCCCCAATGTCCTGCATTCACCATTAGGCTATGGCCAACGACATTATTGTTATCATCAATATTTCAAACAATGTATCGAAAATAAATTACGAGATTTTATTGCCCTGGCATGAATGAATTATCTGCGTCCTTCCCATTCAAAGTTTCCTTCCACATACTTAGAATCCAGTAATTGTGTTTACTCTCATCATTGACTATGATTTATACGGGCACAGATATGGTAGATATAATGCAAATCTGGGGAGGAAGTTTCGGACTTCGCAGAAGGCATAAAACTTCCCGAGAGCAGTAAACATGCGAATAAATCAAAGGAGAGAGCGCTGATACAGCAATAGAATGGATAATTCGAAATGTCCAAAAAAGCAACCACTAGATTCGGGACAGAAGTTGGTTCTGAAGATTTCCAAAGGACTATTCAGACGAACAGAAAAACGTAGTCGGCTCGTAGACCTATAGATCTTCAGTGGAACATAAATCAGGCTCTGCCAATATGCTGGCTGGAAATATTTCAGGCCAACGTGGTTTTCGTTTTGGTGTAAGTAATGACAGACACGGCAAAATTTCTTTCCATTATTCATGGGACAAGGAAAATTTTTCTGCAAAAATGAAACTTACGTGTTATTTTTTCATTATTCATTCATTCATCATTCGGTTATTTTCATTACATGATTAATACAGGGTCTGTCATTGTGCTCGACAACTCGTGGATATTTCGTGCTAGAATGAAGATTCAAATTTTGACGAAATTAACAGAACTAGGCGCATGTCGTGTGTGGTGTATGGCCATCAATAAAAAAAAAAGGTTTCATACTCACATTATCATGGCTGCTGCTCGAAGTGCCCGACTGCAACAGAGAGAATTTAGCATTCGTGTTGAAAAAGGAGCCTATTGTGCAACTTGTTTTAGAATATACAATTAGTATTGACTGACTAGATAATTTTTCAAATATTGCTTTCAAGTTCTTACCTTAGAATTCCTATATTTTTCAAGGGAAGAATCGACAAAAATCAGTCATATGAATAAAATAAAAAATAAATATCTGCTCAGAGGGTTCACTTTGTTAGTACTTGACACATTTTCCTGACTTCGACAAGCGATTCATAATGTAATGAATGAAAATGATGGAAAGTGAGCGAATTTCTGATAACATTCCGACATATGGATTGTCGACTGGAACAAAAACCGAAAATACACAAATTAGGGAATTTCTTCAACTGCTTGTTAACCAGATTTATGTATATTTTATTCAGGGTGGACGTGTTGGATTCAATATTAACATTGTCTTTTGTTGTTTCGATATATACCATTTCCGTGAAAAGTCTTTCGTCAAAGTTGTTTTCTCTAGATAATATCTCAGGTTCTTCGAAATCGAAATAATGACCAGTATTTCTATGATGAAAAGATAGACCCGTAGAAAAATTAACATTCTTACAATTATTTTCATGTTGTTTCATTCTTCTATTCAGGTATTGTTTAGTTTGACCTACATAAGATGACTGAGACTGACAACCCTTGCAATACAATATGTGAATTAAATTAGACTCCAACAATTTTGCAATATGCAAAGTTAAATTTTTTCTAAATTCGATTTTGTTAGTTTTCTTCGAACATTTATGTACGCGTTCCTTCAAAAGCGCTACAAATTTGTATTGATCATAACGTTGAAACCATATATCACAGTTCATTACAATAAAATCCCGCATAAATTCGCTTGGAATAGTTGCTGACGCAATTACCTAATGCTTATTCTACCCATGTCACGCATATCCTTTTTGCGATATATTCAATATGTAGTATATTCCAAAGCACCAGATAAATACGTACATACATATACCAGTCGGAGGGACTTTTGTGTGTTGTGATAAATTTATGACCGCGACGTTCACAATCGTTTAGCTGGCAATAAAAAGCACCACAATGGACAATGAATAATGTGTCTTTTTCTAACATGAGTATTGTTATTATTGTCACTCGTATCAAATGATTGAATAATGGGGATCGTATATGTGGACGTCTTCTCCAAGATACGATTATCTTCCTACGACCACTCACTTAATGGTTGAAGGTCATTGTCAGGAAGAAAAAGGTGCCACAGTCAAAGAATTGGATGGTTATATTCACATTTGTTTGTCCCAAACTTTTCGGTATGAAACAAAATGCATGATAAAGAATAACAGATAACAAATTGCTGAATATATTATCAACTTCAAGGGTAGGAAATGAAACTGAAGAAAAGGTAAAATCGCCCAATTTACCCTAAAAAATTATACTTGATTGTTAAAAGAAAATAAAAATCACATTTTAAACCTGAATGAGCTCCTATTCCAACACGAATTCGAAAACGAGCGACGAAGGAGCGAGTGTTGGAATTGCCTTCTGCCACGAGTATAAGACGATATTTTCTCTATTTCAGCCTTGTTTATAAATCTCTAGTTATTCAATGAAGTGTAATTAGGGGAGTTGGCTGATAGAGGGTGCTTTATTCTACTCCTCTATTTTTATTTTTGTCGTGATAAAATCTCATATTTGTCTACTCTGATCTACAACATATGTTACCTTGGATTTTGAGGAGTCGCATTCAGTGTCTGGTTTGAAGTGAATTCATTAAATAAGCATTTCAAACTATAGCGCCCCCTATCATCTGTACAGTAGTTGGGGGAGCCCAACTACTGTACATTGAATAACTAGAGTTACATAAACAATGATTTCAGTCAAGTTTTGTAAAAAAACTTTCGAAATTCAATTAAAAATTCGGATTATACGTTCTAGTGACTTTTGAATTATATCTAGGCAGTTGGTGTCACTTATGAAATTTGACAGATTACTGAATTGAATTTATTTTATTTTCATTTTGGTTGTATTCCCTTTTTATCACAATTGATTCTATTCTACAACTAGCTGACTTTGCAGACTTCGTACTGCCTCAATCGATAAAATATTAGTTCCATCTTTTGCTCTTAAATAAAAAGAATTTTTTTGATGTATGAATAAAAATGTATATACTTATTTCAATGCAAATAAAATTTTTTGTATATTTTGTACTTCTTTGTATTCCACCTAATTCATTTCCTTCTTAAAAAAAAAACCAATGGTGAGTACAACTTGTTTAATCTCTAAGGCAAGACAAAGGTCGCCGGGTCAGCTACCTGATCTAATTGCCAATAGCCACAATTGGTCCTACCACCAGATCCCCTACGCTCTTTAGTTTCTGGGATAAGAAATGATTGTAAACACTTCATGGCCAACACTATAGCATAATAGTTTTTTATAATATTAAAGTTTTATTTATCGATTGAGGCAGTACGAAGTCTGCCGGGTCAGCTAGTTTCACAATACATGTCCACACAATACTGCTGCAACAATCGACGAAATCTCATTAAACGAAATGAATGATAATTCATCGAGCTCACTTTCTTGGTGGTTTCTTGGCCTAAAATCAGATAATTCGAATTTGTATTAGGTAGACATTTTGAATTTTCATGAAGGTACTCACCATTCAATGGATTTATCATCTTGATATTGAAGTAATATTCATCATCACTTCTCCAAAACATTAGCGGGTATTCGAGAGAACGTATGAACGATGTGTTTCATATATCCGTTGCAATTCTACAGTATTGCGACGCGTAAGAACAATATCATGCTTTTCCAAGTTTTCAGCTACAATCACAATTGCCACTTCGTCTATTGTAGGGGGGTTGAATAATTGGCGTCATGTGCTCCAACAGGTCGTTTATCTGCTCTAATCACAACCTAGTGATCGTCACTTGGCATACGTTCCAAAGCAGTTTTAAACAATCGAACCAATGCATGATGTTCATTAAGTAGTTGCTGCAGATCTTGAAGAATTATTCTTCTCACGTCTGCATTAATTGATTGACGTTGATCAAGTTGATCATCCATATTTCCTATATGAAGTAAATTTGGAGGAATTTGTGATGTGCATCTTCAAGTGGTTGGTTGTAATGATCCAATTCGATGATGAATCTGGCCTTGTTCTAAATTGCAGAAAGGGAAGACAAAATAAGTGATTTGAAATCATTAATGTTAATATTATATTCTTACATTGAATGCTGTATTGAATCCACGTTCTCTAATTTTATCTGCTCCAAATGAAGTCATTTGGAAACACCCATTGTATTTTTGTGTGTTTGACAGAAAATGTCAATGTTTTGATTCGGACGTTTAGGAAACTCAAAATACACAGTAATTGTCTACATTGCCATCATAGATATAGATAACTATCTATATCAATGATTGCCATCTATTGGCGAGAATAATAACTTTTAATAACACATGGACACAGATGCGTTAATATCATTAGAAAATGAAGGAAAATTATTTCCTATCTTTTGTTTCATTTCATCAAGTTTTTCAGAGTTTCAATCTATTTTATGTTGACCCCGCCGTAAAAGAATCCAACAAAAAATATTTTATAACAAACAGTTCATCCAATCTCGAGTTATAAATGGTGTAACCAACAAAATGGTCGACTTAGTTTTGTATACTATTAGGATAATATTTGTTGTTTCAAAAATGTGTTATTTTAAATCGTTAATTCTTGAAGAGTTTTGTTTCTGGAGAATTTCTGGGGTAAACCTATAAACTCTCAGGTTCCACGTTGTTTTTCTTTGACCACCAGAAGAAATTAGAGCATATCTCTCTTTGACCTATATTTTCCTTTCGTGGAAAAGCGTGCTAATGTGCACCATAAACTGACGCTTTCCTTCTCCTATAGGATGAAACTAAGTATTCCCCCAAATGGATTTTTCCGAGACATCACGATCTACGACAGCTCTCTACAACGAAAGAGGTCAAATTCGTAATTGAAATAAATTTCGACTTTGTTTATCCCCGTCTATATCCGGCAAAATCCCTCGCGAACTTTTCCGGTTTAGTGAAACTTCATGCTCATTCCGCTAACTAAGTTCACGTATTTCCCGCAACGCCGGCTTTTTATATCTGGTGAGTTTTAAAGAGCCATGACAATAAACACCTCCGAATCTTTGTTTACCCGTCTAGTAGAAATGTTCCGGTTGTTGACACATAAAATGGAGCTTAAAGCAGCGTTACTGCAGTATTTATTAGGGGATTATGAGTTTTGTTGTTTTTTATCTGTATTAGGTGCAGTTTCTGCAGACTTCGCAGGAGCTAAGTGTAGATTTACTTCAATTTCCGTTATTCATGGGATGTTTTTGAAGAATCTGATGTTGAAACACTTTCACTTATAGAAGGAATGAAACAAAAAATTTCCTAAAACTTTTTTCTGTTTTTTCGTTTCTAATTTTGATATAGTATTCAATTCTGAATACATTCCTATTCGAATCATTTCATTTATCGAAATACTTTTCTAAATATCGAGAAAAAATTGAAGAAAAAGGTGGATAAGACAATTGTGTATAATGTTTGTTATTCCTATTCTAAATAACTCTAGCACAAACCATTTTCACACTTTTGAATTCGAAGACTGTGGACATATTGCTACATTTCTAGAATTCAGCAGTCTGTATCGTAGTTAGAAAAAATTTTTCACAGCACTGTTTACAAGATAGACTACAAACTTTGATGAATTTGAGATTGAAAAATCATAAGAATTCATATTTTTGTTCGCCTTTTCAATAGTAGGTCATGCATTCTTCAACACATGCAAAATTCCGATATAAGTATCGAATTTTTTTTCGTTTTTTAGTTTTCACCAATTTAAGGGTATGTTGAAAATTGATTTTTTGAGTTAATGTCAAAATATAATGAAATAAATTGGTTAAAGGTACATGACGTCTAAAAAAGTAATAATTGAATGCATGTGTGAAACAAATCATGGCCAACTATTAGAAACACAAAAATGAATATGGATTTTCTCTGGAACTAAAATTAATCAAAAGATAGGTGGTGATACATCAATGTATTCAGAAAAAAAAGAAGAAATTTGACGTTAAAATATATATGTTGTTCCATTGGAAAAATACCAAATTTGTGCCCAATCTTGGAAAACAGAGCTTCTACGTGAAAATATCTATTCAAAGCTGTCTTCATTTTTTTTTTATCCCATACAGGACATGAGAAATAGTAATAACATACCCAAAATGTGCACATTTTCGTTTTCGCCCTGTATTTCAAAAACAAAAGGAGTTGGCAGTTATGATATTTCTTTTCGTGGATTAAAATTTTTTTCATAAAAGTAACAGGGTCGCAAAAACTGCATGTCTCCAACTTCAATAATAGCTGAGATACAGTGAAGACTCAAGCCATTTGGGACACAGTGTACAGGGTGGGCAAAATTGGTGATACTTGAACTACAACTTTTTAACCGTGAGAGATAGAGGAAAATGAATGACACGTTACGGTGGTCTTTTTTAGAGAAACTGATAATGCCATCAACTGCATAACTCTATCTTCTTCTGTTTTCGAGTTACAGGCCAAAATTGAAATTGGTCGATTCCATCATTATCTCCGTTTCTGTTTGTGCTAGGATGTTGAAATACAAACATTATATAAAGGCACTTTCTTCCTGGAAATCCAGTAGCGTACACTCTTTTTCCTAAGAGGTTTTCACACTGAGCTATAACATAAAGTTGTGTTTTTTCTTATAGAAACAATAGTTTGAAATGGCTAAGAAAGAATCGCCATTTTTTATTCCGTTTCAGAAATATATCATACATCGCTCCCAGATTCATTCAGATATCATGAAAAATATAGTTTGTATGTGAAATTTGAATTATTGAGTATTAAGTAGGCTGAATCACAGAATAATATGTCTCTACGCATGATGTCATTATTATTCTGCTATTAAATACTTGATTCAATTCTCCGTGGTTTGATCTCTGTTCAGAACAACTGTCATTCGAAGTCACTATTGCCGCTAAAATAAAACATTTTAACATGTCATATTTCTCCTAGTTTTCGAACATTTCCATATTGCCGGCAATATAGACTTCGAATTCTAATAATTGACAGTTGCTCTGAACTGAGATCAAATCAAGGAGAATTGAATCGAGTATTCAATGGCAAAATAATAATGACACCATGCAAAGAGACATATTATTCTATGATTCAGCCTACTCAATACTCAATAATTCAAATTTCCAATACAAACTATATTTTTCATTATATCTGAAAAAATCAGAGGCCGAAGTATGATGTATGATATGTTTCCGAATCAGGGAAAAATGGCAATTCTTTCTAATTCATTTCAAACTATTGTGTCCACAAGTAAAAACTTTATGTTTTAGCTCAGCAAGGAAACCTCTTGGGAAAAAAACAAAGTTAGCTACTGGATTGCTATGAAAAATTGCCTGTATATTGTTTTTATTTCAACATCCTAGCACAAACAGAAACGGAGATAATGGCCAAAGTTGAAATCGGCCAAATTTCAATTTTGCCCTATAACTCGAAAACAAAAGAAGTCAGAGGAATGCAGTTGATGGCATTATCAGTTTCTACAAAAAAAGAACACCGTAGCCTGTCATTCATTTTCCTCTATCTCTCAAGGTTAAAAAGTTTTAGTTCAAGTATCACCAATTTTGCCCATCCTGTACAGTTATGTCTATTATTATTAAAATTTTTGATTTCATTTCGATTTCTTGAATTATGACTTCGCGATGTCAGAATATATTTTATGTTATTTTCATGATATAGATCAATATATTTTTTCTTTTTCCCCTCTGCATTTATCATCATTTACTTATGTTTTTTATTGGGTCAAGAAAATTTTCTTGATTCCGTTTGTATTTTTTCCAATTCCGATCTTGTCTGGACTTCAGTGAGTAATTTCATAAAATATCCTCGTTTAACACAACGAAAATTTCTAAAGCCTCAGAATAAAAGCTGTTGATGCGGAAGCCTCAAACTCGAATGTATATCTCATTGATCCATTAGCGACGATGCAAATCTCCCAGAAAAAATTTACGGCTCTTCCAGTTGAAGAATGCAGACGGAATTAAGCCGTAAGTCTCTCTCGGCCGAACCAATATCAATAAAAATTCTTATCGGACTTATATATAATAGATGGCCAGAACACCAGAGTTGATTTTTTTATTACCAATCACGCTGAAAGAGTGCCGCAGACCTCAGGCTGCTGGCATCGGCAGAAAGGCCGTCGAATTTGAATAATATTAAAACCAGAAAATCGACTAATTAGTATCGGAATGATACGGTCGCATAAATTCTTGATTGCTGATTGGTTTTCAAATTGAAAAACGGCTTATGGATATTCATAAGCTGAATAATCTCGCGTAGGCCGCTTGTTCAAACAGAATAATATGCGTCATTTCTCTCTCTGGCCGTCTATCACGAAGGAAATTATCTTTTGCCTCAAGATACGATAATGGCGGCGAAGTAATCAACTAAACGCCCCCCGATTTAAGATGTCAACCAGATGAACTCGATTTACCATAAATATGGGAATATTGCAATCTTCAAGAATGGGATATTTATGCATTGATGATCATTTTTTTTTTCTATTTTCAATTCATCTACATCCATTGCTGGTCAAAGACCTCGTTTAAAAAGAAGAGCTATCCTATTGTAATATCTACTCGAAAACTATGCTTACTAATTCATAATTCAATCTCACAATTTTTGATATGAATATTTTTTTACAACTGCCATTAAAAGTGACACTTTTAGTGACAGCAAACAATATGAAAATTGATTGTTTACGTGGAAGAGTGTTAAAAATATTTTTAACATTAGTGTTGAAAATATTTGTAGCATTCCATTTTCTTAAGATGAAATCAGATGAGAAAAATTCAGCAATTTCAAATTTTTATTATCAATATTTAACAATCATTACTTTTGAACATCAATATTGATCGTTAAACTAGAACAATTACTAACAACACATAATTAAAATCCTCAGCACCATCAGTTCTTGTAGAAACCGGAAGAACAATATTGGATGATGATGATCCAAAATCTGTTGAAGTTGCGAGAATTTTTTCCGCAATGATAATTCTATATGCAATGGAATGATCAACATAGCCCTCAGCTAACGTCGTAGACTTCAATCCAACATATTTTTCATATCCATGATATTTACTCCTGATTCTGCTAGCAATGAAGCGGAGGATCTTCGAAAACAGTGTCCTGTATATTGCTTTGGTTCTGGCAGTTTGAGGGTTTCGGCAACAATAGATGGAATTTTCCAAAATGTATTGATACCAACTGGATTGGCAGTGCATTTATTATTAATGTATTTCAGGAAAAAACGACGATGTTTGATGAGAAGGGCGCAGTGCAAAGTTCTTATAAAAATAGTCTACATACTCCCCAATAATAATGAAAGAACGACTGACTTTCGTTTTTGTATTTGGAGGTTGTATAACCAATAATTTATCTGTTATTTCGATTTCTTCCACTGATGAATTACACAATTCTTCACGCCGACAGGCTCCAAATAATCCAAAAATAGTTGCAACCTCAACCATCAAGTATTTCTCATCTGGTGCCTCCTTTACAAACTTTTCAACTTGTTCACGAGTGGGAATTTTCGATTTTTTGGGACGATATCCTTCAGTTTTCTGTTTTAATATGCTATAACCTTAAAATATTTAGTAACCTCCGCACTATTTTCAACAAGATCGCTTGACTTTATCATTGTCTTATGATGATCCAAAATCTGTTGAGGTAGGGAGAATTTTTTCAACAATGACATGTCTATATGCCCTCGGCCAGCGTCTTAGACTTCCATCCACCATGTTTTTTATATCTGTAATACTTGCTCCTGATTCTGCTAGCAATGAAGCGGAGGATCTTCGAAAACATTGTCCTGTATATTGCTTTGGTTCTGCCAATTTGAGAAATTCGGCAATAGATGGAATTTTCCTAAATGTATTAATACCAACTAGATTGGCAGAGCATTTATTATTCATGTATTTCAGGAAAAAACGACGATGTTTGATGACAGAAGGGCGCAGTGCAAAGTACTTATGAAAATAGTCGACATACTTTCCAATAATACTGGAAGAACGACTGACTTTCGTTTTTGTATTTGGAAGTTGTATAACCAAAGATTTATTTGTTATTTCGATGTTTTCCACTGATAAATTACACAATCCTTCAAGCCGACAGGCTCCAAATAATCCGAAAATAGTTGCACTTTAACCATCAAGTATTTCTCATCTGGTGCCTCCTTTATAAATTTTCCAACTTGTACACGAGTGAGAATTTTGAATTTTTTGGAACGATATTCCTCACTTTTCTGTTTTGAATATGATATTACGTAAAAATATTGACTGACATCCACACCATTTTCAACAAGGCGCTTGACATTATCATGGAAAATTTGCTCCACAAAGTTGATGAACTTCATATTTTTATTTTTCTTCCAAGTATGCCAGGAAAACAGTTTCACTGAAGTTCCCTTCTACATTTTCCAATTTACACAAGGCCAGGAATTTGTTATATGTAATATCGTACTTCTGAACAGAGTTTTTTAGGTGAGAGTTCCAGATTTGCTCTTCTTGCAGACTCTTCAATATCCAGAGGAACAACCAAATCGTCATTTTTATCAATTGGACTCTCGACAAACCTATTAAGCAGTTAAAAACTCAAGACGAAAATTCGACAGGAACGAAATTCAAATGACAGCGTCTTTTCTCATTTGTTAGTAATCATAAAGTTGGCAACGTTTGCCATTCACAACAACATTTTGATTATTTGAATATCAAAATGCATTTTGAAGTTTAGTGATTTTATTTTGTTCACGAAATTGTTCAAATTTTCACTCACAAAATAAAACATCACTCTTAACACTCATATCATAAATAACTATTTTTACTTAAATTCAGAGTCTCGATTTGCCATGATTTAATTTTCGGTAAAATCTCACAATATCGTCTAGTGAGCATTAATAGTCTAATATCTAGTAGTCTAAGATCCGAACCTACATCGACCTTCATCGAGCTGATAATAGAATAAAACCTATTTCATAAAAATTTCCCATGTCAGGAAACATATTGAAAATTGGTTGCCTAAAAAAATCCTATACAGAATATTTCCAATAATTTTTAAAAAAAACCTGAGTTAGGCCATCTTGTAGCATTTCGATAGCCCTATTAGCCTCAGCGTTTGTTAATTTACGTCTTAGCATTTTCAAAAAACTCTTTCCAAAAAAAGGCGACCAGATTGACGAAATGTCTCTGATTTTGATTGGATCGATTCAATTTGTAATTGAGTTTTAAATGATTTAACAGCGATTTTCTCGAAGATCACATACTTTTAAAACGATTGAATACGATATCCCTAACTCTTTTGGAGCAGTATAGATAACACAAAGTTACTTTTATAACAAGCAGATTTATTCGCAATCTGCCTTTGTGGTTTGACTTCGATATCACAATGAAAATCTTGTGGAAAAAAAAACAACATTAATAAACAATGAAGTTTAAATCAGACAAATTATTATGGCACACATCACCCATTTCATCTACATGAGCCATTTTTTTTTTCGACCAACAGTTCTTGTTAGTTTGAGCACTTTTTTCCTTCTTCTGTTTTTGTTTTTTTCTTTTATAGTGAAAATTTCGGCTTTTTATTCTCTTTAGTTGTTCGAAAAATGTGTTTTCTAACCCCCTCAGGTCTAACTTTTTTTCTTGCTCTTGAATTTCGGGTTTTTTTGGACTATCTCTTATGATCGCTGTCTGTCCCTTCCCCTCCTCTTTTTTCTGTTATTGTTCCTGGGTTTACCAAATCTATGAATTGGTGATGATGTTCATTTCGATGTTTATTATTTTCAATTATCTACCTATGTTTCGAAAATGTTCTTGGTGATTTCCGCATCCAAGCTTCTTTAATGTCTCTGAGTATATTACTTATCATACTATGCGCATTTGTCTTCCCGTCGTTACTAAAATTGTATATTACGTGACGTAAATTTTAATTGACGCAGTTCAACTCAGTATTATTATAACTTATTCCTTCCAATTATTTCTTACGAACTGCCGCATTCTTCCAGGTTTTAATCGTTTTGACAAATTATTTTCTTGCGCATAATATCTAATATCTACGCGATCACGCCATCTAACTAATGCCAGGCGTACGTGTGAAGGAAGAGGTATTTTATACATCTCCTCGATATTTATATCTCCGCTCAGTTTAACGCAGTTCGTTAACTCGAATATAATTATGATATCGTGAATACTCCAGCTGAAAAACTGGAGGCCGTAGGTAATTAATCATATTCGGAATTGAGTTTTTACGCTGGAACAACTGGAAATGGAACTATTTCCATGGCTTCGGAAAATCGAAGTTCGTGGAAAGGGGATTCGAGCATGCAATGCGCCCTACAAAAAATTATGATTAATGGATGAAAATTCCTCACAATCACCTTTTTCGAAACTTCGAACACCTCGTTACCCTATTTTATGTGCATAGGCTAATGATTAGCGTGGAAAAACATCTTTTTGTATATTTTGCTTTCGAATCCGTTACACCTATTCGTATCGATTAACGTGAGATGGCCTTGAGTTTTCCAGATAGCTCGAAATGGATTTCGATATGCAGTGAATTCATTTTCTCGGCTAATGTACAGGGTGGGCAAGTTTGGCGATACATGAACTACAACTTTTCAACCCAACGAGATAGAGAAAAATCAATGGCACGTTACGGTGGTCTTTTTTAAAGAAACTCATAATGTCATCACTTGCATTCCTCTAATATCTTCTTTTGTTTTCGAGTTATAGGCCAAAATTTAAATTTGGGCGATTTCAACTTTGGCCATCATCTCCGTTTCTGTTTGTGATAGGATGTTGAAATAAAAAAATTATACAGGCACTTTATTCATAGCAATCCAGTAGCGTATTTTGTTTTTTTCCAAGAGGTTTCCTTGCTGAGCTATAACATAAAGTTCTTTTTTTTCTCATGAAAAGAATAGTTTGAAATGACTCAGAAAGTTTCGCCATTTTATTCCCGTTCCAGAAATACACTGCCCAAAAAAATTAACGCACATTATGGAAATTTTATTCTACAACTGAAGGTGTTCTCAATGATAATTATTTTTGTCAGAATTATGCATGCATATGTTATCCACTTACAACGTTCTTATTCAATACAGATAAAAAAAGATGATATTATCAGATTTTGAATGTATTGGCCATATTCTTAAATCAGTTGTTTTCGACCAATTCTAGTGATCAATAGTTTTTCTTTCGTTTGTTTTTCTACACTCGATCGCTATACAACGCGAAACATGCAATTTGACCAAAGAGGAATGTGCCCAACAGGTAGTTTTGCGAGAAGAACGGTGGACAAACACAAGAATTGTAGAAAGGTTTGGAGTTTCCCATACAAGTGTGTCCAGAATGTTGCAGCGATTCAGCAAGACAGGAATGAATGTCCGAAGACCAGGATAGGGTAGACCACGGGTAACAACTGCCAATCAACATCATTACTTGCGAGTTTCTTCGTTGAGACAATGGTTTGCAACCGCTCGCCTCCTTCTAAATCATGGGGTGCAAATTAGCACTCAGACAATAAGAAATCGCCTCAGAGAATATGATTTAAGGCCTCGTGTCGCGGCAAGAGGCCCAGCTCTTACCCCAGCCCATCGAAGGGCGCGTTTGGATTTTGCGAGAGAGCATATCCATTGGAAAAGGCCGATTGGGAAAGAGTTCTCTTCACAGATGAGTCTAGATTCTGCCTCGACCATTGTGATCGACGTTCCCTCGTATACAGACGTCTACATGAAAGATATGCGCAGTGCAATTTCCTGAATACTACTGGTTTCGGGGGAGGATCGATTATGGTATGGAGTGAAATACCTTTGACTGTTCGCACAGACCTAGTGGTCGTTGATAATGGAGCTATGAATGCTGATAAGTATATAGGGAACATTCTTGTAGAGCATGTAGTGCCATTTGCCCCATACATTGGTGAAAATTTCATTTTTAAGGACGATAATGCCAGACCCTATCGTGCGCGCATCGTTCAGGAGTACCTTGAAGAGGTTGAAGTCTCTCGAGTGGAATGGATAGCAAGAAGTCCAGATCTCAATCGAATTGAGCAGGTTTGGGACAACTTCAATAGAAAGCTGAGAAGTTCAGAAAACATCCAGCTACTCTTAATGCCTTAGGATTAGATCAGAACATTTTAAGATCACCCATTTTGAGTATGAACCGTTGTTGCCGAGCTCTAATTAACGCAAGGGGTGGAAAAATCAAGTATTAAATCACTTATCAGCATTTCAGTATAATGAAAATTATTCATTTCCCTTCTTTCACATAAGATTTGGTGATACCTGAATTTTTCTTCCATTTAAAGTTTCTTGTTTTGTTCACAACCTTTCTGAGAGAACATAAAAAATAAGTTTTGAAGTCAATGTAGAGTTAATTCTCATTAAAATTGAGATTTTCAGAATGTGCATTAATTTTTTTGCGCAGTCTATATCATACTAGTACATCGCCCTCAGATTCATTCAGAAATCATGGAAAAGTTTCTTTCATGTTCCATTTTGCTTTTCCTCCCTGTATACCAACAATGGAATTCACTCAGGAATTCACGAAAAAAATCATCTTAACTAAACAGTTCAACTTATGATAAAAAAACAATGAAGGTACCGGGGAAATAGCTCCGTTACCTTTTAGCAAATTCATTTCGTGACATATCTGCATCAAGCTCGAAAAATTTCCATATTGAAACATATAGCCGAGGAGATTGACTCGATTTCCAATTTTGCGGTAAACATTGCCAGGCACAAGGATCAAATAAGGATGCCTGGAATGGCATCACGCATAAGGAAACTTTTTCGATGAGAAGTTTTATTGAATTCAAATATATTTATAGGAAGTCCCACCAACAGAATGTCAAATATCTTGTTGGTAACCCATTTCAAAAAACAGATCTGAGATTGAGTGTTGCGCTTTCATCAAATCCTCCGCGTTCTTCAAGCCTCAATTAATTTTTTTTTTCTAAACCAGTGAATAACGATTCTTAATGACTTCAGGGAATGATACATGGAATGAATGTGGCATTTGAAGATTCATCCGAAAAAGTCATATTATACACGGTGTTTCATTAGAAATAATAAATTTGCTACTATTTCATAAATGAAGATCTACTTGACTTATATATTTGGAACTGATTTCTATCATAATAATTCTTTTTAGTACAACTACCATTAAAAGTGACACTTTTAATGACAGCAAACAATGTTAAAATAGATTGTTTACGTGGAAGCGTTTTAAAAATATTTTTAAAATTAGTGTTGAGAATATTTTTAGCACTCCATTTTCTTATGATGAATTCAGATGAGAAAAATTCAGCAATTGCAAATTTTTATCATCAAAATTCAACAATTATTACTTATGAACATTAATATCAATCGTAAAACTAGAACAATTACTAACATTAATGCCCTGTGACGTTAGGGAGCTTCGCAACACATTATTAGAATCCTCAGCACTATCAATACTTGTAGAAACCGGAAGTACAATATTGGATAATGATGATCCAAACTCTGTTGAAGTTGGAGAATTTTTTCAGCAATTACATTTCTTTATGAAATGGAATGATCAACATAGCCTTCGGCTACTGTCGTAGACTTCCATCCACCATGTTTTTTTTTTATATCCGTAATATTTGCTCCTGATTCTGCTAGCAATGAAGCGGAGGATTTTCGAAAACAGTGACCTGTATATTGCTTTGGTTCTGGCAGTTCGAGGAATTCGGCAACAATAGGTGGAATTTTTCCTAATGTATTAATACCAAATGGATTGCCAGTGCATTTATTATTCATGTTTTTCAGAAAAAAACGACGATGTTCGATGACAGAAGGGCGCAGTGCAAAGTACTTATGAAAATAGTCTACATACTTCCAAATAATACTGAAAGAACGACTGACTTTCGTTTTTGTATTTGGAAGTTGTATAACCAATGATTTATTTGTTATTTCGATGTCTTCCACTGATAAATTACACAATTCTTCACGCCGACAGGCTCCGAATAATCCGAAAAAAGTTGCAACCTTAATCATCAAGTATTTCTCATCTGGTGCCCCCTTTATAAACTTTTCTACTTGTTCACGAGTGAAAATTTTCTATTTTTTGAGACAATATCCTTCACTCTTCTGTTTTAAATATGCTTTTACCTTAAAATATTTACTAACATCCACACCATTTTCAACAAGGGCGACAGACTTTACCATTGAAAATTTGCTCCACAAAGTTGATGAATTCCATATTTTTGATTTATCTTCTAAGTAAGCCAGGAAAACAGTTTCACTGAAGTTCCCCTTCTACATTTCTCAATTAACACGAGGCCAGGTAATTGTTATATGCAATATCGTACTGCTGAACAGATTTTTTAGGTAGGAATTCCAGATTTGCTCCTCTTGCAGACTCTTCAATATCCAGAGAAAAAACCAAATCGTCCCTTTTATTAATAATTGGATTCTTGACAAACATATAAAGCAGTTGAAAACTCAAGACAAAAATTGGACAGGAACGAAATTCAAAAGACAGCGTCTTTTCTCATTTGTTAGTAATCATAACGTTGGCAACGTTTGCCATTCACAACAACCTTTTGATTTTTTGAATATTTAAATGCATTTTGAAGTTTATTGAAATTGCAAATTCGCCCATTACCTACATTATCAACATAGGGCAGTTGTACAAAAATTTTTGTATGGTATTTGTGTTAAAAGTGATTTTATTTTGTTCGTGAAATTGTTCAATTCGCTCCGCCCATTTCACAAATTTTTTCACTCACGAAATAAAACATCACTTTTGACACTCATATCATAAATAACTATATTATTTTTCCAACAATTTTTAATGGGCACTCCCGGTGGGACATCCTGTATTATATTTCTTACAATCGACAGAATATAGACGTTATAGGAGTCGTCATTCGAAAATCTTCCTTTGTTAGTATGCAGATGAAAGTACAGATACTGCTTGAATAAAACATTTAGCCTCTTTTAAATAATTATTAGACACATAGTATGACAGGGCGTGGGTGCTGTCGCGTAATTTTTAAACAATAGAATGTAGGAACAATGGCACCTACGAAGAGAGACAAGACACCTGACATATGCTAGTAGTAATGAACTCTACACTATTGGGTTCTGTTATGTTTCCCAACAGTCTTACAAGCGTATCCTTCACCGTTTTATTTGTCATCTCGTATTGTGACAACCGTGAAGTAGCGACTATGCTGTTTCTACATTTTTCCCCTGAGTGATTTTATGGGTGTACACACACTTCAATGTTAGTCAAAATGATACAAAACACATTATTTACAAAATAAATAAAAAAAAAATGTAAACCCTTCGTTTTTCTCACAATTTCAATCACTTATTCCTTGCTATACTTTCTTTGATTTACAATACATATTGAAACAAAAAAGTACCTAGCTGGGTTAAGTACAACACAGGAAAACCATACAGTAGTATGATAAAATGAGGAAAGGAAAAGAATCCCAGAGAAAAAAACCATGACCTCACACGTGTTAAAATAAAATTCAATGAAAATATCATATCAGAGGATCTTGCAGGACATCTACGTAATCAGAAGAACATCTTACAAGGGCGGATTTACGGGGGGGGTAGAGGGGGTAATTACCCCCCCCCCCCATGAGTAACGAAAATCTGAAAAAAAAGGTACCTACGCAACGTGATGCACATAAAAAGTTCATACAATAATTTCAAATATTGTCAATATAAATGAACTTCGAGCAACAATAATTAAAGGAACAGAAAAATATTCAAAATTTTTTGTTGATTTTTTACAGGCTGTATCTCAGCGAATAATGGTCTTATAGGAAATGAAAGAACTAAGTTTTGAAGCTTGAAAACTTTGGTGTCTGAATTTATTGATTCACAATTTCTCGGAGTACCGGTAGTCAAAATTTTCAAAATTTTTTTTCTACGCGCATGGAATAATTTTCTCGAGCTTGGCCGATGCAAATGTCACAAAACCTATTAATTCAGCTCTGATTTGATTTTCATGACTTTCAGAAATTACCATTTGTCTTCGAGATATCCTATTTCGAATGCAAAATGATCCTTTTTCACTCAACTGCCAATATCTCCGAAAATTCTGATCGCCTAGTGAGTACAGAAATTTTCCTGCAAAAATCTGCTTTGTTCAATTGAAAAGACATTTTTTTTCACCTGTCACATAAACGTGGAAAAGGAGCAGAAAAATGCCATCTTACCATTTTTTGTTTAATGTACTATATCATCGTCAATATTGGCGGAAAAGTTTAGGTAATGAAAAAATTTTACAGCCTGATGTTCCCCGAAGTCCCCCCTAAATCAATAGATCGATCTGTTCAGCAGTTCTCTTGAACCGATTGATTGAAATTTTGAACAAATTAGGGGAACAAGGTTTTTGTTCCTTAAACTTGACCTTATTTGCTTAATCAATCAATAATTACATTGCTTGTTCATTTTTCCCTCAAATTTTGTTCAAATAAATCATGAAAAAAATATTATTTTATAAAAAATCCCAAGATTTGGAAAAAAAAAATTAACATTCCAAAAAATTCGTTAAATTTTGTGCTTGAAGTAAAATAACAATGAAAAAATTTTAAATTTAAAAAAAAATACAAGAGACCATTTCTGATTCACCTCCACTGGAGCTATGGACCTTGGATACATTTAAACCTTCATTTTTCTAAGAAAAAAATAATGGAATGAAGTTAAAATGATACCCCTAACTTGCCAACGGTACTCGTTGAGCAAAATTCTGAGGGACAGAATTTTTCCATTTTTTGACACCTGACACTACGTTTAAAAAATAGTTTTTTGAAAACCTTTCGACTCATTCAGAAAAAA
The DNA here is from genome assembly GCA_038502775.1 of Hippodamia convergens. Taxonomy (NCBI): domain Eukaryota; kingdom Metazoa; phylum Arthropoda; class Insecta; order Coleoptera; family Coccinellidae; genus Hippodamia; species Hippodamia convergens. The sequence continues at coordinate 236,563 of CM076614.1, forward strand.
AAACCGATTTGAAAAGATTAGGTCAAGTTTAAGGATAAAAACCTTGTTGTCTTAATTTTTTCAAATGTTCAATCAATCGGTCCAAGAAAACCGATCGATCTACCGATTTGGGTGGTACTTTGGGGAACATCAGGCTGCCAAATTTTTTTATAACCTAAGCGTTGCAAAATGACACGTTCATGTGATTGAGCAAAACAGATTTTTGTAGAAAATTTTCTGTAGAAAGAGAAATCGCCAAGTATTTCCAGAGATATCGGCTGTTGAGTGAAAAAGGACCGTTTTGCATTCAAAACTGACGTAAGACGTAAAAAGCAAATTATAGCTGAATGAATAGGTTATGCGACATTTGCATCGGTCTAGCTAGAAAAATTTTTCCGTGAGTGTAAACCAAAAAATAAAAATTCGAAAAATTTTCAAAATTTTGTCTTCGTGCTTTATCCGATGATTGCCACCGGTACTCTGAAAAATTGTTAACCAATGATTTCAGAAACTTATTCAATCTTCAGAAGTTGGTTTTTCATTTTCTATACGACCATTTGTAACTGAAATACAGACTGTTGTAAAAAAAATTTTCCGTTCCTTCAATTGTTTCGCGAAGGGTATTTGCAATGAAAATTTCCTAAATATATGGTGAGCAAATACCTTTCAAGCTCAAAAAATCGGAATTCTCTAGTTATTCGTTCTCAATGGCTATATCCGCCCTTGACATCTTAATATAGTTTTTCTATGGGCAGCAGAGAAAAACAGACTCTTCTCCAATCTACCCGAAATTCTAGATCTGCAATAAAAAGAAAAAAGCAGAAAAATGTAGTTATTTATAATCAATTAAATGGTTTTTGAATTAACCATCCATTGCAGAAATTCTTTCTTCATAAATTACTTATGACAGAAATGTCACTATGTTTGAAAGAAATGAAAAAACCCAATCAATTTCCCCTTTTTGAATTGCTAAACATAAAAAAACTTATAACACAACAAGCTAAACCGTAATTAGGACTAAGTAACAAATCAATGAGTACATAACTTTCAATTGTCCTCCTTCACTAAGAAGTTTCTCTGTAGCCATGTGGGTTTCTAAGCAGATCTCGACACCATATTAAGTGGCTAATTTCGAAACATAGTCTCTCTTGTCCTTCGAATTCCTCCAATATTCAAATTTAAATACTTAGCCTTTCTCTCTGATCTTGAGGGTTCTTCCGAACCAGGTACGACCATCCAAGTGATGATTTTTCGAAACTTCAGATGTTCGAAGACCGCTACGGGACCATAATGAAAAGAAATCATCTCCCATAGATAAACCAAACATCTTATAACATAAGAAAACAGGATATTTTTAAGGACCAAAAATTACGACATATTCCAAGAATTGTAAAACTAACAATAGATGTAATCCATGGAGCATTAAGGAAATTAAACGTTCTCTTCAATTGAGAAGCGAGAGAAAATCATCGAATTTCAAAAACATGTACGAAACTAGCGAAAGTAGAAAGGAGTAAGACCAACGATGGTTGAAGTTGAAAGATTAAACAAATGAGTGTCTTCCAGTATAATGCTTCAATTGTAAAGGCGTAAGATCAGCGTTCATATTATTTTCCCACCTAGTATTTGCATAAGAGTTGATCAAGTCCCCAAAACGGCTGCGAATATATCGTCAAATACCAATAAACATCATCACAGTAAGCAAACCTTGTCGTTAGCTAATCAAATATTGATAGTTTGATACCAAACCGATACGGGAACGCTACAAAGAACGGCTTCTTGCCGAGGTGCATCAACCTTATCTAGAAACACCATTCCCATCGACTTCGCAGAAGATTACCCACCTGCATAATGAGGAAGGAGAATCGCTATCGGTAATGGTTTTTTTTATCGGGGACGAGTTAAATAAATGAATTCCAAAATCAACATACTCGAGGCGTAAACGTTAGGAGCGACACACTGGAATGGATTATTTCAGATGAGGATAAGCATGCTTACATTCTAGTCGTATTCAGAAAACCCATCAGAGAATCTTATATAACACAACGACTTATATTATACAGCGAGTATTAATTCATTTACCATACTCTCAATAAGGTCTCCAGATTTGAGTCTCGAACATAATTCTGGTCAATGAATGAATACGACAAGAAAATTCGGAAATCTGAATGGAATTGGAATTTTACCAACAAAGATCCCTCCAACTGATCCCTCCATTAGAGTTCCTGGACCATCCCAAGAGAATGTGGGCTGTTCTAAATCGCAAATCAGCATGCAGAGTTGTTATTGCTGTTTAACCGCATTATACCTAAATACTCACGAGTTTGGCCAAGAAAAGCCTATTTAATGTATCCTCATTATGGTGGAAAAAATGAAGAACCCGATGAGGATAAAGCATTTATTTAGGTACGTTATTTTTATTCATTAAAGTGTAAAATATTATACATACTTTTGAATATTTATCTACAAATATTTCACTCTTCTTGCTTGTATATTCTCGAAATCTTTTATGAAGTTTCTTGTATCCAAGCTGTCCAAAATATTCAATTAACCATAGCAGAACTACTTAGTTTCTGCTGGAGTATTGTTGATCTTAAATAATTTTTGATTATTTTTCATTTTGAAAAAGACCTTTCACCCGATGCAACTGAAACCGTTACGTGTTAATAATATTCTCAGTGCTGTTGCTGTATACAGAAATGTAAAAAATTAGGTCATTGCCAAAAAGATATTGTAATAGAGTTTGTGGATCGTTGAACTTGTCTTCTGCAAAATGTGACTTTAATGCAATAATTTCATCAAACGAATCAATACTATCAATATCTGATTCAATAGTTTCATCATCTTCAAGCTTAAGATTCAAATCTTTACAATACTTTATTAACTCATCATTGGAGTAAATAGATAATTTGTCGCAAAATTTTGCAATAGCTGGAGGTAGCGGTGAGTGATAGTTGAAATGAATAGATCTTAGATGTCATAAAATAAGCTTAGGGATTTGTACACATAACGTCATCAAAATATTAGTCGATTTGTGTCTGCATCATAAAGGTTTTCTAGATTAATCGTCATTTGCGGGAGGATTTAATTTTCTACTTCAATATGAAGAAATTTGCGGTTGAGGCTCAACGAACATCGAATGCACTCAAATACCTATGGTGCGGCTGCTTTTAGTGAAAAACCGTGATTCGTGGTAAAAATCAAAATGTTTGCGTAACCAACAAACTAGAAATCGTAGAGGAAATTAATAGACGTAAATTCTAGGAGCATGTTTTGATAATGGAAAAACCTGTATCTAAACATGTTAAAGTATGCTCACACCATTTCAGACCAGAAGATCATAGGATGGAAACAGGCAAGAGTGGAAACTGATGTCAATTGAAAAAATTGCTTCATATGTTTTGAATTATTTCAGAAACCCTCACTATGAAAACATATCTGCTACTTGAGAAGAAAGCTGTACCTTCATAAAACCTACCAAAAAAAGCAGTTCAAGTCGAGACATTTTAACTTTTTGTTCAGATCGTTCTCATACAATAATTTTCATTTTTATCGAAATAAATTACTCTGAGTCTACTTGATATTTTTGAAAACATAGAAGTCTCAACAATTCAAGGAGCCTAGTTGAAAGTGCTGAATGCAGGCCATATGATAATGTGCAATAAAACTAGAGGCAATCTGAGTGTGATTCTCTTGATTGTTGCAAAAATGAACTTATGTTCATCGATCAAATCTATATGTGTAATTTCAACAAAATTCCGAGAATTAGCAATTTTAAACAATATATTATACATATATATGTCAATTTAATATCAATATTTAAAATAGCTTGATAGTATTGTCGTTCATTTCGCAACGGAAAAGGTGCAATCAATCGATAGATAAGCTGAATAATTTTATTTTATTATAAAAGCAGCCTAAGACACAAGTGAGATGCAATAAATGAATAAAACATTAAAATTTAGCGAGTAATGAATTCTTCAACATGATTGATGGATGTTCACATCATGTTCTGCATACATACGGTGCATTCTCATTCAAAATTTATTACCCATATTCTTTTCATAGATTTTTTCCTTTCCTAAACAGAAAAAAAAAAATTAGTAGCTTCTATTAAATGAATATATCGTTCATGCTGATGTTCAATTACATTACAATCATGTATGTTTTCATATTCTGTCAGGTCATAAAATAATTTCAACCTCCTCTTAGTTTTCATCAAATATGGATGATCCTAATGTTTTCTGTTTTGTACATTTCATTGTTATGGAAAACAAGACACTATTGTCAAGATATTTTGTGGTAAGTACAACCTTGTACGGTAGAGTAACAGGGCTAAAATATGTTTGCAAATTCCAGACAATATTGCTTGGTATGTGCATATAATCTTGTCGTCCTTCACACCATCATTTTTATAAGACATCATTTCCTCAGTATGATGGGGTTATCCTTGTAGAATTCCAATGTTTTGAAATAATTTTTTCCCACGTAGGATCTAATGATTGCATTTCAAGACTTGCTCACCCTCTATACAGCATCTATGAGCATATAAATATTGAAAACTTTCCTATAATTTGAGGAACCTATGGTAAACATTTTGCCAGATGATCTGAAAAGAATTCAAAATTGAATAGTGCTAACGTCAATATTTTACATAAAATATTACAAAAAGCACAATATTACATATACCTTTGAATTTTATTCTCTTTGTATATTTCATAAAATCATTTTAAAGAAAAGCCCACCGTATCTCTTCAATAGATTGGTTTACAGAGCTGACGTTCATAATATCAACATACGCCGTAGGAATATATTGTCATGTCCCCATCACAGAACATCTACTTTTAAAAGAAGTTTTAGCTACAATATTTGCAGGCTGTACAACGGTATTCCTGATAATATTTTTAGGAAAAAGATTAAGGCCTTTCTCCTCGGTTCCTTGTTGGTGTGATTTCTTGGCAGTTTATGGGATTTTTTTTAATGATATGCTCATAAAAAATTTTTATTTTTGGTTTTTTGTTTTTTATATTTTTTCTTTTTGTTCAATTTTGTATACATATTTTCATTTTTGTATGTTATGTTCAAATGTAATTGTATTCTACAAGGGTCAAGTGGTAGAGCACCTTTGGGTGAACTTCCCCTTGAGATTTCAACTGAAATAAAGACGTTATTATTATAATACTTACACATACAATATAACCCACAAGATCCACAATTAAGAAAACAACTTCTATTATTGATAGTAATAAAAGTTCATCATCATCATCAATGGCTCTACAACTCAAGGTGAGTCTTGTCCGCATTTACTATTCTTCTCCACTCTAGTCGATTTTGTACTGCTAGCTCCCATTGTGTTACTCCCAGTATCTGCAAATCACTGGTCACTGCGTCTTTTCACCGTTTTCTTAGACGACCAACCGTTCTTCTACCCTCAGGCCTTTCCCAGAATGCTGTATTGAGGAGTCTTCCATCTTGTGACCTCATGACATGTCCTGCCCATCTTATGCGATTGGACTTGATGTGTCGCACTATATTCTCGTTCCCATAGAGTTCCTGTAGTTCTTGATTCTTTCTTATTCTCCATTCTCCCGTTATTTCGTCTCTACAAGGCCCAAAAATAGCCCTCAGGATCTTCCGTTCCAGTACCAGCAATCTATCAGCCTCACGTTTATTCAGGATCCATGTCTCACTCTTCAGTAAAAGTTGAAACTTAAAGATCCCATAGATTCCAAATAGAAAGCCAATGTAAATACGAAACAATACTCGTTTCGGTAAACAGCTGATCGGCGTATGCAGCGCCATCATCGGTAATTATTTTGTCCAAAAACCAGTTTCTACAATAAAGTCTTGAATTTCGGGAAGAAAAGTCTGAAGCAAAGCTATACACCTATTTATTCAAAATTGCTGGTTTCCTATTGGTAGCAATCAAGACGTGGGAAATGTTCGACTGGTACCATCATCTTTCGAAACGCGCCCACGTGTCGCACAGAAACCGATACCATTAGATAGTGGAAGTCAAACGTACGACGGAATGATGAATCGAATAGGTCGGCGATTACAACGTACATATGAATGGGGTGCGAGGTCATTAGTTTACGTCATCGTCAGTGTACGCTCGCACATGGCGACATTTATATTATGTGTCCATATGGCTGTGTGTGGTGTCGCGGATCTCGCCGAACTCTTTTCCCATAAACAACGACCGCACCTAGGGTATTGTTTGGGTTGGTTTAATTTCGCCGAGAGAGAATTGCATTTACATCTGTTGGTTGAAGTTTCTTTATTAAGTCGACGTCAAGGCGTATTCCATCCAGGGATATATATCATTGCGTCTGGGATGTAACCCGGTTGCCGTTAGTCCCTAGACGTGATGGGGGGAAAAGATGCTGCGGAAATATTCGGGAATTATGTTTCCAGAGAGACAAAGATTGCGTTGTCAACTTTTCAGCGAGAAATATTGCCGAGTTGTGTATTTGGGATATTTTATTTGAGTTATGCGTCAGATCGTGTTAATGAACGAAGTTTTCGAATGAAAAATGTCATCCCTTTGTGAGAAACGGCCCAAAGAAGGTGGGGACAGAATAATAATAATTTATTAAAATTTTCATACCCAAAAACCATGGACCAGTAAAAATGCAAAAATAATGGAAACATTTTCTAAATGATCATTATACAGGCCATTTCTTGGCCTACAATCAAATTATTCAAATTTGTATTGAGTAGACATTTTAAATTTTAATGAAGGTACTGTTATGGTTTCTTTTATTTATATTCAAAATTTTTTTAATTTAATTTGAATTTTGAGGAACCAAAATTATAATAAAAATTATAGAATTTTTAATTTGGAAAATTTACCTGGCCTAGACTCTATCTCAATTGAGGGTTCAAAAATTTGATTTCAATTAAAATTGAAAGATTTTGATTTGAATTTCAAAATATTATAATTTTTAATTGATAAAATATGACAAACTCTTAATATCTAATGAATATTAAATTTGGTTTTCAATAATAAACTATACTAACAATAATCAAGAATAATAATCTAGTTCTATGGTTGATTTTTGTTCCGTGTTCATAAAAATAGGTTAATTTTTATAAGTTAACTCAATTAGCTCACTTTCGGATTTCACAGTCTGCTTGAAAACACTGATCTCTTGAATGTTTATTTTCAGTAATTTATTCTTCAGATTACTGGTCCAATATCTTTATTTCTTCTTTTTGTAAGTTTATATCAACTGTCACCATTCTTTATATATATTACCATTTCCATTCATATACTAATTACACTATATTATATCGGTAATTCATTCAACATTTATCAATTTCTTTATCTATATCATATAGTTTTTATTTTTCCATCCTTCTCAATTCCAATTTTTTTTGATTCCTCTCCCCTTCAATTCTTTCTTCGTCTCCTTGGTTTCACTTCTCCCAAAAATCCTTACTCTCTAGATTTCTCAACTCTTATACATCATACAATAACATAGAATTTATTTACATTTTTCTTATCAAAATCTTTCAATTTTAGCCTCATCAAGAAACCAGCAATTTAACTCAATGAATTTGGAAATCGAATACTACAATCGAAGACTATAATTTTGAATTGAAATTATCTCTGGAATGTAAACAATAAATTTAAATATTGAAAATTTTGAATTTTGATTCATGTACTTGCAATTATGTTATGATATAGTTTCAACCAGGTAACGTACTATGTATCCTTTTGAAATAATCAAAATTTAGATATAAATATAGAACCATAACAAAATTTCATAACAGTACTCACAATTCAATGGATTTATCATCTTGATATTGATCTAATATCCATCATCACCTCTCCAAAACATCAGCGGGTAATATAGAGCATCGTATTTTATATATTCGTTGCAATTCTCCAGTATTGTGACGCGTAAGAACAATATCACGCGTTTCCAAGTTTTCACCTACAAACACAATTGCCACTTCGTCTATTGTAGGGAAGTTGAATTGGCGTCATGTGCTCCAACAGGTCAATTATCTGCTCTAATCACAACCTTGTGATTATCACTTGGCATACGTTCCAAAGCAGTTGTAAACAATCGCACCAATGCATGATGTTCATGAAGTAGTTGCTGCAGATCTTGAAGAATTATTCTTCCCACATCTGCATTAATTGATTGTTGTTGATCAAGTTGATCATCCATATTGCCTATATGAAGTAAATTTGGAGGAATTTATAATGTGCATCTTCAAGTGGTTGCAATGATCGAATTCGATGGTGAATCTCTCCTTGGATCTAAATAGCAGAAAGGGAAGACAAAATAAGTGATTTGAAATCATTAATGTTAATATTATTCTTACCTTGAATGTTGAATCGAATCCACGTCCTTTAATTATATCTGCTCCAAATGAAGTCATTTGGAAACTCCCATTGTGTTTTTGTGTGTTCGATAGAAAATGTCTTGATTCGGACGTTTAGTCAACTAAAAATGTTTACCTCGACATATAGACGAATCCAACAAAAGATCTTTCATAACAAACAGTCCATCAATCTTGATTTATAAATGGTGTAACCAACAAAATGGCCGACTAAGTTTTATATATTAAGATATAAATACCCTGTAGCGTTGATGAACACTTTGAAAAATCTACTCAAAACTAATTACAGAATATTTCAATGAAAACTATCCAACCCAAATAGTTTTGAGGGATTATTTTCATGAATAATGAAAAAAACACAATAGATATTATATGAGGGGGAAATTCTCTTTCTAATAAATTGATATAAATAAATTTAACCTCTCAATTCTTGACCCCCGAAATTTTTAAAAGAAGCATCATATACATAATTGCATCGTTATATTCTCTTCTACAAGAGGATGAAAAAACTGTGGCAAACATGAGTGGAAAGTCAATTAAGTTTGAGATACAATCAATATCAATTTACTAATACTAACATCAATTTGTTACAAATCAGCAGACTAAAACTAAATTAGTATTCTGAAAGGAGCTTAAATTGATTTTTTCGAATTCTTCCGGTTTTGTTAGGGCCTTTTATGAATTTGTGTAGGCACTCGATCGATGACATCCTCCGGCTGATAAAATGTGAGTAGCCACCGGAGTTCCTGTATGAAAGAATTTAACTTTAACAAGTATTGTTCACCATCCTGCTTGTCAAAATCGCCTTCTCCGAAGGTGACAAAAGTCTTAAGAATGCGTCTGGCCAATATCGGTAAGCCGAAGAAACCGAACGTCCATAACTCAAAAAATTTGAACCGATTATATGCAACTGCCACCAATATTCGACCAATAAACACTGATCCTATTATACGATTTGCATACACAACTGACGATAAATTAGAATTACTCGATTATTTACGATCTGTGCCACCGTAAACAGCATAAATCATAATTACGGACTGCTGATTCTTTCGTGTTCGTCGGCATTACCCGCCCACCTGATTTATTTGTACTCCTCTAAAAATCCGTGCCGAAACGAGACGGTAGGATCTGGCTACAGAACGGTTTTAATTCGAGAAAATCAGGATCATGCATTCTTATCCAATTTGCCGACAAAATATGGAGTTGTGACAAAAATTTCTTAAAATGCACTTGTTTTTTTTTTCCGTAGAAAATTTTTCAGTAGGTATCTTAGGACAAAAGCAAACCGTTCTGCTCAAAATAACTGCCGAACAGCACTAGAACATGTAGACGAAGGCTCAAACTTCTTCACCGTCGTAAAAAGTGAAATTCAAAACATAGGAGGATGAAAAAATTAAAACAAAAAAGAACAACAAAAAAAAGAAGAACTTAATTGGTTGAGGTCTGAGGTCGGGAAGATGAAAGGGGAGAGATTTAAAGGGTAGTGTGTTAGTTAGTTATTAGGTGTACATCTTTGCTTCAGCCGTTTTGCAGTAGCTGACTGCAGCGGTAAGTGGTAGTTGAAATAAATCCATCTTTTTCACTATTAAGAACTCACCCAGTTTTACTTCTCGACCTCACATCCCTGTTAATTAATTTTCCTTTCATTTTTGTTATATTCTCTTCCTTTCAAATTGTCTTATTCTGCTTTGTTTATTTTTGTGGATACAAAAATGATTGACTCTAGTCTTATAGTCTAATTTCTAGGTGAATGTGAGTATATTATGTTGATTAAATGAAATTAATCAAAATCAATATTTAGTTTACAGCGTTTGGACTCGCAAAAAAATTAACGCACATAATGGAAATCTCGAATTTATTCTACAACTGAAGGTGTTCTCAATGATAAATGCATGCATATGTTATCCACTTTTAACGTTCTTCTTCAATACAGATGTTTTTTCCTAGCAGGAATAAAAAAAGATGATATTATCAGATTTTGACAGTATTGGCTCCATTCTAAAATTAGTTGTTCTCGAACAATTCTAGTGATCAATAGTTTTTCTTTCGTTTGATTTTCTACACTCGATCGCTATGCAACTCGAAACACGCAATTTGACCCAAGAGGAATGTGCCCAAGCGGTAGTTTTGCGAGAAGAAGGGTGGACATACACAAGAATTGCAGAAAGGTTTGGAGATTCCCATACAAGTGTGTCCAGAATGTTGCAGCGATTCAGGGAGACGGTATGAATGTCCGAAGACCAGGACAGGATAGACCACGGGTAACAACTGCCATTCAAGAACGTTACTTGAGAGTTTCTTCGTTAAGACAACGGTTTGCAACCACTCGTCTCCTTCAAAGTCAGCTTGAGCAAACTCATGGGAGCAAATTTGCACTCAGACAATAAGAAATCGCCTCAGAGAATATGATTTAAGGCCTCGTGTCGCGGCAAGAGGCCCAGCTCTAACCCCAGCCCATCGAAGGGCTCGTTTGGATTTTGCGAGAGAGCATATCCATTCTGTAGAGGCCGATTGGGAAAGAGTTCTCTTCACAGATGAGTCTAGATTCTGCCTCTACCATTGTGATCGACGTTCCCTTGAATACAGACGTCCACATGAAAGATATGCTCAGTGCAATTTTCTGAATACTACTGGTTTCGGGGAGGATCGATTTGGTATGGGGTGGAATATCTTTGACTGCTCGCACAGACTTAGTGGTCATTGATAATGGAGTTATGAATGCTGAAAAGTAAATAAGGAACATTCTTGAAGAGCATGTAGTGCCATTTGTCCAATACATCGGTGAATATTTCATTTTTATGGACGATAGTGCCAGACCCCATCGTCAAGCATCGTACCTTGAAGTCTCTCGGATGGAATGGCCAGCAAGAAGTCCAGATTCATTCTGATTGAGCAGGTTTGGGACAACCTCAATAGAAGGCTGAGAAGTTTAGGAAATCATCCAGCTACTGTTAATGACTTAGGAATCTGGGAAGGACTAGATCAGAACATTTTAAGATCACTCATTTTGAGTTTGAACTATCGTTGCCGGGCTGTAATTAACGCAAGGGGTGGAAATACCACGTATTAAATCACTTATCAGCATATCAGTATTTTGAAAATTGTTCATTTTTCTTCTTTCACATAAGATTCAGTGAAATCCTGAATTTTTCTTTCATTCAATGTGTCTTGTTTGGTTCAATACCTTCCCGAGAGAACATAAATAATAAGTTATAAAGTCAATGTAGAGTTAACTTTCATCAAAATTGAGATTTTCAGAATGTGCGTTGATTTTTTGAGCAGTGTATTTATAACTCAAATGTTTTTCATTATCAAAAACTTTTTAAGCAAGTATGAATACAAACTCTACTTAGTATACTAATGAAACCACTGCAACCAGATATTCAAATTCATTAAACATTCCAAAGCAAACAATTAATAAGTTTTAAATATACCTTAAATACAAGGACATTTTTTTATCATCTATCTGTAGGAATACAGGAATAAGGATATTATTTTTATATTAGTATTAAGTTAATTCGGGACATTTTTTTTGTTCTTTGTGCTGTTTTATTTATATTATACATGCTATTTTTTTTTTATATTAAGACTTGAAGACTTGTGAAGATTGTGTCTTTTGGATCAATGAACACTATTCGATTGAGTGAAAATGAAGAATGTTAATGAATAAAGATTTAAAAAATCAATTCCTTCACTTTTTCCGATCTACGCATTGATGATATATATCCTAACCAGTGTAACCAGTCTCAGCTTCTTTGTTTCAAATGTAAATCCGCCACTTATTGTGATGTGGGTGGTACCTTGAGGCTTGAACTGACCGAAGTTATTCAGAAATTGAATAGCTTGAATATCAATAAGGGACCGGGTCCGGATCACATTCCCACTATTTTGTTACGCAAATGTTCTGCGTCCCTGGCTCTACCTCTTCTAGTAGTCTTCAACAGGTCCCTTGAATCCGGAGCCTTCCCTTCTAGGTGGAAGGAAAGTTTCGTAAAACCTATCCATAAGTCGGGATCTAAAAACAAGGTGTGTAATTATCGTCCCATTTCCATCATTAGTGCCATACCTAAGCTATTTGAACTGCTGGTGTATGATAGAATCTATATGAAGATTATGCCTGGGATATCTCATCGGCAGCATGGTTTTTTGAGAGGCAGAAGTATTGAGACCAACTTGATACTTTTCACGCAGTACTCTTTTGATGAGTTGGAACGTGGGCGTCAGGTTGAAGTCATTTACACTGATTTTTCGAAAGCGTTTGACTCCGTTGACCACTCATTACTCGAATTTAAACTCATCCGATTCGGAATTTGGGGCCCTCTTCTCAAATGGTTGGTGTCGTACTTCAAGCTTAGAACTCAATTTGTTAAGATCAGGGACACATTATCTGATCCAATTTTAGTAACTTCTGGGGTTCCTCAGGGAAGCCACTTGGGCCCTTTATTGTTTCTAATATTTCTCGATGATATATCGCGTTGTTTTTGGCATTCACAGTTTCTGATTTTTGCGGATGATCTAAAGATCTTTCTCGCTATTGACGGAGAAGAGGACGCTCGTAATATCCAGGCTGATCTTGATAGATTAGTGAACTGGTGTGGGTATAATAGACTATGTCTTAATGTTGACAAGTGCAAACATATGACCCTCTTTCGCGGTAGCTCTCGAATTAGCTGCACTTTCTCACTTTGTGGCCATCTCCTCGAAAAGGTAGATCAAATCAAAGATTTGGGTGTACTATATGACCGTACCATGAGTTTCAGGCCTCATGTTGATTATATTGTGAACAGAGGTGTAAAATTGCTTGGCTTTATAATCAGACACTCGCAGCATTTCCAGTCGGTTGAGACACTTAAGTATCTCTACGTGGCGCTTGTTAGGCCCACGCTAGAGTTCGCTTGTGTTGTGTGGTCTCCTTATACGTACGCGGATTCTGAGAGGATTGAGAGAGTTCAGAATAGGTTTCTCATGTATATTTCTTTTCGCCTGGGCATTGAGCGGGCAAAATTTTCAGCTTCGCTTATGAGAGCTAGGATTGATCTCCCCTCGCTGTTCCTCAGACGCAAACGTGGAGATGTACTTTTCTTCTCTAAATTGATTTGTGGGTCACTAAACTGCCCTGATCTTCTCGAGCTTTTCAGCTTTCTCGTTCCTCCCAGAAGGACCAGGGGAAGAACTCTCCTTCATGTCGAAAATTATAAGTACAACTACTCTAAAAACTCTCCTGTTCCAAGGATAAGCAGTCACGTGAACGTTGCATCTGCGTCAGGGATCGATTTTTTTGATAGCTCGTTGTCGAGGTTGAGGAAGGAGGTATGTCGGGCGATCGTAGCTTGAACTTCGTTTTTGAGTTTGGGACACTTTTTTTCTTCTTTTTTTTTTTTTTTTTTTTTTTTTTTTTTTTTCTTTTTTTCTTTTTTTCTTTTTTTTTTCTTTTTTTTTCTTTTTTTCTTTTTTTTTTTTTTTTTTTTTTTTCTTTCTTTTTTTTTTTTTTTTTTTCTTCTTTTTCTTTTTGTTTGTTCATGCCTTAACTTTACTTAGATTTAATTAAGTCCTTTTATTATCATGTAATGCTTCACCTCGCGGTTTAATTTTGGAATTTACTGTATTTTCATTGTTAACACACTGTTATTTGTATTTCTCTTTGTTGTAATTGTTTGAAAGGGTATTATTACCCGTTTATTCATTAAATAAATAAATAAATAAATAAATGTGCTAGATTTGATTTATAATACTTGTTTCATTTCAAATTACCGCTTAATATGTTTTAATCCCTTGCTTGATTCATCCTTTATTACGGTCATTCCGTGATTATGTCGTATATAAGCTTATAAAATTTCCAGGATGTCAATAACTCAATTTAATCCGCAGCTGAACTCCCGAGAGTACGACGTGATCTCCATAAATGAGCCTGTTCTTTATTAGAGGTTCCTATAAATTCGGATGAACGTAAGATTTCGTCACTTTTTCATTCATAATACTGCCGTTTGGATGATATAGGACGTCAATATTCGCTATTACGATAAGCTGTGGCTTATATTGTTCTAATGATGCCTTGACCGCTGTTGACGACAAGATTACGGCTGTGAATGATAGAGGGCGTTAAAAAAAGGATAACGGATGAATGCTAACCATTCTTTGTGTTGGGACAATACATATTTATGTATTCTTTGTGTTATTTCAATACATCATTTGATATCTGGAATTGTAACACACATGTTCCGCAATTTGCGATCTCCGTTTTGTTTTTATGTTCACGGTTTCTCATCTGTAAAAATCTTGATGTAGGTATCTCCTATATGAGTTTTTCTACAAATGAATAAAATTATGGTATTTCTCATGATTTTCATGTTCATGTCATCAATAATTGTATTCACTTCTCTGTCTCTACAAAGTTTGAATGTTAGAGACCAAGATCCTGTGTTATTGACAGATTCCTTTATTCGATATTTCCTAATTAAAAAATGTAATTACACAGTTTTGAATCCTGAGAATTATTGGAAGATGAATTCATATGAATAGATGAATGCGTACAATTCGCTCATAAGATGTCTTAGTATGTTGCTTTTTTGTCATATTATACTGGTTGTAATTTGAATTCTGAATTTTGTTTTAAATGCGTAGATTTTTACACTTGTGAAGACCTCGACACAAAAAGTCAATTAAAAAACTGGGCAAGAACAATTTTTTCGTTATTTTCGATTTTCAACTTATGTCAGGCGTTTAGTGCTAAGAAATTCGGTATTTTAGACTTCCAGTGAAAGCAAATTTTTTATAGTAGATCTCTGTTTAAAAATGTAGGCTGCTCCACATCAGTTAGGGATATTGACATAAATTGCAAAAAAATATAGTTTAAATGAGATTTTGTGATGGAAATTCATAATAATATGATTTCAAGTTGCAGGAAATAAAATTAATTCAAGCCTGTCGGACTGCAGCGTATACAGGGCGGTTAAGAAAAATCGAGTAAAATAACGAAATTTCATTCCCAGAGAATTCAAGCATTTAAAGACTATGAATACAATGTATGGCCTCCACGGGCATCAATAACAGCTTGTTGCATACTACACACGAGGTTTTTGAACATTTCTTGATGAATTTGGTTCCATAAACGGTGCAGAAGTTCTCTCAGATCATTTGAGGATTCTGGGGTAGGTTGATGATATCTAATCTTTTTGGAGCATATCCTATGCATGCTCTATGCAATTCAAATCTGCTGAGTGCGGAGGTATTGGTAAATTTGGAATACCAAGCTCCTCCCGCGCATTCTCAACTAAGGCTGCACGGTGCAGTCTAGAGTTATAGTCTAGAAATTGAAAAGTTTCACCAATAGCAGCGTGAAAATTTGGCAAAACATTGTCAATGACATGCTCCCTATAGTGTTAGACGGTCATATTCCTAGGACAAATGTGTAGATCTGTGCTCCCGTTCAAACATATCTCGGCCCATACCATAACACTACCCCCTCGGAATGGATGGACTTCTTGGACATAGCGACGATTACGGGGTATGCATGGGATTGTCCGTACCCTTACTCTTCGAGAATCTGAAAATCGTCCATATCTGGATTCATCAGTGAAAAGGACACTACGCCAATGATCGTTCCAATTGATATGTTGCCTTGTCATTCCAGTCTTTGACGCTGATGGTCATGTGTTAATGGAACTCCTCTTAATGGACGTCTAGAATCTAGATTCACCTCTCTTGAACGTCGTCTGATGGTTTCGATGGAAACTTGGACCCTATCTGCATTTCGGAGAGTATTCTGTAGCATTCTACACGTAGATGTAGGCTTTCTTCTCGCCGAAACGGTGATGAAAAGATCCTGAGCAGGTGTTGTTTTTCGTTTGCCACCAAGCCTTGGTCTTTCCAACATGGAGCCTGTCTCTTTGAACCTATTCCAAAGTCGAGATATCACACTTTAGCTGACTTGGAGCCTTTCCGCTACAACAACCTGAGTTAGGCCACCTGTAGCATTCCGATAGCCCTATTAGCCTTAGCGTTTGTTAATTTCCGTCTTGGCATTTTCAGAAAACTCGTTTAAAATCGAGGCCGTTGATAAACTGACTCTATTTCAAAATAAGAACATTCATGAGCATATTTGCAAAGAACCAAATTTCAGGAAAAGGGCGACCAGATTGACGAAATGTCTCATACTGATTTTTATAGGATCGTTTCAAGTTGTTGAGTTTTAAATAATTTCATAGTGATTTTCTCCAAGATTACATACTTTTCAAAACGATTGAATACGATATCCCTAACTCTTGTGAAGCAGTATAGTTTTCAGCATTGAATCTCAAATAATAATTCTTGCATGACCAGACACCCTGTATAGAAAGAAGTTCTCTGATAAATGGTGGTGAGGAATTCGATAAATATTTCATTCGAAGTTTCGAAATATTCTAATTTATGTAGTAGTAGTCAGTCTAAATAGGAATGCTATTTTGAGATTCTATATTCTATTCGAAAATAGCACTTCTTGAAATTCCTGGATTCAATTTTTTTTCTCTGAATAATGCAAACGATGCGGGAGATGTTGGAGATTGCTCAGGTTTTTCAAAGCGGGAAAAGTGTATAAGTAAGTAAAATATTTTCATAACAGGTTAGACATGAACTTCCAACATCTGCAATTATCCTCCTTTAATTTTTTCCATTTCATATGCAAACGAATCCTTTCCTAACCTTCCCCGTCCCTCCTTTTCTATTAAAACTCTTAAGTAAATTCATAAATTCGTAATAATTTCGTGATTTTTACGACACAAAGGCCATTAAACGAGCTCCGGGGAAGTACAGGTAATCTAATAAACTTCGTTCTTTGTTTTCAGCTAAATGGGATACTAAATAATTTATGCGACAGGAAAGAGAGAACGCTAGAAGATACTTCTTTTAATCCAAGAGGAGGAACAACGGACTGGGCCCGGGACATATTATGTCTGGGCATGCAAGTATCTCGACTTAATATTTAACGTAACGTGGTGGAGGTTTATTAATTACCCAGCGTTAAGCTGAAATTAATCATACTTCTTGAAACTGCTTGACTTTTATATCCACCGGTCATGTACATGATTAATTTGGACGGGTCCGTATTAAAAATGAGACTGGATTTGTTGAGGACTCTTCTTCTTCCCTATTCGTCGACTTCCTTCCTGAAATATTTTTATGTCTGTAAATTTTCAAAGTTTAGATTAATTCGAAATCGAAGTAATTGAAAAGGATACCACTTTCAGTTTAAAAGATCGCAGATATTTCATCACGTGGACTGAGGAAATTAAATAGGTTTTGTGACTGTGAGAAGAGATAGACTGGTTTCGGTCTTATTCGACCTCATCAGTATCCTACATACCTCAGAGACAAACTCTTCATAAAAAACTTCCACTTTTGAACCAACGAGTATGAGCCTTTACAGTATCGTTAAAGGAAAAATTGATTTTAAATAATGCACTTTTAATATTCCTATTCAAGCACGATTCAATGATTGTCGGTGAATCCGTACTGACTCTATAATGAAAATTCTATATTGCGTCTGTTGAATTGATTTTACATTATGGCACGAATTATTCAAGGAATGGTTTAAGTTGATGAAGTTCGCTACTTATGAAGATAGACGAGCTCAATAAAAGTTTAAAATTAATTAATCTGATGAAATGATCGCTTCTAGATATTCGAGAATTCACAATGCAGGAAATAATTTTATAATGAAGGTTTTAACACAATATTCATGAAATTATCAGATGAATTCTGAATTTACAAAGTGATTCATTTGAAATCAACAGAAATCTCCACAAAGATAAGGATGAAAGAAAAAATTAAAAATACAAATTTCATAATTGACAATTGAGTCTTAGATACTAACAGTAACTACGAAAAAATTCAGTAATTTTCACACAGATATACATACAGGGTGAGACTTGCATCGCGTGTCCCAAATTCGTTGTCTAATGAAGGGATCTCAGAAACCCTTTTAGCAAAAAACGACAGGGATATTTTTCATTGTTTTTGACAATTCAAACGATATTAATATATAATGTTATATCTTCTGTGGAAAAAATTAATTTTCATTGTTCACATTGAAAAACAACAGTTTGTGAAATATGTAACTTCAAAAATAATAGAAATTGAAAAACCTTGATTATAGAATTTTATCAAATGGGGTTCTTTTTACGTGTTCATAATGTACTCAGAAATGTTTACTTTCTTTTGTGAGCCGAAAATTTAAATAAAACCGAACCGATATTCATTAACATTGTGTGGGGTAACGTATATGATGTACATATGTTTTATTTTCAACTTTTTTTTTCTTGATATATCTTGAACGAAGAATGAAAAATCTTCATTAAAATATAAGAATTATCACATTTTCTTAACGTTATTTTTTATGTTAGTGTTACATTGACACTTGCAGATTACATTTTTTGAAGCTCCAATGCGAAATTTCAATCAACAAGACTCTTTCAAAAAACCGAAATGTAGAGAAATAAATGCAAAAACACTAATAATGTATTATCATTTTAGCAACAGGGCTCGAACTTTAGTCATTTATCTGGTTTTTATTTTTTTGAAGATTTCGCTCTGATATGAAGTAAATTTATGTAGGTATGTAATTTCTCTGACAATTTGATTTTTGTTTTTTTTCATTTCGTTATAATATATCGTTCATATTGAGAAATACGTATTTTATGTTTAATTCTCTCCATGAAATGTGATATATCGTCTGTTTCCATTTTTTTTAATATTTTGATGAAAAAATTAGGCGTAATTGCGTTTGCTATTATTATGAAAGAATATCGATTCTTCAATTATATCAGTCCCGAAGCAGTTAACGTCAAATCCTTCAATGGGAAATAATTTCAGTATGTTCGGAGAAACATCCATCAGCTTCGAACAAATGAAATTCATAAAATGCTAATCAAAGAAACCATAAATGCATAATCATAACTCATTTTTTAAAACGATATGAAAATCGAAAAAAATTAAAAAATAGGTGAAATAATCCAATAATCGGACAAAAGAATACTTGTGTTAATTTGGAAAATGTGAATGCCCACATCAGTATATGAAAGAAATTAACAAAACCGAAAAAGTTCAAAGAACACAGATGCAAAATGTATACAGACAAAAAATATTCACACATAAACAGAATTAATTCAAATCGAATCACTACATGACATGAAAATTCAATAACGGAAATAATAACAAAAAACAACGAACAAAGGATCAAATACAATACAGGTTCATAATGGAAGTTTTGAGTGCATTTCAGAAAAGTAAATAGGGCGATCATATTTCCAGGACAAATGTGTAGATTTGTGCTCCCGTTGAAACATACCATAACACTACCCCCTCAGAATTGATGTACTTCTTGGACATAGTGACGATTACGGGGTATGCGTGGGATTGTCCATACCCTTCTTCTTCGAGAATCTGAAAATCGTCCATATCTGGATCATTCCAATTGATATGTGGCCTTGCCCATTACACTCTTTGACGCTTATGGTCACGTATTAAAGGAACTCCTCTTAAGGGACGTTAGAACCTAGATTCCCTAAAACATCGTCTGGTAGGCTTTCTCCTCGCCGAAACGGGGACGATCTTGAGCAGGTGTTGCCTTGGTATTTCCAACACGGAACCTGTCTCCCTGAACCTATTCCGAAGTCGAGATATCATACTCTGGCTGACTTGGAGCCTTTCCGCTCCAACACCCTGAGTTAAGCCACCCTGTAGCATTCCGATAGCCCTATCAGCCTAAGCATTTGTTAATTTACGTTTTGGTATTTTCAGAAAAGTCGTTTCAAATCGAAGCCGTTGATAAACTGACTCCATTTCAGAATAAGAACATTCATGAAGCATATTCAAAGAACCAAACTTCAGAAAAAAGGCGACCAGATTGACGAAATTTTTATTGGATCGATTCAAGTTGTTATTGAGTATTAAATGATTTTACAAGGATTTTCTCGAAGAATACATTCTTTTCAAAACGATTGAAGACGATTTGCCTAACTCTTGTGGAGCAGTATAGTTACTTTTGGAGTACATTTATGTCTGTTATTAGTTTGACGATTTGGATTTCAGATATCGAGTTGGGAAGTATTTATTATTTCGTTCCTTTCGTATATTTCACCTCCACATTTTTCAATTTATCGCATCTATCAGTATTTTTTCATTTATTTATTGTTATTACTTTATTTATTTATAGTTTTTCTTCATTTATTGTTCTGAAAAAATTATGCCTCATTCCTTATGAAATATTTATAGAGTAATGCTTCCAAATAATGTAACGAAACATGTCAATAAGTCATCTTCATCGTACCTAAACAAGTGATTCATATTCATTAACATTGAAAGCTAGGAAGTCACGTATAAGATGTATACCATTAGCGTTAGAGTGGGCCTATTTATTATTAAGAGACTACCCACCTCGTTCACAAACTTCGCTGCTTAGTTAGAAGTTCCCCGTCTTTCTAAAATTCATTTTTATTTCCGCCTATATTTCCCCAGAAACCGAGTTTCGAAGTCCTCAACTCCAGAATTCGAATCTTCACGGGAGGTTGTTCGTCCGTGACTTTGGCTAAACACTGGCACACTCACTGTTACATGATTATGGGCTTAGCTGAATTTTCCTGCGAACTTATTTTCGGAGGTTCTAGGGGCTTCGAGAATTGCAGAAAAAAGTCGCTCTGTAAGTTAACGGAGTTATTCACGGAGTGTTTTTTCGGCATGATGAAGAAGAACACATGAAAATACCACTACGTGTTTCACTCTCATTTAAGTAGATTTACGACCGTCTACAATTAAAAACCACCCTGAATTCAGTAGCCTAACAATCTGCTTAATTCTGCACTGCTACTTCATTGGACTTACAACCCAATGAAGAAAGCAGAAACGTCTTTTGAGTATTCAACTCTCAAATGATACACTCTGTCCCAAAGTTTCAAGCATCATCAAGATACTTTTCACAAAAAAAAAACTCCATAAAATCTACTTGATTGAATGTTGGGTGAATGGAAAAAAAATTGTTGATTACTTACCATCTTTTTCAGATTCATGAAATATTATACCATATATAAATTTAAAAACACCATTGAACAACCTTCGGTTTTATATTAATTCAATGCAAATTTGAAAAATTTCTCCCCCAACCCAAAAAAATTTGGCTTCAGTCCTTGCGATTTGTGCAGACAGAGTTGCGTAGATCAGCTAGTTATACCATAATAACTTCTTAACTTAAGATACATATAGACCTGAATGATTAACGGCTGTTTTCAATATCCGATCTATTCATCGAAACGGTCGGTAGCTAGACACTGAGCATCAAATAAAACATTTCGTCAATATCAGATAGCACTAGCTAACTATCAACCGTTTCGGTGGATAGATCGGGTATTGAAAACGGCCGTAAGAAAGTTCTATTACTGTAGGTATATTCTGGTGACTTGAGACGATTTTGAAATTCACCATGTCATATTTTAAACAAAGGGACATTTTTTCACCTGAAAAAAAGTTCAAACATGTCGAATGGTTCAGACTATTGATTGGTATATATTTCATGGTTCAGAATTTTAACATAAATTTAAAAAAAATAAAATATAATTGTAGATCAATTGATTCCTCAATTCTCAAATCGAAAAGGTGACATGGGAAGGTGTATTGTTCGAAGAAATTATACTTCTTCATTTTTTAGATGAAATTTGGTGGGGAAATTGAATGAAAACCCCTCTACTGAGGCCAAAGGGAAAATATTGAACCCAAATGCATTACAATCAAACCAAAATAAAATAACATTAATTATTTGGTGATATTTTTGTGGGAATGACGTGAATAAAAACTTGTTGATGAAGATACTTCAACTAATATTCGAAAATGTTATTATTAATAACGCTATACTAACCGAAAAAAGTCTTAATTTTTTTCTGAAGATCTTGTATACCTGTTTTTTCCAAGGAAAAACCCCTGTCACCAGTCACACAGTCACTTCCTAATATAGTTGCATCAGAAGTTATATTTTTGAACACGAGTTCAGACAGACAATATAAATTAATTTTTTTTTATAATTTTCTTTTTGGAACTATTCTTCAGTATATTATATTTTTGGGAAGCTTCTCTGTGAGTTGATGATTTTTTTCGATGCCTTCAATCACTTCGAGGAGCGTATACCTGAGAAAATTCCATCTGCCAATGCGCCGCTAATGTTCATTCGGCATTGTCCTAAGTAACCTTCTGAAAAAAATAAATAAATGAGATCGCTGTTGCAATTTTCCTTGCAAACAACATTGTTTCATGACGTTTCTTATATCCCACTATCCCATGTATTCATAAAAAAACACGTGTGGCACTTGAGGACTGCCATCTATTCAGAAATAGGAAGATAATATTGTTGATTTAAAATATTTTTTTTATTTATCTTACAATACATGTTGGTTATTCAGGAATGTTTATCATTGAAATAATAGGTTTATGGTAACTGAAATAAGAAACATAAGATTGAGACTTAATGTCTTCTGAATATCTGGAAAATACCGGTCAATAGTAGTCCCACATTTTGTTGTGGATTCTTGTGGATCATTATTCATTCTTAAATTCAATTTTTCGGAAAAAAAAGTTGTAAACCGCTCTGATTTTTCATCAGCGGAGTTAATGTGGAAGTCGCCAGCCAAGATAAGTGGAAATTTATTACCATTTGTAGATACCAAGTATTTTCGACCCTTCCAGTGTACTCCAGTAAAGTGCGATGAATAAAATGCTCTAACTCGTCCAATTTGGGATTCGAAGAAATATAAATTGCTACCATGACTATGTGCAGGCCATTTTTAACTTTGCATAAGCATTCACAAATATCTCCAACAAATGAGCGTCTAACTTTAACATCGCTAACGTCTTCAATATTTCTTTCAATATTCGGAGTCATAATATTAGTTCCATTATTACTATTTTGGTAAATAGCTGCCCCACCTTTTGGAACAGTATCTCATTTGAATGAAACAACACAATCGAATTTGGGTATTTCAATCGGATTATCACGCGTCATGCATGTTTCGGTAAGAAGTAACACATTGGTTTGTTTAGTAACTGAATCTTGTAAATCGTATTTGCGACTATATAGACTTTGACAATTGAAAGTCATTATTGAAATGCTATTTCTATTACTAATGAAATCTAAGACACTTTGAGCTATCGTGTGAACACTATTTGAAGTCTTTTGAATTCTTGCAACAATGATGCGGTCGATGCAGCTTGCCTTCGATTATGGTAAAACTTAAATGCAGAATTATAATTTTTTGTCGTAATATACAATTTATCAATTTGAGTGACCCAGAGAGTGCAACATAGACGAGTTCCTGAGAATGTGATTTACTATACTCATATACTATTTCGTCAAAAGTTCCTACTTGCGACTTATGTATAGTTAGAGCAAGAGCTGAAGTCAATGCAAAATGTTTGCGTTTGGCTTTACATTTTCTATCTGATGTTAATGAAATATTGCCGATCGGAATTTCTACATTCGGTCACCGCGCTCGAAGCCTGAGATGAAAGCTTTGCAATAGCTTAAAAATATTAGGTACATATCCAAAATGTGCATGTATTGGGCACTAGAAAGTAAAAGGGTCATAAAAAACATACTTTTACTTACCGGAATTCGTTAATTTTTTCAGTCACATCAAACGCATTCGTCATGCCAAGATCAATAGGAATTAATTGTTAAACAATCTGGAGAGGATCTACATCTTTTTATGTATTTGTTTCGTCACTCATTTATGACAAGAAAGAAAGAAGTATGCAATATTGAACATTGTCCCAAGTGTTTCCTGAACACGAGAAAATGATCCACCTAATGTGAGGGCTGAAATCGAAAAATCTGCTTGTCAATATAGCCCCCAAGGTAAAGAATAGAACTTCAATCGAAACTTTCCCATTTTTCGAAGTGACACGTTATCATTTCCTGCATCCATACCATCCAAAGCCTATCTAGCGACAAACAGCCAATAAAAACAATAAAACCAACCTATTATACTTTCAAAACTCTAATCCCCAGATTTGGACCCTCACAGCGAGATTGAAGGGGAAACAGTCGATTCGAAATTTCTCCTCTTGCGAATTCGGCCATCGAAAGTGGAATAATGATTGATTTGTCCTCTCGATTGGCGGAGATCGCCCCCTCTTATTTCCCAGAGGTTCCTTCAATATTTGAATACGAGCCGGCAAAAAAAAGATCCAAAGTCGGACCGACGTATCTCCTCGGCAATGGGCCATTCTTATGCAAAGACAGGGACGAAAGGAGGCTGTTTGGATACAAGTTCTGTTTCCTTTGATTCCCAGGCGCGTCGCTGGCGTCACCCTGCGACAATATTGGATTTCGGAAGTTTCATCTTTGCGCTACGTAATGACGGAGGCTGGAACAACCCGAGATGAAGAATCCGGATGTGCCAAAACTGAACGCGACGAGGATCTCTGTCGTTAAGATATTAGATTCTCGACCGGTCCCTGTCGCGATATTGTGACAGTGATGTGAAACGGGTGCCTACACGGATGCGTAAAACGCACTGAAATAACCGGAAAATTTCAAAAAACAAATGCCAAGTTATGAGTAGAAATAAGGGGGCACGGTACCCCCTGTCCAAGAGAGTTTCACGATGCCTCACCACCCAGAGAAAAATGGAAGAAGTTCCCATTACATAATCGTGTCTTTTATGAATCATATCGCAGAAATAGATTTTGCCTCGGATTTTGCACTATTCTAATATAAGCCGAAAAATATTTTTTCTCTATTTCAGTATCGTAATGAGCTCATTACAGTACTAGAAATAGTGCTGTAATGAAACTCATTACAGCATTGTTTTCAGTTATATTTTTCGTTTTATGGTTGTCAGTACTGACCTCCGATCGAATCAAGTTTCGAATCAAATCAATTCAAATTCCGTGATCTGTCAAATTTCGTATGTCACACCAACTGCCAAGATACAAAACAAAAGTCACTAATCTGAATTTTCATTTGAATTTTGAGAGTATTTCACAAAAATTGACTGAAATAGAGAAAATACCGTCTAATACTCGTTGCAGAGGGCAATTCCAACACTCATGCTCCGCATTCGTGTTGGAATAGGAGCTCATTCTGCAACTTGTTTTAGAATATACTATTATACGACCGTGCGTTTTCACCGAGGGGTCTTTCACTGGCCATTTTTTGTACACTAAAATTCCACTTTTACATTTAATTCCATTAAATTCACCTCAATTCCATTAAATCCCCTCAATTCCATTAAATTCACCTCAGTTCCATTAAGTTCACCTCAATTCCATTCAATTCACCTCAATTCCATTCAATTCACCACAATTCCATTCAGTTCCTCACGAATATATTCAATCGAGGGGTCTCTCACTGACCAAAATTTGTATGCTCAGTTGCCACTTCGAGAAAAAATTCCTCTTATTTCCGTAAAAATTGGCTTCATTACTCCTAATTGTCCCTTCATTTCTTTTCAATTCCCCTCATTTCATCTGATTGCCTCTCATTTCCTTTCTCTCATTGTCTTCTCATTCCCCCTCATTGCCCTTCATTTTTTTCACACTTATATTATTTGAACAACTATTCTCAAGATCGAAAAGTAAAATTCTCTCTGCAGTTTCGTGAAAAAATATTTTATGCAGTACCTTCATGAAAATATGAAGAACATGGAAATAAAATAACAATGGTATACGGGAATTCATACAACCATTGATTGAAAAAGATATTTATTTGTCATAATAATAACTAAAATAAAGTATAAGCGTCTATCGACATAGAATATTATATAGATATAAATTTCCAGAAAAACAGTTATTGAATATTAATTGAAAATATTTAATTTATAAAAAAGCAAATAAAGAACTTTTCTTCATATATAAATTTTCTCTGGAATGCTCTATATTCTTCACATGCTGATAAAATCTATTTTCGTCGAATGAGCAGTCCCATCCAGAAAAAGACCAAAAAAATAACATTTTTCTACCACTTGAAATTTTTCTTCAGTGATGTGATGGTGAATTGCACTACAACTCTTGTACCTGAGATTCTTTCCCAGAAGTTTCATTTCAACTTCACTTGAGGTATATTTCTCGGTATAATTCAATATAACCAATTATACTTATATTTTATATAAGAAAGTAGATATTTATGTGTCTGTAACACATATAGGACTATAGGAGGTTTCCCAACTGAACATCAGAAATAGTTTCAGTGTTTCGAGTAGAAAACCAAGTATGGGAGTGCTGTATACTGCCTTTAATGGAAGCATATTTGAAAACAATGAAAATTCAAATATAAAAATAACAAAATTTATTAGAAAAAACACTTTGTATAAAAACCAACATTCAAACATAAAATAACAAAATAAATTATTAAATTGATATCCATAATTGTAAAATATAAAAATATATATATGTTATGAAAAAAATAAACATACCTATCAACGATATCAACGAGGCAATAAAGGTTATTAGGAAAATAATATTAATGAAATGAAAAGGAACTCTTTTTCAAAATGGTACTTCAAAGTAAACTGAAAAGCAATATGCTGAAATAATAAAATCTCTAACAAAGTAGAGCGATTTTTTAAAATTAGTGAAAGAACTTTCAATATCATTGCGGACACACCGTGGTATTTTGAACGGATCCGTTCCTTCAATTTTGATAGGGCCGTAGATGAAAAAAATTCTTTCACATTCTGAATGTCTTCATTTCTAGGCCATACAAGATCCCGCTTTAAAAATTTAACCTTGTATGAATTAGTATCGCATAATATTTTTCTGTATCTATAATTATTTGATTCAATTCGGTGCGAACGGGTCGAAGATCGGGTACATTTTTCGATGAATCATCTTTCAATTCCGTTGTCTCTTCGGATTGACTACCATCAGAAAATTCGTCGTACTACTTTCTTTTAGCCGAGAATTTTCCTTTCTTCAATTTTTTCTGAAATTCTCTCGTTTGTTATCCTCACAATAGTCATGATAGAGTAAAAAAACATAGGTAATATCCTTGTGAGAATTATTGTCTCGAAAACATAGATAAATTAATAAAAAACTTACCCTGAAACAGTTGCTTGGACACCGTCGATCACACATAAACAAAAATTATTTTTTGCACGATAGAACGAATTTTGTTAGTTACCGAGTTTGTTGCTAGATCGGTACATCATTTTTACTGGTTACTAAAGTAAACAGAAGGGTAATGTTTGAATATTCTTTGAAATAATGAAATAACACAAACAATTTGAATTCAGTTCATTTAATATTGAAAGTTAAAGTACAATTTTTACAATTGCTCATGGAAATACCACTGGATTGAGTAGTAGCCGAATTCACAGAAACCTCTGCTGAATTCAACATTTCATGTTGCAACTCGCTACGTTCCGTACTATGCAAAAGTTTTTCAGCAAAGTCTAGTTTATTTTCCTCCGAATCCTCAACGTAACTTTCAGCCACAGTCGAAGACCGCCATCCACCGTGTCGTTTTAGTCCTAATACATATCTACTCCCTTATTAGCTAAAGAGGTGGCCGAAGGTGCGTCTAAAACTATGGCCAGTATAGGCATTTGGATTTCTTAATTCAAAAAGGTTGCAATTTTTGACGGCCAACTTCCAATTGTCCCTTTGCCTATTACTTGATTACTGCATTTCCCGTTTTGATATCTCAAAAATAAATGCTCGCTCTTCGCATTTTGTGGACGCCGACGGAAATATTTTCTATATATTTCCACGTAATTGATATCATTATCTCGATCGATGCGATGACTGTGAATGTTCTCTGAATGTTGATTTTTGTGTTGGGAATTTTCACGATTAAAAATGAGTCCCGATCTTCTATGTCCCTGACGCTCATGTTGTACAACTCTTCTCTTTTATACATGCCCCTGATATACCTAATATCATTCCCACCTGAATACTATTGTATGAATAAAAGCACGCCTTAATAATTAAAAACATATCATCTGGTGCTTCTTTTAAAAATTTATTAATTTCTTCTCTTGTAAAAACAGCAGATTTTTTGGGATTGTAACCAATAGATTTTCTTTTGAGGAATGCAATGAGCGTTGCAAACTTGGATATGTCAATTCCGTCATTCAAAATTATTGTGCTCTTCAGCATTGAATATTCCGCCCAAAGACTTCCAAGCATTCTCAGCTTTTCGATTTTTCGAACAAAATAGGCCAGTAACACTTTTTCATTGATTTGGCTGCCTTTAGTCTGAATCAATTCCTTGAAAGTATTGTATGTACTCTCGTAGTGGATTTTAGATTTCTCAGAAATAACTGAAGAACGGCCGATTTCCCAGGCTGTTTGAATTTCATTATCTTACGAAGATTCTATATCGCTCACTTTTTAACGCTATTTAATTCAATTGATTATTGTCACTTTGACAATCTACTAAGTTTTCATCACCAAGACAACGCCTCATATTATATTCCTACACAGCATTGATGAAGAAACGAATAAATGAATTTGTCAGATAATTATTTTGTACATTGAGTAAAAATTGTGTCTATCGTGCAGAAAACGCTATAAGAATCTCGAACGTTAAGGACTGCCGATCTCAGACAATAATTGTCTGCGATCTGTAAAATGCCCTAACCGTTCTCTATACTTAATATACTATTATAGGTTATGTCTAAACGATCGTGAGGTAACGCGTAAGTTTTAAAATCATCCTTCTGCGCATGTTCAATTCTGTTCAATTCCATCCAATTCTATTACAATTCCGTTCAATTCCCTTGAGTTCCAATGAAATTCCACTCAATGCCATTAAATTCCCGAATAATACCTTTCAATTCCATGTAATTCCGTGTAATTCCGTGCAATTCACTCACAATTCCGAAATTTTTGTACACTAAAATTCCACAGTGAAAGACCCCTCGGTTTTCACCCACTTCCTCGTACTCATTTCAGTTTAGACAGTGTCACTTTTCCGCTCTAGTGCGGGAAAGTATTAGCAGGGGTTTTTTCCGCACACTTTCATTAAAGAATAAACTGATTTATGATATGTCTCTATGCATCGAACGTCAACGATGAGAGTACTATGGTAACGACATGTAGAATCTAGAATTCATGTGTATTATGGATTTTCATGGAATGTTTTGTATGTTGAAATAAAATATATATTATCAATGTGAGGTCGTAGAAAAAAATAATGTTCCTATCTTGTGTAGAAAGTATCTTTCCCGTACTCGATTGCTTTCCCCAACAACAGCAATCTCGTACGGAAAAGTAAAACTTTCTGCACTTGATAGGAAAATAACTATTCTCTATTTCAGTATCGTAATGGGTTCATTACAGTACTGAAAGTTTTGCTGTAATTAATTAATTACAGCATTGTTTTCAGTTATATTTTTCGTTTTTTGATTGTCAGTACTGACCACCGATCATATCGATTCTCGAATCAAATCAATTCAAATTCCGTAATCTGTCAAATTTCGTAAGTCACACCAACTGCCAAGATACAATACAAAAGTCACTAATCTGAATTATTATTTGAATTTCCATAGTTTTTTCACGAAACTTCACTGAAATAGAAAAAATATCGTCTAATACTCGTTACAGAAGGCAATTCGAACACTCATGCTTTCGAAATTTGCATTCTGTAATTTGTTTTCTCTATTTCAGTATCGTAATGACTTCATTACAGTACTAAAAATAGTGCTGTAATGAAACTCATTGCAGCATTGTTTTCAGGTATATTTTTCGTTTTATGGTTGCCTGTATTGATTTCCAATCGAATCAAGTTTCGAATCAAATCAATTCAAATTCCGTGATCTGTCAAATTTCGTATGTCACACCAACTGCCAAGATGCAATACAAAAGTCACTAATCTGAATTTTCATTTGAATTTCGAGAGTATTTCACAAAGATTGACTGAAATAGAGAAAATACCGTCTAATACTCGTTGCAGAAGGCAATTCCAACACTCCTGCTATCGAAAACTCGCTCTTTCGTCGCTCGTTTTCGAACTTTGCATTCGTGTTGGAATAGGAGCTCATTCTGCAACTTGTTTTAGAATATACTATTCTCTATTTCAGTACCGTAATGAGTTCATTACAGTACTGAAAGTAGTGCTGTAATGAAACTCATTGCGGCATTGTTTTCAGTTATATTTTTCGATTTGTGGTTGTCTGAACTGACCTCCGATCCAATCAATTTTCGAATCAAATCAATTCTAATTCCGTGATCTGTCAAATTTGAGGAGTAATTAACTTTTTTTTTCATCTACCGAACATTCAATTAAGTACCTGAATTTAATGGAGTCTTTTTTTCGTGAAGAGTATCTAGATGTTACTTGAAACTTTGGGAAACACTACCTACTTGTTTGTTTCTTCAGTCTTGTAGCTTTTCTCTATTCCATGGAATCTGGGAGCGAAGGCAAGGCTCATTTTCATCAGGAGAAATATTTTTTCTGAAAATTCTATTCTTTTTAATCTGTAAAAGTAGTAAATATTGGAATTAGCAGTTTCAGTACGATGAATCTCATCCAAGGGTTCTAATATTCAATTATGTGAGTTTTTTTATTATATGGAATAATTTTTTTTATGAGATGTACATTGAGATACACTTCTTGTTTCATTCTTCAATTTAAATCCGTTTCATTCTTTGGTGTATCTCAAATATTAAAGCATCATAAAACAAGATAGTTTTCATAAAGAAGCATATTCCATGAAATAAAGAGATATACATGATTGAATGTTGAGTAGATGAAAAATCAAAGTTAATTACTCACCACTTTGAGGAGATTCTCAATATTGAAACTGCTCATTCCTAACATGGACCCATTTCACAGAATAAAAGGAACAAAATGTTCAGAAAATATATTTCGTTTGATAAAAAAATGAGCATTCCTTTTGCTCCTAGATTCCATGATATAAAGAAAAGCAACATAACTAAAAATTAAAAGAGAAAATGTGTGTCGAAGTTGCAAACATCAGAAAAAAAAAAGATTCCTAACTTAGTAAGGAAACGGTTTCGACCTGAATCAGTCATATTGTAAAAACAATTTTGAACATAATTTTCTAATTTGAGTTGGCGAATTCGAAGTCTTTGCATATAATTAGGGCTTCGAACAATTTTTGTTGTGTTGGATTTGTGTTTCATAGCTAATTTCAGTTTTCTAAGTAAAAAAAATACGAATGAAGCAGTTTATCAACTGCTTTGAACTTTTGCCAACTGCTTTGGATTTTTTCCAACTGCTTTGAAATTTTTCCAACTGCTTTGAAATTTTTTCAACCCTTTTGAAATTCTCCGACTCCTTTGAAAACTTCGTTCAACATTGGGGGGAATCATTCCCTCCTTGGGCCCGTCCTTAATAATATTTAATCAAGGTGAGTTATAGATTCATTATTCATATTCATTCTTATAATATACTGTCATGAATGATTCTACAAATAACAGGAAAGGCATATATTTTTATTTCATTTATGGTGCAATTCCTGTTTCGAATTTCTATACAATATAGTGTATCAAAACAAGAATTCTTACAATTCAAACAATTTTTCTGATGAACGAATACGTTCACAAGAAATAATTTTTAATCGAAAAAAATTATTATTTTTTTGCCATCGTATAAGAATATTTTCTATTTGTTAGTTGTGTTTGAAAAAGCATTTCGCTTTCAAAATGTTTTAAATAATTAATATTGTTTCTTAAATTTTTTTTTAATAGGTATTTTCAAAATGTTACTCGAGTAAAGGAGAAGATACTACCTAATGTCAAAAATTCACACAATGTTTTTTTCTGCAGCGAGGTTTTCTGATTTTTTTTTTAGGAATATCAAATTTTGATTCGTTTAATTTTTGGCACGCTGCACGCTGTATTTTATTATGCAGATAACTTTCGTTAATTCTGTCTGTATTCCATTATCATTTCCTTTATAAGTTAGCCTTCTTATCTCAGTATATTCCGCATTAAATTTTTTCAACGTTTCCTGTTTTGTGAATGTTTTTGTGTGTTTGTTTAAGCTAGGAATTCGCCAATTCATATGTATTGTATCGGAATAATAATGATAGAATCCCCCTGTAGACTGTAGACGAATTAGAGTTCGACTCCTCGAGTTATTTCATAACTAGCGTCTCTGCATATCTTTTCGATTTATCCTGTTCTTCGCGTTAGTCTAGATCGACCCCTGCTGCTTCGAAAATAACCATTTTCGACCGCTATTAGTATTTGTTCAGCCGTTCCTGTCTTTCCACCTTCACTAATGAGATTATTTCAATTCAAGCGTCCGAACCCATCTCCCAATTTCGGTTATTTCTGAAATATTACCGCTATAAACGTTACCTTATCCATAAATTCCAGTTTGAATTGATTTCGTTTGAATAAAAAACATTCCCCGTTCCTTTTTTTCGTAATTATAATGTAATAGTCTTGATTGTGCAATATTTCAGGCTGTCGAAGAATAACAAAAAACCGAATTGTATATTAAATCGCGATAAATTATCGACTGGAAATTAATTTACATGCATAATGAAACATAATACCTTCCTCTCATTTAAATTGTTTATGATTTATTGTCGGGATAGATGAGAAACTATCACTTTTGATGCTGATAATGGGCTAATTTCCAGTTATGGAGGTTTAAAACGGTTCAACGATCCGAATGGCAGTGAAATTAATTAGGGACAAGAAGATTCTCGAGCACGAGAATTATGGGAAACATTTTGAAACAAAAAGTGCATAGATGGGGGATCCAAATAATTCTGCTCAGGGAAAAACCTCAGCAGAATGTTCGAGAAAATAAATTATGGGGTGATCTTGAAAGTGATCTTCATGTGATTCTTCTATAAACAGAAAAAAACAGATCATATTCTCTTGGGAAGTTGGAAGTTGCTTGTAGCTTATATTCATGTCGTTGAAAAAATACGACCTAATTTGTTTATTCGAGTTTTCAATCTAAAATTTCCCCTTTCACGAAGTTTTTTCTCTGTTGCCGTGTGAGTCTCTTGAAAAACAATTACCTCAGCACCATGTTCATTGGTTAATTTTGTAAGGCTGAAGTCAAAATATCAATTGTAGTACCAGAAGTGGGCAGACGAAGTTGCGCTAGCCAAATAGTTGTATTTCATAATATCCATCCGCAAGATCATACTATTCAGAATAATCGTGTGTTCAATTAGAATGAGTTACTATTAGAAAAAATTGTTTTTGTACAACTGCCATTAAAAGTGACACTTTTAATGACAGCAAACAATGTTAAAATTGATTGTTAACGATAAAGCGTATTAAAAATATTTTTAAAATTAGTGTTTATCACTCCATTTTCTTATGATGTTCCGCCGGGATATAGTGTGGTGCGTTGTGACAGACAGTTTCTCAGGGTCAACAGATCTCGTGGAGGGGGAGTGCTGGTTGCACTTTCAGATAATATTTCTTACCAAACGTTGAATACTGAATTCTTGACTGATCGTGTTCCGCTGATTGACGTGGTTTTGTGTCAGTGTACTTGTCCTTACGATTTCATCATATGTGTGTTTATGTTCCTCCTGATATTGCTGTCTTTCAGCTCGAGACCTTCACATCTGCCCTTGAGATGAGCTTTCTTGGAAAGACGGTCGTATTAATCGGCGATCTTAATATTCCCAATTTTAGTGTTTGACCTTCTTGTCCTAAGTCGTTGCTGTTCAAAAATTTTTGTGAGCTCCTCAAGTTGCAGCAATTCAACTTCATCTACAACAGAGACCAAAAATTGCTTGACTTGGTCCTTGCAGGAGATACTGTCGAGGTGTCTGTGGCTCATTCTGAGTCGCCCTTTGTCCGGAGGATCTGTATCATCCCGCGCTGAGCATGATTGTGAGCCGAAGCTCCTTTGAACGCCAAATAAATTTTCCAATACGCAACAATACGTTTTATAACTTCAGGAAAGCTGATTTTCCTGCCTTGCGTTCGTCGCTCGGTTCCGTTGATTGGAATATTCTCCAAACATTCAATAATGTTGATGACGCTCTGCGCTATTTTTATGATAAATTGTTCGAGATCATAAAAGATCATGTACCTACTAGAACTTATACCTCTGGGAAACGCTGCTTTCCAGTGTGGTTTACTCCTGACTTGAAGCGTAACATCCGATTAAAGAATTATTATCGTTCAAAGTGGCGGTCCACAGGGAGAACTAAGTATCTCCGAGATTTCAGGCGTTTGCGGTCGTTGGTCAAGTCTGGAATTTCTTCGGCGTACGACGATTACTTGGCTGAGGTGCAAGGCGATTTGGAGTCGAATCCTTCCTCTTTCTGGGGATACATCAACCATAGGAAGAGTGGCACAAGAATTCCTGGTGTATTTCATAGCGACGGAAGATCACATGACGATCCAAGAGATATAGTCGATTTGTTCGCAAAGCATTTTTCAAATGTTCGTATGCCAGACGCAGTTAGGGATTATAGCGAGACTCATTCTTCCCATTTCCTCCAGTTGTCTCGCCTTCTATAACTGAAGATGAAATAAGATCTATCATGGATAAATTTCCTGATAAAACAACTGCTGGTGACGATCAGCTACCCTCATTTTTCATCAGAAACTGCAGTTCTGTGCTTGCTGGGCCTCTACATCGCATCATTTCTCTCAGCTTGCGTACTTCCATTTTTCCCACCATTTGGAAGAGAGCTCGAGTAGTTCCGATATTCAAAAAAGGCGATAAATCACAAGTAGGGAACTATAGACCAATTTCTGTACTGTGTAACTTTGCAAAAGTATATGAAGAAGCTTTATACGCTAATATCAGTCATAATGTTAGACCACATATATCAGCAATGCAACACGGTTTCATGCGGGGTAGGTCTACGGTCACGAATTTGGCAACATTGTCGCAGTTTATCGCGGAGACTCTGGATGATGGAGGACAGGTCGACGTTATTTATACAGACTTTTCACGAGCCTTCGACTCGGTTGATCACCGTCTGTTGCTGAATAAACTTTCTTTTTTTGGCCTCAGTCCAGCATATGTCGACCTGATGAGATCTTACTTGGATGGAAGAATGAGTCATGTGTTTTATAATGTCTTCAAGTCTTTCGAATTTTGTCTGTCATCAGGTGTGCCACAAGGATCTAATCTTGGACCATTGTTATTCATAATTTTTATCAACGATCTTCTGGCTCTTCTCAGTTGCTTAGCCTTGGCCTATGCAGATGACTTCAAACTTCACCTGAGGATACGCGGGATTGCTGATTTAGAGCTGCTCCAGTCCAGCTTGGAGTTGGTTAATGTTTGGTGCTCGCGCAATGGACTCATTTTAAATATACAAAAGTGTTTTAAGGTGACTTTCACGAGAAGCTTACGTCCTCTCACCTTCAATTATTCTATTGGTAATTGTCTTATCGCGAGTGGAGATCGGTTTCGCGATCTGGGGGTGTTATTTGATTCGACGTTCAGCTTTGTTCCTCACATCGAGGAGCTTTGTTCTTCGGCCAGTCGATCTTTAGGCTTTGTGTTCCGGTGTTCCAGGGAGTTCCCTGATGTTTCAGTCCTCAGAATTCTCTATTTTTCTCTTGTCGTCAGCAAATTAGAGTACGCCAACTTGGTTTTGGTTTCCGATATACAGTTCCCACCTAACATCACTTGAACGCATTCATAGAAAATTCTTGAAGTGTGCTGAATATAGAAAGACCGGCAGGTATCCTGAACGTGGTGCGGATTTGTCGGAGATCATGCGGGAAATGCGAATTTCAACGTTGCAGGAGAGACAGAAGCGACAGTGCGCTAAATTTGCGCAAAAGCTTGTCACTGGAAGAATTGATTCACCTCATCTGCTGTCCAGGGTTGACTTTCGTGTGCCAAGAATTGAAACGAGGACCACATCAAACTTTCGACTCCCTAAACCACGGACTAACGTACTTGAGCAAGCTCCGGTTTATCGATTTTGCAGAGCTGCTGATGAACTTAAATTTAATTTGTTTTTTTAGTTCGGGGCAGTTATTGTTTATTGTTATATCATTGAATGTGTAATTTTGTTGGAATAATTGTTCATATTATTCATTGGCAATATGTTACCCTGTTAATGGGAATTCTCCTGTTGGGTAAAATAAACTATTATTATTATTAACTATTATTATGATGTAATCAGATGAGAAAAATTCAGCAATTGCAAATGGAATGATCAACATAGCCCTCGGCTACCGTCGTAGACTTCCATCCACCATGTTTTTTTATATCCGTAATATTCGCTCCTGATTCTGCTAGCACTGAAGCGGAGGATCTTCGAAAACAGTGTCCTGTATATTGCTTTGGTTCTGGCTGTTTGAGGAATTCGGCAACAATAGATGGAATTTTCCCAAATGTATTAATACCAACTGGATTGGCAGTGCATTTATTATTCATGTGTTTCAGAAAAAATATGACGATGTTTGATGACAGAAGGGCGCAGTGCAAAGTACTCATGAACATAGTCTACACTTCCCAATAATACTGAAAGAACGTCTGACTCTCGTTTTTGTATTTGAAGTTTTATAACCAATGATTCATTTGTAATTTCGATGTCTTCCAATGATAAATTACACAATTCTTTGAGCCGACAGTCTCCAAATAATCCGAAAATAGTTGCAACCTTAACCATCAAGTATTTCTCTACTGGTGCCCCCTTCATAAACTTTTCAACTTGGTTACGAGTGAGAATTTTTGATTTTTTGTGACGATATCCTTAACTTTTCTGTTTTAAATATCTTAAAATATTTACTAGAATCCACACCATTCTTAACAAGGGCACTTGACTTTATCATTGAAAATTTGCTCCACAAAGTTGATGAACTCCTTATTTTTCTTCTTAGTATGCCAGGAAACAGTTCTTCTACATTTTTCAATTTACACCAGGCCAGGAAATTGTTATATGCAATATCGTACTGCTGAACAGATTTTCTATGTTGGAGTTCCAGATTTGTTCTTCTTGCACACTCTTCTATATCCAGAGGAACAACCAAATCGTCACTTTCATTATTAATTGGACTCTCGACAAACATATTGAGCAGTTAAAAACTCAAGACGAAAATTGGACAGGAACTCAATTCATATCACAGCGTTCTTTCCCATTTGTTAGTAATCATAACGTTGGCAAGGTTTGCCAATCACAACAACCTTTTGATTAGTTGAATATTAAAATGCATTTTGAAGTTTATTCTCATTGCAAATTCGCCCATTTCATTATCAAAATAGGGCAGTTGTACAAAAAAACATTGTATGGTATTTGTATTCAAAGTAATTTTATTTTGTTCGCGAAATTGCTCAATTCGCTCCGCTCATTTCACAAAACTTTTTCACTCACAAAATAAAACGTCTCTTTTAACACTCATATCATAAGTAACTATTAAGTAATTTTTTTTTCACGGGCGAGGTAAGAATTTTTTTTCAGTGGGGAGGATCATTCCCTTTCTTCATTTAATCATACTGCAGACCTGTATGAATATATTATGTGTACTGGGATATCGAATTATTCGTACATTACCGCGCACATTCTTATTACAAGTTTGAGACTTATCTGGTTTTATCATAGATGCCATCAGAACCAAACAAATTGAAATGGGACGAAATTGGAAGCATTAGAATCCAGAGAAAAAAGAATCATCAGAATCGGTACCAAACATGTCCATAATGTACCATCAATTTCTCGTTATCTCTCATGGTTGGATCAACAATTTGGCTCACCCAGTGTACAGGGTGGGCATATTTCGATGTTTTAGCACTACAACTTTTGAACCAGAGAAGATAGACAAAATCTGATACCCCATTCTCGATCTCTTTTTCGGAGAAACTAACAAGAGTTTTATTCATTTTTGGCTACCTTCTTTTGTTTTCGAGTTATAAGCGAAAATTGGAAAAATGGCGATATCGAAAAAAATCTATATCTCCGCTAATACTGATGATAGAGCTCTGAAATTAAAACATTCTACAGGCACTTTTTTACGTAGAATCCAGGGGCATGCTGGTCTTTTCTGCACCATTTTTAATTACGAAGCTATGATCCGAAGTTATGTTTTTTTAAATGGAAACACTCTATTTCTGTGACATTTTCTGAAAGCTTGATTTTTTCTGATTTCAAAAATATATAACATCGTAAAGTTTGTATCAGTATGAGTGTAGAAATTAGTCAAAAACCTATTTTCATGTGAGTCTCAATACTTTCTATGGTTTCAACTGTTGATGAGCAGAAAAAAATGTAGCTTCCCATAACAAGAGCATAGAAATGAAAAGACTACTAGAAGGAAATTGTGATAATTATACGATACTAAATTGTTCGTGCTTATCGACAATTGAAACCATAGAAAGTATTGAGACTCAGATGAATATAGGCAAAAAAATCTAGTGTTTCTCTTCAAAAAAACATAACTTTATGTCATAGCTACGTAATTAAAAATGCTGCAAAAAAGGCGAGCATGCCACTGGATTCTACGTAGAAAAGTGCCTGTATAATGTTTTAATTTCAGAGCTGTATCATCAATATTGGCGGAGATATTAACTTTTTTCCGATATCACCATTTTTCCAATTTTCGCTTATAACTCGAAAACAAAAGAAGGCAGCGAAAAATGAATACTACTCTTGTCAGTTTCTCCGAAAAAGAGATCGAGAATGGGGTATCAGATTTTGTCTATCTCCTCTGGTTCAAAAGTTGTAGTGCTAAAACATCGAAATATGCCCACCCTGTACAGACGTATTCATCAGATCCACCTGAGAATACAGTCTCTTTATGAAATGAAAATATTGGCACAATTCGAATAAAATTCATTCCTGCCTTGTTTGTACGTGAAAACATCATCCCGTTTCGTATAAATTTTAAATTCACGCACGTCATTTCGCTACGTTGAAATGTTCCCCCCTCATACATTCACTACCTGCCTGAAATTCGGTTGTTGTGCTACCGACGCTGAATTACAAATTTGTGAGCGCGTGTTTTCAACAAAGTAACCAAATGAGGCAAGCAGAAACAACGAGAGACATAAAGTTCTATTTCGAACTATCTGATGCACCATCTTTCAGAACGGTGGCATTGGGGAGAGCAGATTGGATGCTTCCAGAATATTAAAATTGCATTTCTCCGCCTGTGGATCATGGGAGAAATATTAAATCCGTTTTTCTCGGAACTTGTGATATTGCGTCTTTTTGTTATGGTTTCCGGTTTTCGTTCTATGGGATAGACTCTTTCGGAATGCTTTGCAGGATCGACTCAGGCCGATATCGAGCATAACTTTCCTGAAATGTTCTGTGATATTTTGATTGTTGAAACAAAAAAGTGAAAAAAAATTTAATGTGGAATTCAGTAACATATTATTGAATTGTAAAACAGGCAGCAGGAAAAACTTCATCATTTCTCCCTCATGAAATAAACTGCACCACATGAGTTAGGGATATTGACTTAAATTACAGAAAAATATAGTTTAAATGGGATTTTGTTATGAAAATTTATATTAATATGATTGCAGGAAATAATATTTAATTTCAGCTGTGGGTAAAATAACGAAATGTTATTCGCACAGAATTCGAGCATTTTAAGACTATCAATACAATGTATGGCCTCCACAGGCATCAATAACAGCTTGACATCTTCTTTGCATAGTACACACGAGGTTGTTGAATATTTCTTGAGGAATTTGATTCCATAAACGGTTCAGGAGCTTTCTCAGATCATTTATTGATTTTGGTAAAATAACGAAATATTTCCTAGAGAATTCGAGCATTTTAAGACTATCAATACAATGTATGGTCTCCACGGGCATCAATATCAGCTTGACATCTTCTTTGCATACTACACACGGGGTTGTTGAACATTTCTTGAGGAATTTGGTTCCAAAACGGGCCAGAAGCTATCTCAGATCATTTAAAGATTCTGGGGTAGGTTGACGATTATCTTATCTTCCTAGGAGCATATCCCATGCATGTTCTATGCAATTCAAATACGGTGAGTG
This sequence comes from Hippodamia convergens, assembly GCA_038502775.1. Classification (NCBI taxonomy): domain Eukaryota; kingdom Metazoa; phylum Arthropoda; class Insecta; order Coleoptera; family Coccinellidae; genus Hippodamia; species Hippodamia convergens. The sequence goes on from CM076614.1 coordinate 276,794, forward strand.
CGGATGTATTGGTGAATGTTGAATACCAAGCTACTCGCGCACATTCTCAACTATGGCTGCACAGTGCGGTCTAGCGTCATCGTCTAGAAATTGAAAAGTTTCATCAAAAGCAACGTGAAAATTTGGCAAAACTTTGTCAATAACATGCTCCCTATAGTGTCACGCGGTCATATTCCCAGGACAAATGTGTAGATATGTGCGCCGTTGAAACATATCCCGGAATATATCATAACACTACCCCCTCGGAATATTTGGACATCTTGGACATAGCGACGATTACGGGGTATGCGTGGGATTGTCCATACCCTTATTTTTCTCGAGAATCTGGATTCATCAGTGAAAAGGACACTACGCCATTGATCGTTCCAATTGATATGTTGCCTTGCCCATTCCAGTCTTTGACCCTTATAGTCATGTGTTAATGGAACTCCTCTTAATGGACGTCTAGAACCTAGATTCACCTCTCTTGAACGTCGTCTGATAGTTTCGATGGAAACTTGGATCCCATCTGCATTTTGAAGAGTATTCCGTGGCAATCTTGAACTTATTCCAAAGTCGAGATATCACTCTTTGGCTGACTTGGAGCCTTTCCGCTACAACAACCGGAGTTATGCCACCCTGTAGCATTACGATAGCCCTATTAGCCTCAGAGTTTGTTAATTTACGTCTTGGCATTTTCAGAAACTCGTTTCAAATGGAAGCCGTTGATAAACTGACTCCATTTCATAATAAGAACATTCATGAAGAAAATGCAGAGAACCAAACGTCAGAAAAAAGGTAACCAGATGACGAAATGTCTCATACTAATTTTCATTGGATCGATTCAAGTTGTTATTGAGTTTTGAATGATTTTAAGGCGATTTTCTCGAAGATTACATTCTTTTCAAAACGATTGGAGTAGATAGTATATTTGGAGGTCGATTATCGATGATTTCTATTTTCGCTGCTAATAGCAGAGAAAAAATCTCTCCCTTCAATAAAAAATTTTTTAGGTAGGCTAATGACCGTAGCAGTCGATGCCTCGAAAAAAAAAAAAAAAATTTTAGGTACGAACCAATAGACCGATTCCACTGTGTGATCTATTTTCGTGTAGAGAATAAGAGACTCAACAAAAATGTTCTATACGACTTTTCGATAAAACACCTCGTTCAAAAGTTATTCTAACTTTTTCTTCACGAATACCTCAATATAAGTATCTGATGGAATAACTTTGGAACGAGCCGTTTTATCGGAATATCGTACGATATATTTTTGTAGAGTATCTAATTGCCTACACGAAAACGTATTACACAATAAAATCCGTCCATTGGTTTGTAAACAAAAAAATTGTTTTCTGATATTAGTAGGGAAAATGGAAATGATCGATGAGCGACCGCTGAACATTAATATTCAAGGCTTTGTGGAGCAAAATTTCAATTGAAAAGTGTGTGGATTATAGTGAATATTTTAAGGTAATAGCATATTTGAAACGGAAAAGTGAAGGATATCGTCCCAAAAAATCGAAAATTCTCACTCGTAAACAAGTTGAAAAGTTCATAACCCAGATGAGAAATACTTGATGGTTAAGGTTAGAACTATTTTAGGATTATTTGGGGCCTGTCGGCGTGAAGAATTGTTTATTTTATCATCGAAATAGCAAATGAATCATTGGTTATACGACTTCCAAATACAAAAACGAAAGTCAGTCGTTCTTTTAGTATAATGGGAAGTATGTAGACTATTTTCATAAGTACTTTGCGCTGCACCCTTCTGTCATCAACATCGTCGTTTTTTCCTGAAATACATTAATGATAAATGCACTGCCAATCCAGTTGGTATTAATATATATAGGAAAATTTCATCTATTGTTACCGAATTCCTCAAACTGCCAGAACCAAAGCAATATACATTACACTGTTTTCGAAGGTAGCTTAATTGCTAGCCGAATCAGGAGCAAATTTTACGTGATGCGAGTTTCAAAACTTACATTTCCATTTTCTTTCGTGATGAAAAGAATGCACATTCAAGATTATTCTTTCAATTATTTCTGCAATTAATCACCATGAATTTTGAATGTCGGACAATTTTTAACACAAAGTTCATAACAGAAAAACACACAAACAAAGATTATAGAATGAGCTAGGTGCTACTCTTGTAGATTTCGAGTTATTTCAGGGGAAAATACACGTATACGAGAAAATACAATCGTCATTCAGCAAATATATTCATTCAAGTATTTCTTTCAAAATTGACTGCCCACTAATAATCCCTATAAAAGCTTTGGCCAAATAGACCTTAATTAAATATACTCCTCGTCAATAAATTCCGGACAGGCAAAATTTTTTTTCAATTCAACTCCGTTTATCTTTTTTTCAACGATTCGTGTGGCCAGCCTGAAGGCTGGATTTAAATCCAATTGACATGTATGGCATATGCTAGTGGACATGTTCGAAATCGGCATTATAAAAATTGAAAAAAATGCAACACTTTCTTTGAAAATGTATATCTTTTTTTTAAAGCAGGTACTGACGTAGATCAAAAAACATCATGTCAAAAAAAGGTCACACTTCAAATTGAAACTGAATGATATCAAATTTTCCGCATCAATTCACCACAGGGTGTTTAGAAATGAATAGTATAAAAACAAGGTTTTGTTTCACTCTGTATAACGGATGAACTACAGGTATTTTCACAAAGTAAATTCCAGGTTAATATATCAAGACCCAATACTATTAGTGGTGAAAATTTCAACAAAATCGGAGAACCACGAAAAAAGATACAGGGTGATGAATTTGACAGAAATTTTGCCTTTCCGGAATTTATTGACGGGGAGTGTATTTTAAACATAACCCGTTTACTTTTGAAACTAAAGATGTCACTCACATCACTATAGTAGCTTCGATTCCCATCTTTATACTCTATAATCTTCGATTTCCAGTATATATAATGCCTTTTTAATGTTTCCATTTCAACATCCTAGCACAAACAGAAATCGCCCCAATTTCAATTTTCGCCTGTACCTCGAAAACAAAAAAGATAGAGGAATGCAGGGATGGAACACCTCATTTATTTGTGATAATTTGGAATACTTCAGCAAGTTGAAGTATTCCGGTCAATGAATTACTCCCATATTTTTTATTCCTCGACAGAGGATCAGAAAGCAAGTATTCATCGAATTCCTCCGACGATTTTTTTTTCATCCAGAATCGCTGAGAGCGCTTCAAGTCACCCAACACTCGAAATATGACTTAACGACGACGAAAAACTCCCCAAAACCCTATTAGACTACGGGATTTAATTACAAAGAATGAGATCTAGGGCAGGAGCTCGATTTAACAAGGATATCATTCTTCCTTTTTTGTCCGAAATCCGAAACGACTACGTCACCAATTCAGCCGGGGCGCTGTTACCTCGTTGAGCACCCCTTATGATTCTGGCCATAAATTTGCCGGGGGATGAGCAGGCCAACGCGAACATCCATCATAGGGGGCGGAAGGGGGTGACTTTCCGAAATGACTCAAAAGAACGCGTAATTGTGTTGCCGGAGGCAAGAGAATCTCAATTAAGTTGTATCTCTACTATATATTTCTCGCCCTGAGTGCCATCTAGTCGACCTACCCCTCTAGGTCCCTCAAAAGACCCCCCTCTTTTGTCAACTTCATTACTTGCCGCCTTACGAAATGATGCTACTTTATATTTTGCTCGGGTTCAATCTCGTCTTTTATTCTTACATCTCTAATGTCATTAGTGAGTTTAGTTGGGACGAGGATCGGAGGAATTGTTGAATACGTTTGGCCATTACGCTCTGGGTTAATGAAGATTCTAGTGCCGCTAGAGGATGTAACAGTTTTATTCACCCTTCAGAGAAAACTAGTCTTACATCCCAAAAAAAAATCGAGAGCACTGGAGATGTCGATAGAAATGAAAAAGAAAATAAGAAAACTACAGACTTTAAAGAAAACAAATGTACACTGCGCGAAAAAATTACCGCACATTCTGAAAATCTCAATTTAATGAAAGTTAACTCTACATTGACTTTATAACTTATTATTTATGTTCTCTCGGGAAGGTTTTGAACGAAACAAGACACATTAAATGGAAGAGAAATGAACAATTTTCAAAATACTGAAATGCTGATAAGTGATTTAATACTTGGTATTTCCACCCCTTGCGTCAATTACAGCTCGGCAACGACGGTTCATACTCCAAATGAGTGATCTTAAAAAGTTCCGATCTAATCCTCCCAGATTTCTCCGAGTTGGATTCCTAAGTCATTAAGACTAGCTCGATGATTTTCTGAACTTTTCAGCCTTCTATTGAGGTTGTCCCAAACCTGCTCAATCGGATTGAGATCTGGACTTCTTGCTGGCCATTCCATTCGAGAGACTTCAACCTATTCAAGGTACTCCTGAACGATGCGCGCACGATGGGGTCTGGCATTATCGTCCATGAAAATGAAATTTTCACCAATGTATGGGGCAAATGGCACTACATGCTCTTCAAGAATGTTCCTTATATACTTATCAGCATTCATAGCTCCATTATCAACGACCACTAGGTCTGTGCGAGCAGTCAGAGATATTCCACCCCATACCATAATCCATCCCCCCGCCGAAACCAGTAGTATTCAGGAAATTTCACTGAGCATATCTTTCATGTGGACGTCTGTATACAAGGAAACGTCCATCACAATGGTATAGGCAGAATCTAGACTCATCTGTGAAGAGAACTCTTTTCCAATCGGCCTCTTCCCAATGGTTATGCTCTCTCGCAAAATCCAAACGCGCCCTTCGATGGGCTGGGGTAAGAGCTGGGTCTCTTGCCGAGACACGGGCCTCAAATCATATTCTCTGAGGCGATTTCTTATTGTCTGAGTGCTAATTTGCACCCCATGAGTTTGCTCAAGCTGATTTTGAAGGAGGCGAGCGGTTGCAAACCGTTGTCTCAATGAAGAAACTCTCAAGTACCCGTAGTCTACCCTGTCTTGGTCTTCGGACATTCATACCTCTCTCCCTGAATCGCTGCGACATTCTGGACACTGTTGTATGGGAAACTCCAAACCTTTCTGCAATTCTTGTGTACGTACACCCTTCTTCTCGCAAAACTACTGCTTGGGCACATTCCTCTTGGGTCAAATTGCGTGTTTCGCGTTGCATAGCAATCGAGTGTGGAAAATCAAACGAAAGAAAAACTATTGATCACTAGAATCGATCGAGAAAACCTGATTTCAGAATGGAGCCAATACATTCAAAATCTGATAATATCATCTTTTTTCATTCATGCTGGGAAAAAACATCTGTATTGAGGAAAAAAGTTGAAAGTGGATAACATATGCATGCATAATTCTGATAAAAATAATTATCATTGAGAACACCTTCAGTTGTAGAATAAATTTGAGATTTCCATAATGTGCGTTAATTTTTTTTCGCAGTGTAAATAGTACCTAGATTGACACAATATCATACCTAAACAAACTTGATCACAACATGAAAAATCAATAATAGAATCGAGAGAAAAGATTCATGAGAAGCTCACTGGATTCGATAGAAAAGAAAAAGAGAATTGTCGACAAAACCTAAAAAGTTGAAGAAAACAAATGCAAAATATTGGTCACAGATCTTCATTATGATTATTTCGAAAAATTTAGAGAAGACGATCAGGAACCAAAAAGAAATCGTCAAGAACTAACAATTTAATTGACATTGATCCCTTACGTTCATGGACGTTCAGAAAAATGAAAATCAATTGGTTCTAAATTCAACTTAAGAAGCGGTTTCAAAACACAAAATGATTTTGACTTTAAACCTTTGAATGAGAAAGAAAGGTATAAAAATTTTCGTTATGACATTCTCTGTATATGTGGAAAAACTTATACAGAAGAAACACAAGACCATTGGAAAAAAGAAAACGTGAGCATGAGAATAACATAAAAATCGAAATACAATCAAAAACGTTTTCATGTGAAATATTGCTAAGACGAGGCCTTATTTCTTACATTGTCAAAAAGTAATATTTTAGTTTAATTGTCAAAAAGTTATCAGATCCCATGTAGAGCCAACCTGCTAACCCTACACTCTTCACAGCTTTCGGGTCTATCGAAAATCAAAAAAGAGCAAAAGTTAATAATCTTCGCTTCTGGTATATATATACAATAACCTCCAAATTCCTCCTTTCATGTGACTAGAAGATGTTACATCAAATTTACGAGGCGGGTTTTATTGCATTTGAACTTATTCCGGACGAAGAGCCATTGTTCACCGAAAACTACTGTGAAATTCGCGTCGTAAATCCGTTTTATTGGGGAGAAGTTTATGATTCATTAGTAGGCAAATATCAAGTTGTACTACGGGAGCACAACATTTTATGCCGATGAGGTTATATGTTTGGAACAGTTCATTTCTTGAGCAGGAACAGAATCATACTGTGAAGTTTTGGTGAATTTTTATATTGTTACAAGGATGGGGGAAATACTTTAATGTTTCTTGCTTTGAAAAGTTGTTGTATATTGGACAAAATAATTACCGATGGTGTCGCTGCATTCGTCGATCAGCTGTTTACCGAAACGAGTATTGTTTCGTATTTACATAAGATTTCTATTTGTATTTATGTGATTTTTTATTTTAAACGTTTATTGGCTATCAATAATCGAAGTTGTTTCCTTAATTGTGGATACTGTGGATTATATTGTGCAAGTATAGGTAATATTGTGCTTTTTGGTGAGCACTATTCAATTTTGAATGCTTTTCAGATCATCTGGCAAGATGTTTACCAAAGGTTCCTCTAATTATAGGAAATTTTTCAATATTTACATGCTCACAGATGATATGTAGCGGGTGAGCAAGTGTTGCAATGCAATCATTTGATTCTATGTGGGAAAAAATTATTTCAAAACATTGGGATTCTACAAGCACAACCCCATCATATTGAGGAAATGATGTCTAATAAAAATGATGGTGCGAAAGTTGACAAGATCATATACAGATACCAAGCAAGATTATCTAGAATTTGCAAGCATATTTTAGCCCTGCTACTCTACAAGGTTGTACGTACTACAAAATATCTTGACAATTCTACTGATTGTGAAGGTAAAATTCACTGTTTAATTTTGTTCCTGCTGTTTTTCTTTCTGTTTTCCATAACAATGAAATATACAAAACAAAAAAACATTAGGATTATCCATATTTGATTAAAACTAAGAGAAGGATGAAATTAGTTTGAGACCTAACAGAACATGAAAACATGCATGATTGTTATGTAATTGAACATCAGCATGAGCAATATATTCATTTAAAAGAAACTACAAATTTTTTTTTTTTATTTAGGAAGGGAAAAAATCTATGAAAAGAAAATGGGTGATAAATTTTGAGTAAAAATGGACATTCTTCAGAGAACTGTATGTATGCAGAACATGACAAAATCATCGATTAATCATGTTGAAGAATTCATTACGCTAGATTTTAATGTATTATTCATTTATTCTCACTTGCGTCTTAGGCTGCAGTTATAATAAAATAAAATTATTCAACTTATCTATCGATTGATTGCACCTTTTCCATAGCTAAATGAACGTCATTACTATCAAGCTATTTTCGATATTAATATTGAATTGATACATATATGTATAATATAATGTTTAAAATTGCCAACTCTCGGAATTTATTCGTAATTCAATATGAAGATTTGATGATTGCTGAATATAAGTTCAATTGAGGGATCGAGAGAATCAATTAAACTCACAAGGTCCATAGTTTTATTGCACATTTTCATATGACTTGCATTCAGCACTTTCATCTAGGCTCCTTGAATTGTCGAGACTTCTATATATTAAAAATATCAAACAGACTCAAAGTAATTCATTTCGATAAGAATGAAAATTATTGTACAAGAACGATCTGAACAAAAATTCAAAATGCCTCGACTTCAACTGCTTTTTTTGGTAGGTTTTGTGAAGGAACAGCTTTCTTCTCCAGTAGCAGAAATGTTTTCATAGTGAGAGTTTCTGAAATAATTCAAAACATATGAAGCATCGTTTTCAATTGACATCAGTTTCCACTCTTGCCTGTTTTCATTCTATAATCTTCTGGTCGGAAATGGTGTGAGCATACTCTAATATGTTTAGATACAGGTTTTTTCCTTATCAAAACATGCTCCGAAGATTTGCGTCTATTAATTTCCTCTACGATTTCTAGTTTGTTGGTAAAGTAAACATTTTGATTTTTACCACGAAAATGGGCTCCAGGATTCCTAGATTTTTTAGAATTACATCCATAAATACAACAGTTAGTGTTTTTCACGGTTTTTTCCTTAGGCATATCTTTTTATCGCAATAAAAATGTAAAAATTAACAAATAAAACCCAGCTTTTTACGTACTAACTTTCAAAACGATACTCGTTTCGAGTTTAGTTCCAGCTATCGCCGGCAGTGTCGCATAGAGTTGTGTTTTGCTCTATATTTTTTCATGGCTCGAAAATTCCCCACACTCAAGAGGCTAAATGTCGAATTTTATAATAAATGAGGTCAATAAAAAAGAGATTTATTACCACTTATCATTTCAGACACAAAACATTTCAACAACAAAAAATACTTACTAAGATAGTCGACAGACAGGAGAAAAATTTTTTAGTTATCGATCTATCGGGTAGTATTCACTCACCGCTCACCCTATGTATAGAGAAAAAAGCATGAAATCTTTCTCAACATAAGCTATAAATAACGAAAGAAGAAAACAGCTGGAAATCAAGTCCTGCTGTTTTCAAGTCTCTGTTATTTACAACATGTCACTCAAATCATGAAATTGGAATATATAAAAAAAGCGATAAACGAATTTGACGTCTAGTTCAAATTAACCCCTTTCTCTATAAGTTTCTGCAGCAATTTTCATCTAAATAAAAAATCTAAATGGAAAAGATTTACAAATGATTGAACATCAAATATACTCCTTCCTCACTTTAATGTAATTCATTCAAAATATCTTTCTCCACGTCAATCGTCAATTCCTAACCAAATGTCTCTTTTCGTGCGTCCCTTATGTAGGGCAGATGTCCGCCCATGAATTCTTGAGGAGACCCTTGTAACTTCCTGCTTCTAGAAAGTAAATCAAAGACAGCATATAGCACGGATCCAATAATTTGTCCCATTTCCTCATATATGGCAATGTGTTTTGACAGCAACGTCCTGCCCATTTGTGTGCCACTCATCTTTGTGGACACTGATTGCGGACGCTTCACATCTGTCCATCGGCGCAGCAGAGGGTCGGGCTTTGGGGTTGCAGCCCCCCAAATTCGAAATGAGTTCTCTGTTAAATCATTATCGATGGTTCGGTGATCGTTTGGTTTGCTATAATTCAACAATGAATATAAAAAATTAAATTAGCGTATACAGGGTGAGTATTTAGCTTTGATAGTCAGGGTGTTTTTCTTAGACGAGCCACCCCGTACATTTCTTGTCCTATAGAGACTGGAAAAATTTCACGAAACACGTCGAAATATTTTGTTCTAGTCTTTTCCTGACATGGTTCAGGGGTTTTTTCTTCTTATAACTAGAGACTGGATGCCCATTATTTTTTTTAATTCACATGATGATATTAGTGCTACTACACAAATTGATATTTTTTTTTTTAAGACGAGGTTTTGTCTAAATATTTACTTCTTATTTAAGTATCCGCAATATGTCATGAATAAACTACTCCCCATAAGTTACGGATATTGACTTTAATTGCAATAAAATCTAGTTTGAATGAAATTTTGTGATGAAAATTCATTTAATTATGATTTCAAGTTGCAGGAAATTAAATTTATTTTTGCCTGTAGGTCTGCAGCGTATACAGGGGGGTAAAGATAAATCGAGTAAAATAACGAAATTTCATTCCCAGAGAATTCAAGCATTTCCAGACTATCAATACAATGTATGGCCTCCACGGGCATCAATAACAGCTTGACATATTCTTTACATACTACACACGAGTAGTAGAACATTTCTTGAGGAATTTGGTTCCATAAACGGGGCAGAAGCTCTCTCAGATCATTTAAGGATTCTGAGGTAGGTTGATGATTATCTAATCTTCCTTGGAGCATATCCCATGCATGTTCTATGCAATTCAAATGGTGAATGTGGAATACCAAGCTCCTCAATCGCATTCTCAACTATAGATGCACGATGCGGTCTAGCGAAACATTGTCAATGACATGCTCTCTATAGTGTGAAGCGGTCATATTCCCAGGACAAATGTGTAGATCTATGCGCCCGTTGAAACATATCCCGGCCCATACCACTCGGAATGGATGGACTTCTTGGACATAGCGACGATTACGGGGTATACGTGGGATTGTTCATACCCTCATTTTTCGAGAATCTGAAAATCGTCCATATCTGGATTCATCAGTGAAAAGAACACTACGCCATTGATTGTTCCAATTGATATGTTGCCTTGCCCATTCCAGTCTTTGACGCTTATGGTCACGTGTTAATGGAACTCCTCTTGATGGACGTCTAGAACCTAGATGCACCTCTCTGAAAGGTCGTCTGATGGTTTCGATGGAAACTTAGACCCTATCTGCATTTTGAAGAGAATTCCGTAGCATTCTACACGTAGATGTAGGCTTTCTTCTCGCCGAAACGGTGATGAAACGATCCTGAGCAGGTGTTGTTTTTCGTCGCCCACCAAGCCTTGGTCTTTCCAACACGGAACCTGTCTCCCTGAACTCATTCCAAAGTCGAGATATCACACTTTGGCTAACTTGGAGCCTTTCTGCTAAAACAACCTGAGTTAGGCCACCCTGTAGCATTCCGATTGCCCTATTAGCTTCAGAGTTTGTTAATTTACGTCTTGCATTTTCAGAAAACTCGTTTCAAATCGAAGCTGACTCCATTTTAAAATAATAACATTCATGAAACATATGCAAAGAACCAAACTTCAGAATAAAGACGACCAGATTGACGAAATGTCTCATACTGATTTTTATCGGATCGATTCAAGTTGTTATTGAAATTTAAATGATTCTACAGCGATTTTCTCGAAGATTACATACTTTTCGAAACGATTGAATACGATATCCCCAACTCCTCTGGAGCAGTATATTTAGTTTACTTTCTCGAATGTTGTTTTTCTGAAGACTAGCATGATACTCATAGATCGACATATTTCAAAGTTACACCGATTAGTTTTTGATAAAAGACTGTCACAACAGTACCCAGTCTACCCTTCTTAGTTCTAAACCTGGGATGGACGTGAGATGCAATTTGATATTTTTTTTTATTTCAAAAAATTTATGCGGAAAACAAAACGCAACGTTACCACATCAATAAATTCGGTCGCTTCGTAACATAAAACATGCTTACGCACGTATATATAAGCGGTACGACTTCATCTTCTCGAATATAAGAACATACATCTTTCCATATGAATAATCACGCATGAAAATATCACTTAATATATTTGTCAAAAATCCACGGCAAGGTTGCAGCAACGTAGTTAACAACGGCTAAAAAATGTCGAGGAACTTGTTTGCTTTCTTAATTGGTTTGTGTATTTACGACTTTGGCAGCTTCATATTTTTGTATGCACACACTCCTCTCTGCCTAAATAAATTATTACTTATTCATTTTTAAAATTGATATTTCACGGCAGGTAATATATAAGCGGTCATAAACGTCAGTGAATTAGTCAAAATAATATTAACTGCCTGTTGAATGTCTGATCGTAAACACTGATTTTCAGTATTATTTTCAAGAATCGGTAGGTATGTTGGTTGTATTTTCGTCGACTTTGACTCATCGATGTGCAGCTTCTTCATGGGAAAATGGAAAAAAAAATTACTCCCCAACAGTCAAGGAATCGTTGCTACCCATTATTGTTTTTTCAATTTTGAATTCTGTTTATGTGAGGTGCCATTTGCATAATGGAAAAAAAATATATTTGTATATTTGGGTCTTTCACCACATTTATGGCGGTATTCTGCTTTCATCTGTAAGCGAGTCTGTAACTTTTCATAAGTTTACAGGACAATTACGATTCTCAACGCTTTCTATAAATCTGTAGCTTACAGGTGATCGGAAACATATCGAAAGGTATATTGTGAGGTTATGTTGAGTGATTTGTTTTAGTCACAGAATATAAAATACTTTACTAAACTCAAGTACTTTTGTAACTCATCTTTGTACTTCGGTTGTAAATTTCTCTTTCTCGTTGTAACGAACACGAATTGAACATAAATATATCCAATAATCAATACTTACGAGCCAAAATGATAGGAAAATAAATTCTATTCTATGATCTTATTACGAAGTTGTTACGATCTTATTAGGGAGTAGTTCAAAATTGACACTTCTAATACGAGAGTTACAGAAAAACTTCCAGAATGTCATAATTTACGAATCTGTAAGTCAGCCACATACAGATCCATAGATAAATTACAGATCAATCGTACGCCACAGATTCGTAGCTTACAGAGAAAAAGCAGAATACCGCCATTAGTCTGAGAACATTAACGATTATACTTTCTTCGGGATAGCTCAATAAGTCATGAAGAAAATGAAACACCTTTTAGTCATCTGACGTTTCGAAATATTTAATATCTTCATCAGGGCATATAAAAAGTGGAATGATATACAGGGTGATCCACGGTCGATGGTACGTTAGACGTTTACGGAGAACGGAAAGCCAGAATTTATTGAAAATTTGGTTTCTTGGTCAACAACAGATGCTCTATCGATCTAAAATATTTTCAATGCAGCGGTGTTGCTGCTTATGTCAAAAAGTAGTAACCACTTTGTTATTTCAAATGGCACACCCTGTATATTATTGCACTTTTCTATTCATCGTAGTAACACGATTATTGTGGTATCACTTTCTCATACATCAGCAGTTTCTGGGTAATTAAATGATTTCTTCTTTTTTTGTGCAAAACATAGCTTTGGTTAAACATCCATAACTTCCATACTATGAATCTTAGGAAGCTGAAGTTTCCTATGCAGAATGCTGAGATTCTATGCATCATGCAGGTGTTACGAAATATGCTTTTTTTCATACAGAGTCATTCAGAATTCGTTGTTTATCGAGACATACAAAAACGGTTGAAAGTACATTTTTTCAAATGGGATGCCCAGTATATTTAAGAATTACTGAAACAAAATTGAATTTCCTTTCAAATGATATATCACATTCCTATACCTAGATTGTAAGATTCTGCGTTAAACTGTAATTTTATAGTTGCGCACGTTTTATAGTAGCGACCTTCCTGAAACTGCTAACCAAAACAAGCTTAAAATGAACAGTTTATACTTTCATACAAACTAACATTTGTGGAATTTTAAGGTTGGCTGATAATTATTATGAGCTAAAAACTACCATATAATAAGTTAATTCTAATAATGTTCATTCTTCGAACGATTTGGTGGTTCTAGCCAAAAAAATTTAAATCTATGCGTCTTATAGTTCAATGTTCTCAATGAAAAATTTAAGGTTATGTAACATCTCAGTTGATTCACAACACCTATTTTTGGATAATTCCTCTTTCCTCATGAAATCTGGATTTCAATGATGATTCATTTCTTCGAACTGCTTTTCTTCCCTCTTAGTATGTACAATTTGTATTCTCCATTATGTGAATACCTTATTTCAATCACTGGTTTGTGTTTCAAATATGTTCTTGATCCCTTAATTTCACTCAAACTGAATTTTAACTTATTTCTGCAGGCTATACGGATCAGAAGGAGAAACGGCTGAACGTCCAGAGTCCAGAGGTGGCGGAACTAAGAACCATCCCATGGGGAAGTCGGTTCTGGATCTTCATGAGGTAACTGCTAAATCTCCCAAGGATGTCGTTGGATTTATCAATGCCATTGACGGTCTCCTTGGTATTCAAATGAACGAGTTGGGTAACGAACAAAACATCCTTGCGGTCGATGTTTCCGGAAGGCTGAACGTAGTTACAACGACCCATGTTCAGAATAATAATAATAATAATAATCTATATCAATTTATTTTAACACTTCCCTTCTGATTGAAATTCCAATATTACTTCCCTTCCATTATTTTGGTTTTCTAGTTTGCAATTCCCAATCCACATACTTTCTTGATCTCACTGAACCTAATACACATTTCAGAGAATTTAAATAGTTTCTTATCCAAATGTTTCATTTTCAGCTCTCTAACTAAACAAGAAACAACAAGGTTTGGATTAACTAATAATTTATAAATAACTATTAAAATTTCTGGAATTTGGTATGAATAAATTGACAATTTCGAAACTTTCTGATATTTTATGCATATACTTTCAATTTAGACAGGTTATGTATCAAAGATGTATCCTTTCATTGATTTCTGAACCATTACAGTACATATCTGTGAGGTAAAAACGAATTTTTTCATTGCATCTTTCTTTTTATATTTATTGAAATATTTTCTGGGAGGTCTTTGCATATTCCTGAAAATTTTATTTGCGTTTTCTCTCCCAGTCTCTGGAACAAGAAACAATTAGGAAAAATATTTTAAATAATAGAGATTTAATTCTTTATGTTTATTGACTTTCAGAAAAAGTTGAAAGAATTGATTCTAACCTATATTCAAAACAAAAAATAATTTACGATCTATATTAACAAAAACTGAACCTTTGAATGAGAACCAAAAATCAAAAAATTTTATTTACAATATTTCCTGTATTTGTGGTAAATCTTATATAGGAGAAACATCAAGACCCTTAGAAATTAGAAAGCCTGAACATGAGAATAATATTAAAAAAAAGAGATATTGGTAGATCGCAGATAGCAGATCATGTGTGTTCCAATAACGGCAATCACATGATGGATTGAAATGGCACAAAAATCCTAATGACGAAACCTGATAATTTAAAAAAAATCAAGTTCTCAGCTTGGATTTTGTTGGATGAGGCTAATAATCTCGTCAATTATTCAGTAGAGATAGATCGAATTTGGATGGATTTATTGAAAAAAAAAGAACTGGTTTCTAGGAATTTTGAAATAAAATAACGATATCACCATCTAGTAATCAATATTAATCTATGTTCATCATATATTGACAAATGTCAATTAAAAAATCAAAACATTGTCACGATTCTGTGAAGTTTTATGAATAATAGAAATTGTCTGACGAAGGAATCTGATTTAGACCTCGAAACATTACGCTTCAGAGGTCAAAGTGTTTTCTTTTTGTTCGTTGTTGGGCAACAATTTTTTCTTGTAAAGTTTTGGCCCCTGACAAATTAGTGCTCAAGTTTTACGCAGGAGCCTTTTTTCTATTATTTAAAAATTGTTATCTTATTGTTTCTTGTTTCAGAGACTGGGAGAGAAAACCCAAATGAAATATTCAGGAATATGCATCACCCTTTGTTTTGGAATTTCGTTTTTCGAAGTCGGTTTCTTCCCACCCTGTACAAGGCCTAGACAACCTGTAACGGTAATGTGAAAAAAGAACAAGAAAATGCCATTTTGCCATTTGTTGGTTAACGAACTGTATCTTTTTCAATATTGGAGGGAAAGCTTAGGTTAAAAAAAAATTTTACAGCCTAATGTACCCCAAAGGCTCCCCTAAATCGGTAGATCGATCAGTGAAGCGGTTTTCCTGGACCAATCGATTCAAATTTTGAAAGAATCAAGAGAACAAGGTTCTTGTTCCTGTTGAAAAAACACCAAAAAATTCGGAAAATTTTTCTGTTCCTTTAATAGTTTCGAGAAGTATATATCATACCTCTTCTAACCCAAAACCCACACGTGCTACATAACAGAACCCCAACCCCAAAAACCCGAACAGGTGAAACCACCCAACCAAAATTCCTCTCATCCCTTCTAAACCCATATCCCCCACTTGCACCTCTCCAAAATCGCAGATTCCCATCATCCCGTCGGAAATGGGACCGGGAACCCGGGAAATGAACGAGTGGTGTGTTTGTATGCGTCGACAAGTTCAGCCGAGAGGGCGGGAAGGGGCGGGGGCGCTAATGAGTGCATCGGGTCTGGGGTGGCCGGGACAAGACAATAAACTAATTAGTTTCTGTCTGCCGCTGTCGCGTCCCGAATTTTTTGCGAACGGGGCGAGCGGTCGGCTTCAAAGTGAGGAAAGGTTCCGGTTGGAACTTCAATTGGGTGGATGACTTGACCCTCGCGTTCAAATTGGTTATTTGGGCAGATCGGTAGTCAGGGACGGGCCCAAAGGGGGATGGGGAGGGATGATACCTGTACATAAATTTAAATAACGAACCAAAAAAGATTCAAAGTGAAGTTTGAGTTATGTGGTGCCTTATAAAAAATTTTTAAAAAAATTTATGAACAGAAAATGCACGAAGGAAAACAAGTGTGAGAGAAATGTTTGGGTAGTGACCACAGAATATCGGAGGTCACAACAACAATCTTTCAAAACACCAAATATATCCTCAATTCCAAACACTAATTGCAATGAACGCTGCAAAATAATTCGAAATCGCCAACTCAAATTAGGAAATTTTGTTCAAATTTGTTTCTTCCATATGAGTGATTTAGGTCAAAACCATTTCCTTACCAAATCAGGAATCTGTTTTTTTTAAGAAGTATCTTGATTTATGATACACATTTTGGCACACTTTTTTTGTATAAACTAGAGCTGTTTTTTTTATTTCATAAAATCTGTAAGCAAAAGTAATGCTTATTTTTTATCAAACGAAATATATTTTCTGAAAATTTTGTTCCCATTATTCTGTGAAATAGACCCATGTTAGGGATGAGCAATTTCAATATTTTGAACCTCATCAAAGTGGTAAGTAATTAACTTTAATTTTTCATCAACCCAACATTCAATCAGGTATATTTCTTTATTTTATGGAATCTGCTTTTTTGTGACAAATATTTTGTTTTATGATGCTTGAAATTTTGAGATACACCAAGTAATGAAACTGAACTAAATTAAAGAATGAAACAAAAAGTGTGTCTTAAAGTTTCGAACATACTTCAAAGTAGTCCTCACAAAAAAAAAACGCTAATTTCTCATCACTTTGATTCTCAATATTTACTCCTTCCACGGCATGAAAAGAATAGATTTTTCAGAAAAAATATTACTCTGATGAAAATGAGCATTGCCTTCGCTCCCAGATTCCACGAAATGAAGAAAAGCTACGAAACTGAAGGAACAAACAAGTAGTGTTTCTCAAAGTTTCAAGCAACATCGAGATACTCTTTATGAAAAAAACAAAATCCATAAAATCTACTTAATTGAATGTTCAGTAGATGGAAAAAAAGTTAATTACTCCTCACTCTGTTGAAATTCATAATTTTGAATTTTTTTTTTACCGAAACAAATATTATACCGAAATATATATAACGAATTCCTATTAATTCAATGTCAAGTTGGAAAAATTTAGATGGATTTCCCCCCCAAAAATTTGTTTTCGGCCCGTCCCTGTCGGTAGTTGCGAGAAAATTCAAATTTCCTCAATTTAAACCAGGGGTGGAGGAGGGTGGTTTTTATCTAGTGAACGCCAGTCCACACTACTCGTACCCGTGCTCTTGTCGAGAAACAAGAGCATGAGTTCTGGAAGAGAATACAGTTTATTCGAAGAAGGGTTTCCGAAAATTCAATCAGAGTTTATTTGAGGCTCATCGATATTATGGAGCGAAAATAACATGTTATAATCTTTTCTTGCAAGCAGAAAGTTAAAAATGTTATAACATGTTTTGTTGTTTTATCGACTCTACGCCAGCAAAAACAAATACATCGTAACAAGAAATAGTGTCATTTAAGGAAGCTAACAAGAAGATATTGTATGAAAGGTAAAGCAAAATATGAATGAATCTGCACTGATCTAAACTCTTAAATATACAAAATATCAACGTAAATTTCTAATCAGAGTCAAAAAACAGTTATTGTGGGTCTCTTCATGTCTCGATTCATTCAAACTTGAACGGACCACTCTAGGTTCTGCAATACAGGGAGAAACTCTTTTCTTCTTTACCATTATCTCTTGGTGAAATTCACTATGAGCTTCGTTAATTCACTGCTAGCAATTTAATTAAATTTATTAATTATTAAAGTTATTCTTTTGCTATATTTCTTTATTTCACAGAAAAGTTGTTGAATTAATTGTTTCGTATTTCGTTATTGAAATGAAACAAAACCAGAAATAAATACTTATTCGAATAATATTCCAGTTTCAAAAAGTCCGAGGGAGCAGGACAGAATGAAAATCGTACGTCACTACTGTCAGAGTGTGTGTTTACTCTCCCAAATAGCAGAGTATGCAGAGCTTACTCAGAAGAAGTTTATGAACGCTCACAGAGTATACGCCGAGAAAGGCAAGGTAAGTTTGTGAACACTTCAGAGTAAGGAGGGAGCACTCTGAGTAAGTTTATGAACGCAACCAAGGGGGAGCGACCAGCTTCAAAGTGAGGAAAGGTTCCGGTTGGATTTTCAATTGGGTGGATGACGAGTTGACTTGACCCTCGCGTTCGAATTGGTTATTTGGGTAGATCGGTAGTTGCGAACGGTCGAAGGGAAATTCAATTCTCCGCTATTTCAACCAGGGACAGGGAGGGTGGTTTTTATTGAGTGAACGTCAGTCCACACTACTCGTACTCGTTCTTGAGAGTAAAGTGGACGATAGCTCGAGTCGAGAAACAAGAGCATGAGCTCTGACAGCCTGTAGGTATACCTTCACCGAGACCTTCACACTCTCACGGCCAGTTTCTGAAAGGCCGATCAACGTAAAAATAAACTGATCAGCTGTCAAATCCCTGGTCAAGTGCCATTTGAGTTGCAGAAAGTATGATTAACTTGCAGGTAAATTGTACGTCAAACGCACTTTTGGGTTTCTGAAACGCATGTTGAGGCTTAATCAGTGGTCAAACTAATGTCAAAGAGGTGGTCAACTAATCGGTGATGTTCGGCGAATATACTCGGTAGAGACGTGGTTAATCATCGTAGTTTCCACGGAAATCTTAATTGTATGGGTTAATTGGTCTGTATAACAATAATTAGGCATAGTGACAATATTAATATTTCCTCCAAAAAAAAATTCATTAATTTTTTTTGAACAATTTCGGATTTTATTAACTGGCAGTAGATTATCATCTCTCCAGAACACACGAATAACGCAATAGGAATTAATCTGAATTATATCCATTCATTATCCGATGTTATTGGAGCTCCAGACTATACATAATCTCGGTCGTCCACAAGATGAGCTTTTAAAAGAGGAAGGGAAAATTTTTTCCAAATGTTCAGGCCATTTGTGATGCGAACTTGAAAATATAGGATATAATTTAATTTGGAAAGAACAGGTTTATAACATGGTAAGAAAACTAAGGGTGGTGGTTTACAAATTTTACAGGTTGAAATTTATATTAGACAAAACACAGTTAATCTATGCCTACGGTGCTCTTGTCGAGTCTATCCTCAGTTATTGCGTGCTTGCGTGGGGGAGTTGTTATAAAAATGCCTTAGATCCAATAGAGAAATTACAAAATAATATTTTGAGGGTTATCTTGTGAAAGAAGCGCTTATATCCGACGTATTTGCTCTATGAGGAAGCGAATGTTTTATCCGTGAGAAAACTATATGTGTATCGATCAATATTGTGGACAAGAAGAGAAGTCCGTGAAAAAAATACACATCCTCCTCCGTACCAGACTAGACGAGCGAATCTTCCAGAGTTACCCTTATATAAAAGAAACTTCACCCAAAGAAGTGTATTTTATTACGGTCCAAAATTATATGGCTCTCTCCCGGAGAATTGACACAATTGAAGAGTTTAACATCTTTCAAGGAATTATTAAGGGATCATATAAGATCGCAGGGCAATACTTTGTTGAGGGTGTTTGATTAGGCTGGGGAGAGTTCTTTCCCTTATTGGGTCTCTGTCTCTTTCGGTGTCTTGATTGAGTTTTTTTTTTTTTTTTTTTTTTTTTTTTTTTCCACATAAATCGGTTAAATTTGTCTTAGCGTTAATCTTACTTTTTTGTTTTTTTTCTCTTCATTTTTTGCACCAGAGATTTGTACCTGGGAAGTTCGATCACACACGAACGAAAGTTCAGGTGACGAATTCGAATCACTCTTTGTTTTGTTTTGATTTTTGTAGTGTGCAGTAAATTTTCATCCCAGGTTCAAATGAAATTGAAATTAATGAATTGTTTGTTTGTGTTTCTTTTCTTTTTTGTTTCATTGAAAACATAGTTGTGTAAGAAACATTGTATTTTATGTTTGATAATAAATAATAATAATAAAAAAAAAAAAAAATTGTAAAAGATGATGAAAACATATTGGTGAGAAAATGCACTGTGTTAACTCACTCGTATGTATAATCATTGATAACTGAGGTAGTAGTGGACTCCAACGGAAGCCAAGAAAAGCCACTACGATACAATAAACGAAGTAGAAATGCAGTGTGAATTAACAACTTGATGTGTGATGAAAGTTGAAATAAATTAATGTTCAATACTGATTTCATTGATACACAGAAAAATATCAAAAAAACCTATTATAATATTCTTTTTGTTTGGTTTTAATTTCTAAATATGTATATTGAAATGTGTTTTTTTCAAAACAAGCTACTTTTTTTGTAACTTAGTTTTTCTTCCTCAGTATAGGCACGCTTCAGTTCCCTTCAATAATAAAGCTTTTTTATTTCTTGCTTTAGGACTTTGTTCTCTCAACTGTAGCCATTTGTCAAGAAGAAAAAAGGTGGTCGATGTCGTATAACTTCATTATCACGACACTGCACTCGTGTTTGTAAGTCTTCATCAATGCCATCTTAAATAGATTTAAAGCAATTGAAACTAGGAAATTATAAAATGAGGATCATAATATGAGTATAATCAGTTTGAATATATGCAAATACCAATATTATAGTAGCTCAAAGAGCTGTTGTACTTGTTGACCAGTGGCTAAATATGCTCCCCTGATACAGCCAACATTTTTGCACCTACTGTTTGTACTCAGCCAGAGTTGGTATAAACCGTTACCTGTTGCTAGGACATCTTCCTAAAAATAAAGATCAGTAATAGTAGTAACTGTGGTTTATGGTACTATTTTAATCCAGAGAATTAACTAATAAATCTTATCGATGTTTTTGTCCTTTTTCAATTCCTTTACCATATTTATTAACTCAAGCAGGTCAGAGGTTCTTAAACAAGAAAATCTATGAAAATAATATCAATTCTTTGTTGAGTCAAACGGCCATTGACCGAAG
Organism: Hippodamia convergens; assembly: GCA_038502775.1. NCBI lineage: Eukaryota > Metazoa > Arthropoda > Insecta > Coleoptera > Coccinellidae > Hippodamia > Hippodamia convergens. The sequence goes on from CM076614.1 coordinate 297,941, forward strand.
TCTTTCAACCGCAATAAAAATTATACATCTGAATAGTTTCTTTTTGTGATGTTCCTGGATCATCATTTGAGTTAGTTTCCCTGTCTGCAGATATTTCTAAGAAGCCTTTTACTGTGTTGTATTAGATGGGTGGGTCATGTTCGATGCATTGCTTTATGAAAATTTTTAAATTGAGTATTGCCAAGTTCATTTAGATTCTAATGGATAAAATTTCTACTATAGGTACTCCAAAATTGTTTATAAATTCATAATATGAATAAAGGTATGCTTTTTAGTTATCCGAACAAAACTAATTTACGTACTCCTTTTCATTTTCAACATTTGCCCTTTTTGAATTTAGCTGGGCAGTGTGAAGTTTCTTTTGAGTTCTTGGCACTTCAGTGGCATTGTTGATTTCTCTTGTAACTAGGATTACCCATTTTTCATTTTGTTCTGCAATTGATATTCTGCGTTCGTCGACTTGTTTTTTAACTGAAAAAAAAAAATATGTACTCTATTAAATGTATTCGAACATGCTCGCGAACATGTTATATTATACTATTGTTTATCGAAATGTTTGCCCTGAACTATGTGTGGAGAAATTATTAACAATTTTACAAATACTTACTTCTGAACTAGATCCGAGTGTCTGCACCTTTCTCCTTCGATGAAATTTCGGCCACTTGAACTCATTTTGAATAACACAAACTCGAAATAATCGCAAACTGAATACTAAATTCAAAATATGAAAAAGAGAAATTCAAAATTCTAACCTGTTCGATCAGATAATATTGTTTATTTTAGCAGATTCTGTGGTTCGATAGCCTCCTAACAGGGTGACCTCATGTCAATTCAAAATGATCACAGATTAGTTAATTTTGCCCCAAACATGGTTTCAGAAACCGAAGTTGATTTGACATTGCTGTCAAGTTGAATGCTGTGTCAGTTGACATACGGTTTGATTCGGAAACTGGCCGTCACTCCATAAATCTGATGCCTGCGAAATAAAAAGAGCGACATGAAAAAAATACAGTTCATTCAAAGAACAGTTTCTGAACATTCAATCAAAGTTTATTTAAGTTTCATGGACATTATGGAGCAGAAAAGACATGTTGAGCTTCACGAGCCTGTAGGTACCTTTACACTCTCACTCCCTGAATCTGCTGCCTGCGAAATCGAAGAAGCGTTCATTCAAAGAATGGTTTCCAAAAATTCGATCGAAGTTTATTTAACTTTCATCGACATTGTGGAGCGAAATTAACATGTTGAGCTTTACGAGGCTGTAGGTACCTTCACACTATCCCTCCATAAAACTGCTGCCAGCGAAATCGAGAGAGCGACATGAACAAGAAAATCTTGCTCAAATTGTAACCTTTCCATCTGAAAAAGAAAATATATTGATGAATAACACAAATCTTTAGTAAAGTAGAATTACAACATCAGGAATTAATTATATCAAAGACATATTTAATGGTAATAACTGGAATCATATACTTACCTCAATTTCAGCAGAAGAGAGCTATCAATACTTTTTTGATATGTTGAGACTTTGGTTTGAACTACAATTTCCTGAAAAACAGATCTAAAAGTGCAGAACTCTAAAAAATCTAAATTAAATAATAAACTGAATATGAAAGAGATTAAGAACTGACTAGAAATATTAGACACCATTTTCAAAGTACCTTATTCCAGTTATGTACATGAGGAATATAAAAGATGCAAGAAAGAATTGATAAAATGCATTGATTGAAAAAACCAAGAAAAAAATAATGAGACACTTTTAAATAATTCAGAAAATAAAACAAAAACTCTATGTTCCATAATCAACCAAGAAATTTCAAAGAAGAAATCATACCACGAACTACATAATAGGGATGCCGTTTCGGCATCAACAATTATTTTTCATCGGTAGCTCAGCAAATGAGTTGGAATATGGCTAGCAACGAAGTTGAAGCCCTGAAGCTTTTGATTCAGATTAACTGATACAAGTGTGTCTTACTTAGACTCGAGTCAACTACTGAAATCGAAGTCATCAGCGTCACCAAAGGAATAAAGGGAAAGGATACACAAGACATATATGACATGTCAGCTACATTCATCGAACCATTTTCCAGCGACTCACGATTATATTCAACAAGTGTATCTCATAGGATGTATTCCCGACAGGACTAAAGATAGCAAAAGTATTACCAATACACAAAAGATGAGATCAAAATGACCTGTCAAACTATCATCCGATATCTATCCTACCAGCTATATCAAAGATTCTAGAAGAAATAATCAAATCTAGGCTCCTAGCATATTTTGAAGTCAATGAATTGCTCAGCAATCAACAATATACATTCAGGACCAGCAAATCAACAACAACTCTGCTGATGAAGGTCATGGATGAAATAGTCAAGTCCTTGGATGAAAAATGGCCATCAGAAATTGTTTCACAGAATTTATCGAAGACTTTCGATACTGTGGACCATGATATCCTGCATAATAAACTACAATAATATAGATTGGGGGGTGCTGATCTTGCTATTATCTGCTCGTTTTTGTCAAATAGGCAACAACATGTATTATGGGATAACTCACTATCAAGGAGCAGGAACATAACATCTGGAGTTCCACAAGGATCAAAGCTGAGGCCCTCACTTTTCCTGATATTCGTAAACAACCTGAATCTGGGAAGAGATGAGTTGAACATGTATGTGAAAACCTTTTTGTTTGCAGATGATACCTCTTTTTTCCTAAAGGTCTTGGATGAAAGTAATCTGAAGATATTAGGGAGATATGTGCTTTCGACATCTAAGCACTGGTTCAGCTGTAACTCTCTTGCATTAAATTTATCGAAAACACAAAACTTGAAAATAAAAAGCAACAAAGATTACACCATCGAATTAGATGGGGCACTTTCATGGGAGCCGCACATCGATTCATTGAAAAGAAAACTTGAAGTAGCCATTCACACCATCTCAGTAATAAAAAGAGTCTCATCCAGGAAGAAAGCAGAGATGTCATATTTTGCCAACTGCCATTCCTTGGCAACATATGGAATCCTTCTTTGGGGCACATTGGTTCATGCCATCGACATCCTTATTCTTCAGAAGAAAGCGGTGAGAACAATATTAGGACTAAAACAGACAGACAACTGGATGCGTTTCGAGATCTTAACATACTTACCATATCAGCAGTGTATACATACAGGGTGGCCATTTGAAAACGAAACAGACGAGATTACAGACGAAATAAATTTGTTCGATAGAAATGCTCGGACAGGCCGATTTCTGTTTCGAGGGGGACAACTTAAGATGTAGGTTACGGACGCATAGCGCTTCAACCCTTGCTACTACAACCGTCAACCCCAATTTTTGAATAGTGAAGATGGGGTGAGTGATACCTCATTTGAAAGGTATTTTTATACTGATTTCAGCACAGCAATTGTTTTTTCATTTTATGCATTAGTTCTCGAAATATTCTTGACTAAGCATTTGAAAATGAAGTGGTGTTTTCATGGCACTTGTAGTGTTTTTTTGTGAAAAACCTTTCAAATGAGGTATCACTTACCCCATCTCCCTATTTAAAAATTGGGGGTGAGGGTTGTAGTAGCAAGAGTTGAAGCGCTATGCGTCCGTAACCTACATCTTAAGTTGTCCCCCTCGAAACAGAAATCGACCTGTCCGAGCATTTCTATCGAAAAAAATTATTTCGTCTGTAATCTCGTCTGTTTCGTTTTCAAATGGCCAACCTGTATATTGGAGTGCTACACATATGTCGAATACCATCAAATAACTTAATCGAAAACAATTCCTTTTTTTGTTCATGTTGTTTTTATGTTTATAAATCTCAATGGCTTCCATGTTCAGCCTAGGATAGTACTTTATGATATTCGAAATAACCTCTGCCTCTGAGAAAACTATATAGTATCCATCTGTAAGAGCATGTTCCACTAGCGCGGTTTTTTTCAGTCGACAGCATCGTTCGCGCTCTTTAATTCTCGTATTGATTCTTCGTTTTGTTGAACCAATGTAGATTTTGCCGTAGTCACAAGATATTCTTTGTCAATGGTAGTTCTGATCATTCAACCAAGTTTTTGTGTCGGCTTATAAACGGTCTCAATGTTGTTCCTCTTCAATATTTTTCTCACTTTTCTATTCACAGATGGAATTGGTAAAAAACTGAAGAGGCACAACATCGAGAGTTTATAAGCCGACACAAAAACTAGGCCAAATGATCATATAACTTCTTACGAATTTTTTGGATGAAGAATCTTTTTTTCGATGAACCATTTCCTACGTTCATTTCTCTGTCAAGTCCTTTTGTCTCAATAAATAACTTGACAGCATCGTCTGTACCCTGTACCGCAATAAAAAAAAAACGATTTCAAATTAAGCTCTAGAAGACAGTCATCCTGTCGCTTATTTCTCCGGAGTAACTTTTATTAATCTCACGAGATCCGATTGGAATGAAATCACTTGAATATTTCCGCCTCATTACGTGAGAATTCTGATAGCAACCAGTGTCGAGTTCCTGATCTTGCTATTTCGCATCGTACATAAATTTCCAGCAGATATGCATCTGGATCTGAATTGGTCGAATCAGGTTGTGTAAAATACGAGGATATAAACCTACTCCGCATGTAGAATGAGCATAAAATGGAGGTAAATGTAACAAAGAGATATTTTATTGCACAAACAGAATCTTCACAATTCTCACGATGCCATTATCGTGAAGATATTTCATACGAGAAAAAGGTAATTTTCATTCTTATATCCTGCTCTGCGAAGACCAGTATTTGCCTGAATGGTAATGTGGCTTGCTTGATTCTCCTCGAATGAGAAGGAAAATGAGCAACGGTGATAACGTTTGCGGTAATAATAACCATAGCGTTTCTCATTATTAAAACTAGAAGAACTCTGAAGAGTGTCCTTATTGTCAACGTCATTTAGATGTTATATGGACCGTAACAATGACGAAAAAATGACATATTTTGCACGAAAAAGATTTCTGTTGACGACCTCAAAGTCCACAGGTTCGGCAAAAATTGTTCAGGGGTGCAGTAAAACAAAGAATTCAGTCATGATATACGTGTCTACGCTACAATAGCGATTTATTATTTCAAATAGCATTATGCCTAAGAAGGAAAGAAGAATTGGTATTTCGAAATAAAAAATATTTCAAAAGATAAGGGTAAAATAATAAAAATGTAGAAAAATTAGGAATGAATTATTGATGAATGAAAAAATTCTTGAAATTTCTGAAAACTTAATTTGGGTTTTTCTCTCCTAGTCTCTGGAACAAGAAACAATTAGAAAAAATTTTCAAATAATAGAAAAAAGCCCATGCGTAAAAATTTCAGCACTAATTCGTCAGAGGCCAAAACTTTACAAGAAGAAATTGTTACCTAACAATGAACAAAAATAAAACACTTTGAACCCTGAAGCGTAACGTTTCGGAGTCTAAATCAGACTCCTTCGTCAGACAATTTCTAGTTTTCATACAAGTTCGTAGAATCGTGACAATATTTTGATTTTTTGATTGACATTTGTCAATATATGATGAACATAGATTAATATTGATTACTAGATGTTGATATCGTTAGTTTATTCCAAAATTCCCTGTTTTTGTTAATAAAAATCTTAAATCATTTTTGTTTTGAAAACAGTTCTTAGGTTGAATTCATAATCAATTCTTTAAATTTTTTCTGAAATTTCATGAACATAAGGAATCAAATTTATTGAAATTGGTTGTTTTTGACGGTTTGGTTTTGGTTCCTGATTGTTATTATCGTTTTGACGCAAAAATTGTTCTCTCTGAATTTGAAATAGATTTTTCTATGAAATTAGTTGGATATTGATTATCCTCAAGAATATCTTTAATGAAATTAATTTCGTATTTCAGTTGTCGATGACATGAATAAAGTGTTTTTAAAATACCACTTTTAACACGTATTTGATGATAAGAATAAGAATTTAGATATCGATTTGTGTGTGTCTTCTTCCTTAACATACTTCTTTCGAAATGATTTGGAAATTTTCTTATCGACACATCTGAGAAAGATGTTCCAACTCCATTGTGAATTTTATTATAGGTTTTTTATCATTGATATGATTTAAAAATTTTATCGATTCTTTTCTGCCATGTTTGTATCTGGAAACAAAAGGAACGATCTACTTTTTTGTCTTATTCCCAGTAAAAAAGTTCTTGTTGAAAGTATTTATCTTTTTCAGATATTTTCAAAATAAAAAAGTTATATTGCATCTTCTGAATTGAAAAAATTTTAAAATGTTGTTATATCTTCAAAACAAATTAAGATATCGTGAAACGGTGTTCACTGTTGGTGTTTTCACGGAAATCGAGCCCTGGACACCTTTCAACGTTTTTACCTATCCAGAAACAGGCAAAATCAAGCAATTCGCGAATTTTATTATTGGTTTTTTATTATTGATATGATTTGAAAATTTTATCGATTCCTTTCTGCCATGTTTGTATCTGGAAACAAAAGGAACCATCTACTTTTTTGAAATAAACTCAGAAATTGTATAAAGTGAGTATTTCATTTCACTTGTGAGGTTATCAAGTATAAATTGTTATAAATCCAGATAATTTATTAAAATCTATCAAAGAACGTCCCTTACAAGAAAAAGAATCACACTCTATGAGTTATAATGTTTTTTTTATTTAGACAGTTATTGCAATTTTTGTCAAGATTGAATTTCTTCACTCCAGTCTCTTCATTGTTTATTTCCAGGAAAATGCCAATCTTGAATGACAAAACTACTCGCGAACTTTTTCCACGATTGTGATGCAAATCCATGTCCGTACTCTCCAGAATTTATGTGCCCACCCAGTACAAAATTCCGAGCTTCCACATAAGAAATTGCTCATTCGATCTGACTCCAATAACATAAGCTTTGACATTAATTCTTACGGTCTCTTAATCTCGGGCTCATTTAAAATTCAAATGAGCATTAGCGATACCCATCGGACCGAGTAGGGCTTATACCAATCGAATTCTTAGCATTTTTTTCACGTTTCGAGACAGCCGTTCGGAAAATGCGTTACATTAGAATTCACTTTAAATTCTAACTTAATCGCCTTTTAATTTGGTTCTTTGTCATCGCTTCGGGAGAGTCAAACAGATAAGCTTCCTGTTTTTGTCCGAAGAAATCGATCGAAGTTGTTAGTTCCACATCGGGTCGTCCCAAGGTTGGCGTTATTTGTTGCTCGATTCTGAAAGTGTTTAATTAAATCCGTCGCAGTCCCGTGAGATCCTTTTCTGTTGACATGCGACAGTCTGGCCAACTTTGTGCTGCGTCTTTGTGGGCATTTTTATTGACAATGGTGGAGTTGATTGAAATTCCGAGAATTTCCTGTGCTGGTGTCACTTAAAATGACGGGCAGAAACTCTTTTTTTTTCTGCGAGTTTCAGTGAATCCTGAAAAATTGGAATTGCTTCGTAGGTTTTGATTTGTCTGTTGAATTCATTACAAATAATGTTAATCAAACTAAAACGTTTTCTGCACCTTTCTTTGTCCCGAAATAATTATTTGTGATATGAGTGTTAGAAGTGACTTTTTATTTTTTGAGTGAAAAAGTTTGTGAAATGAGCGGAGCGAATTGAACAATTTCACGAACAAAATAAAATCACTTTTAACACAAATACCATACAATGTTTTTTGTACAACTGCCCTATTTTGATAATGAAATGGCCGAATTTGCAATGACAATAAACTTCAAAATGTATTTTAATATTGAAATAATGAAAAGGTTGTTGTGAATGGCAAACGTTGCCAACGTTATGATTACTAACAAATGAGAAAAGACGCTGTCATTTGAATTTCGTTCTTGTCCAATTTTCGTCTTGAGTTTTCAACTGCTCAATATGTTTGTTGAGAATCCAATTATTAATAAAAGCGACGATTGGGTTGTTCCACTGGATATTGTAGAGTCTGCAAGAAGAGCAAATCTGGAACTCCTACCCAAAAAATCTGTTAAACAGTACGATATTGCATATAACAATTTCCTGGCCTGGTGTAAATTGAAAAATGTAGAAGGGAACTTCAGTGAAACTACTTTCCTGGCATACTTAGAAGAAAAATCAAAAATATCATCAACTTTGTGGAGCAAATTTTCAATGACAAAGTCAAGCGCCCTTGTTAAAAATGGTGTGGATGTTAGTGACTATTTTAAGGTAATAGCATATTTAAAACGAGAAAGTGAAGGATATCGTCCCAAAAAATCAAGAATTTTCACTCGTGAACAAGTTGAAAGTTTATAAAGGAGGCACCAGATGAGAAATACTTGACGGTTGCAACTGTTTTCAGATTATTTGGAGCCTGTCGTTGTGAAAAATTGTGTAATTTATCAGTGAAAGACATCGAAATAACAAATGAATCATTGCTTTTTCAACTTCCAAAAACAAAAACGAAAGTCAGTCGTTCTTTCAGTATTATTCTGAAGTATGTAGACTATTTTCATAACTACTTTGCACTACGCCGTTCTGTCATCAAACATAGTCATTTTTCCCTGAAATACATAAATAATAAATGCACTGCCAATCCAGTATTAATAAATTTGGAAAAATTCCATCTATTGTTGCCGAATTCCTCAAACTGCTAGAACCAAAGTCATATACAGGACACTCTTTTCAAAGATCCTCCGCTTCATTGCTAGCAGAATCAGGGGCAAATATAACAGATATAAAAAAATAAGGTGGATGGAAGTCTACGACGGTAACCGAGGGCTATGTTGGTCATTCCATTGCATATAGAAATGTCATTGCTGAAAAAATTCTCCCAACCTCAACAGATTTTGTATCATCATCATCCAATATTGTACTACAAGTACTGATGGTGCTGAGGATTCTGATAATGTGTTGCTAAGCTCCCTAACGTCACAGGGCATTAATGTTAGTAATTGTTGCAGTTTTACGATTAATATTAATGTTCATAAGTAATGATTGATAATAAAAATTTGCAATTGCTGAATTTTTCTCATCTGATTTCATCATAAGAAAATGGAGCGCTAAAAATATTTTTAACACTAATGTTAAAAATATTTTCAACACGCCTCCACGTAAACAATCAATTTTATCATTGTTTGCTATCATTAAAAGTGTCACTTTTAATGGCAGTTTTACAAAAAAGTGATTATTTGATTTGCGTTAAAATATGCAGGGCATTTCAGAGAAATCTATATTCCCTTCATAATTCTGAAAGCGTCATTGTGTCTTAAATCCACAAACAGAAATATTCCAACTTTTGTTCCTGAAATACAGGGCGAAAACTAAAATGTTCATTATTTTGAGATGTAATTATTTCTTAGACTCTGTATAAATTAGAAAAAAATTAAAACTGCTTTCAATAGATAGTTTCACTTAGAAGTAGCGTAGTTAAGCAAATTTTTCAGAGCACCGTTTTTGAGATTAAGCACAAACGTGGAATTTATCAAATGGAACAACCTCTACATTTTCACGTCAATTTTTTGCATTTATTTTTCTGAATACAAACTTTCATAAATTTCAGCTTCAAGAATCAGGAGAATCCATATTCGTGACTCAAACCCATTTATTTTATTATATTCAAACATGTACTCAAAGTACTCCGGATATAGTATATTGTTGATGACATGTTCCTATGTAATGAGCATGGGCGCCCGCAGGGGGGGGGGCAGGAAGGGCCGTGGCCCCCCTGAGATTTTGATTCCCTTCTTGTTTTTGAGCAAAATCGAATACTGATTTCACCTGAGCCTCATCAAATCATTATTTGGCCCCCCCTGAGAAAAAATTCTGCGGGCGGCCATGGTAATGAGCGTATGATTTATTTTTTGAAATTCATTCAGTATTTTCCTGGGGGGTGATTACCCCCATTACCCCCCTGTATCGACGCCAATGGTGCAGTCTCACCCACTTTAGGGCAGTGTACGTTTGCACCTCAGTGATGAACATAATATTTTAATAGTCGAAATGAATAGTATCATTATCAGAAAATACTGCAAATTTGGCAACATAGGTAGATGTGTGGTCAACCATGTCATTTCATTGCGTAAATCATCCTCTTAAGGTCTTAGCTTCGATTTTTGTTACAACCAGTGAAAAATGAAATTCGGCAGAAAATGAAGTTTATTATGATTGAATTTACATTCTCATTATCAACATTTTTCGATGTTGACGAAGAAAATATCACATTATGAAGAAATAATATGAATTATCGATCCTAACGTAATTTCACCTCCCAACCTGAAATACTTCCCCCATTCCCACCGAATGGAGGTTTTCAATCAACCAAAACAAATTAGTATGAAATTGCTAATCGCCGGAATTCGGTGTCCAACAACCATTCCCCATAAGCCTTTTATCCCGTCAGATTCGGGAATGGACCGCTGAACGCATTCTGCACATGTAAATAGTCTTTGACGAGAACTAGGCGGGATTAAGTCCACGTAGATGTTACGTTAATTAAGGATTACCTATTAACTGTTTGTTACGTTTGATCACTTGTGTTTGTGCCGTAGTAAGTAGACCGCAAGTCTGACTACACCTAATTAGTTTATTGTTTAGTTGCGATCCTGTGATTTGACCATGGAGGAGGATTTCAGAGAGGACATTGCTTGGCGATCTAATCTCTGAGTTAAGGATGGTTGCGAGAAAAACAAAATTCCTCATATCTCTAAACATAGAAATTTGAGAGTCTTTTTGGATTAGAAGTAGGATTGATCTGATCTGAAATGAAGTAGGATATTATTATTGTTATCCATATATTTGTCGCTATCTTTATTTGCTTTTTTTCATGAATTTTTCTTGAATTTTATGTTTCCTTATTTGAAATATATTTTTCTCCACGTTTATATTGCAGTTTTTTCTACAGTTCCTTCAGTTCTGTGCCCATTTCTAATAGAACACCAAATAAACTGCTCCACATGAGTTAGGAATATTGACTTAAATTGCAAAAAAATATAGTTCAAATGAGATTTTGTGATGAAAGTTCATATAAATATGATTTTAAATTGCAGAAAATAAAATTAATTTCACCCTGTAGGTCTGCAGCGTATACAAGGTCGTTAAGAAAAATCGAGTAAAATATCGAAATTTCATTCCCAGAGCATTCAAGTATTTTAGGACTGTCAATACAATGTATGGCCTCCACGGGCATCAATAACAGCTTGCCATCTTCTTTGCATACTACACTCGAGTTTGTTGAACATTTCTTGAGGAATTTGGTTCCATGAACGGGGCAGAAGCTCTTTCAGATCATTTAAGGATTCTGGGGTAGGTTGATGATTATCTAATCTCCTTTGGAGCATATCCCATGCATGTTCTATGCAATTCAAATCTGGTGAGTGCGGAGGTATTGGTACATGTGGAATACCAAGCTCCTCGCGCATTCTCAACTATGATGCGGTCTAGCGTTATAATCTAGAAATTGAAAAGTTTCACCAATAACAGCGTGAAAATTTGGCAGAACATTGACATGCTCCCTATAGTGTAAGACGGTCATATTTCCAGGACAAATGTGTAGATCTGTGCGCCCGTTGAAACATTTCCCGGCTCATACCAAAACACTTCTCTCTCGGAATGGATGGACTACTTGGACATAGCGACGATTACGGGGTATGCGTGGGATTTTCCATACCCTTATTCTTCGAGAATCGTCCATATCTGGATTCATCAGTGAAAAGGACACCAGGCCATTGATCGTTCCAATTGATATGTTGCCTTGCCATTCCAGTCTTTGACGCTTATGGTCCCGTGTTGATGGAACTCCTCTTAATGGACGTCTAGAACTTAGATTCACCTCTCTCAAACGTCGTCTGATGGTTTCGATGGAAACTTGCGTAGCATTCTACACGTATAGGCTTTCGTCTCGCCGAAACGGTGATGAAACGATCCTGAGCAGGTGTTGTTTTTCGTCGCCCACCAAGCCTTGGTCTTTCCAACACCTGAACCTATTCCAAAGTCAAGGTTGGCTGACTTGGAGCCTTTCCGCTACAACAACCTGAGTTAGGCCACCCTGTAGCATTCCTATAGCCCTATTAGCCTCAGCGTTTGTTAATTCAAGTTTTGGCATTCTCAGAAAACTCGTTTCAAATCGAAGCCGTTGATAAACTGACTCCATTTCAAAATAAGAACATTCATGAAGCATATGCAAAGAACCAAACTTCAGAAAAAAGGCGACCAGATTGCCGAAATGTCTCATACTGATTTTTATTGGATCGATTCAAGTTGTTATTGAGTTTTAAATGAGTTTACAGCGATTTTTTCGAAGATTACATTCTCTTCAAAAGGATTGAATACGATATCCCCAACTCTCGTGGAGCAGAAAAATAGAAACAAATATAAATCATTTTTCATATTCAACCAAACCATAATAGGTAGAAAGGTAGAATGAATCATTTGACACTTTGGAAGCTCTGGAATTATCCTTTGCTCCATTTTATATATCTGTAACTCAATAAAGAAAGTAACAATATTGTGATGAGCGCAAAAGGCATAAATATTGAAAACCACAAATAACTCGCACAAAAGCGGGCAAACAAAATTACATAATCCACCTCTGATGAATCGATTCCAGATTTATGGCGACAGTTGAGGTAACATAATATACAAGCTTGGGGGATTTACAATTAACGCCAACGAGTGTATGAAAAGAGCGATATTGCTGCTTTCTGTTTCCAAAAACAGGACCGAATCAACCTCAATGAGAAGTTCGTTCAGCGTGTATGATTCCCGAATTTATTCCTTGAAATTTTCAGACTTTGATGCCATTCAATAATATTTTAGTTTGTAGGCAAAAAATTAATTCCAAAATTTTTTTATCAAAAAAAGAAAGATCCTTGCGTAACACTTTTGCAGTAATTTGTCAAGAGCCAAATCCTTTCAAATAATTGTTGTCAAACAATAAAAAAAAAAGAAACAATACTTCTAGCTTTTAGGTCTGGTTGAAATTATTCGCACAAAACGTTTAAATGGTCAAATTTGGAGTAATTGTAAGCATTCCCCAAAAATTTCATTTGAACTGTGAACTGTTATTTCTTTTCGGATACACCCTGTATTTTATTTGCCTTATCAGTAGAGCTCTTTTTTCTGATTCCAAATATATAAACTTCATTGAGGTTATTCCCAGCAGTGTTTTCGAAAATATTCGCTTTTTCGTCTTAAACTAAGGCAGCTGTAGAACGCCAATCGATAATTCTTTGATTTTTTTTATCGAAGTTCCATTCTATGGCCTTTCGACAGTCCCGACTTTACCTCATTGGACTTTTTTTTGGGAATATTTGAATTCTGAAGTGTATATTTGTCCATAAAATATTGAAGACATGAAATTCAGAATAGGGAAAAAAATTTACAATTTCAATAATAATCCAAAATGGTAAAGAAAATCCCTCAAGAACTCAATAAGATGTCGATTGAATTAAGAAGTAAATGCGGGTCATTTTAAACAATTAATTGAACTTCAAGTTGATAAAAAATTTAAATAAATAACAGTTGTTATATTATCCACGGGTCCTTAGATATAAAAAATTCGACGGAAATACACTGCGCAAAAAAATTAACGCACATTGTCGAAATCTCAAATTTATTCTACAACTGAAGGAGCGCTCAATGATAATTATTTTTATCAGAAATATGCATGCATATGTTATCCACTTTCAACGTTTTTCTCCAATACAGATGTTTTTTCCCAGCAGGAATAAAAAAAGGTGATAATATCAGATTTTGAATGTATTGGCTCCATTCTGAAATGTTCTTGATCAATAGTTTTTCTTTCGTTTGATTTCCTACACTCGATCGCTATGAAACGCGAAACCCGCAATTTGACCCAAGAGGAATGTGCCCAAGCGGTAGTTTTGCGAGAAGAAGGGTGGACATACCCAAGAATTGCAGAATGGTTTTGAGTTTCCCATACAAGTGTGTCCAGAATATTGCAGCGATTCAGGGAGACAGGTATGAATGTCCGAAGACCAGGACAGGGTGGACCACGGGTAACAACTTCCATTCAAGAACGTTACTTGAGAGTTTCTTCGTTGAGACAACGGTTTACAAACGCTAGCCTCCTTCAAAATCAGCTTGAGCAAACTCATCGGGTGCAAATTAGCACTCAGACAATAAGAAATCGCCTCAGAGAATATGATTTATGGCCTCGTGTCCCGGCAAGAGGCCCAGCTCTTACCCCAGCCTATCGAAGAGCGCGTTTGGATTTTTCGAGAGAGCATATTCATTGGGAAGAGGCCGATTGGGAAAGAGTTCTCTTCACAGATGAGTCTAGATTCTGCCTCTACCATTGTGATCGACGTTCCTTTGTATACAGACGTCCACATGAAAGATATGCTCAGTGCAATTTCCTGAATACTACTGGTTCCGGGGGAAGATCGATTATGGTATGTGGTGGAATATCTTTGACTGCTCGCACAGACTTAGTGGTCGTTAATAATGGAGCTATGAATGCTGATAAGTATATAAGGAACATTCTTGAAGAGCTTGTAGTGCCATTTGCCCCATACATTGGTGAAAATTTCATTTTTATGGACGATAATGCCAGACCCCATCGTGCGCGCATCGTTCAGAAGTACCTTGTAGTCTCTCGAATGGAATGGCCAGCAAGAAGTCCAGATCTCACTTCGATTGAGCAGGTTTGGGACAACCTCAATAGAAGACTGAGAAGTTCAGAAAATCATCCAGCTACTGTTAATGACTTATTAATCCAACTCGGAGAAGGGAACTGGAAAGGATTAGAGAAGAATTCATTTCTCTTCTTTCACATAAGATTCGGTGAAATCCTGAATTTTACCTCCATTAAATGTGTCTTGTTTCGTTCAAAACCTTCCCGAGAGAACATAAAAAATAAGTTATAAAGTCAATGTAGAGGTAACTTACATTAAAATCGAGATTTTCAGAATGTGCGTTAATTTTTTTTGGCAGTGTATAAACAATCCTCCTGTACAACATTTTTTTTTCTGATTATCGAGAAGATAAATCAGATGCAGGGCCAAATCTCGCCTCAATTCTTGATTTCCTGGGCTATCCGATGAACTACAACGTAAAAGAGCAGCTCAATCCTAGAATTCCTAAAATTAGAAGTGCCGGACAATTTTGCGCAACTTCAGGAAGCTATTCGGTCCCAAGTTCGTCTCTGCGTGCAGCCTTGGTCATCCAGCTTAATTCATCCAAAATGACAATTTTATATGTTTTTTCTCAATAGCTATATCTCTAACATTGAGTTGTGTTTTTTTTCCTCTTAGAAAAATACATGGTTAGCTACTGTATTGGTAGAAAAAAGTGTCTGTATGATGTTTTCCTTTCAAAATCCTAGCACAAACAGAAACGGAGATAACGACCAAAGTCGAATTCGCCCAAATTTCAATTTTGTCCCATAACTCGAAAATGAAAAAAGATAGAGGAATGCAGTTGATGGCACTATCAGGTTCCCAGCTGGCCTTTGATGGCATAATTATGCAGTTAAGTGAGGCTAGAAGCCGACAATTTTTATTTCATAACTCGACACATATATTTTATGTTAGACAATTTCGGTTGTTTCATACGCAAACCTTTTTCCATAAAGGGGCCTCGCAAATTTTATCTCGCCCACATATAATTGAGGTCTTGTTACGCCACTGCTGCCCTGGATTTTTGAAAATTGCCAGAGATAACCTCAATATAATATATTATTTTAAAATAGCAGAGAGAGGAAAATTAAATACAGTTCACATAAAATTTTGAGGTTTACGATGCTTTCATGCATTTCCTACTACTGAATCCTTAATGCTCATAAAAAATACTACAAATTTGAATATTTAAACATTTTGTACGACCAATATCAACTGAGATAGCTATTGAGTAAAATATAAGCAATCACCATGTACAACAATTTTCTTTCCTGATTATCGAGAAGATAAATCAGATGCAGGGCCAAATCTCGCCCCAATTCTGGATTTCCTGCGCTATTCGATTAACTACAACGTAAAAGAGCAGCTCAATCCTAGAATTTCCAAAATTAGAAGTGCCGGACTAACTTTTCGCAACTTCAGGAGAGTTATCATCCCAAGTTCGTCCCTGCGTGCAGCAGTGGTCATCCAGCTTAATTCATCCACGCTCCGGCGGCTCGGCTGAATTATAGCCCTATTCAGATAATCCGGAGGAATTTTGAATCCCGGGTTCGAATCCGACGGATGTCAACGTCCAGCCCGCTCGGTTCACCGTGAAGGTTTTATCTCCGTGTCAGATCTAACCGGCTCCTGTGTATTTCACCGCTTCAAATGCAGGGGAAGATCCTTCGCTTGGTCCTTCGCACGTGGATAATTACGGCCTACTTGTGAGGGTCTCGGTGGACTTTACGACCTTGGAGACCTTGTGCGTCCTCGAAGTTTGTCAAGTTATTCTGATTTCTCTTCTGAATGATTGATGTCCATTGGCTCCAAAGTCGAAGAAAGGCCACACTACCGAGTGTCCAGAACGATACAATTACATACTTCACTTTCAGAAATTCAAGTTCTCAAAAACTTCACTTTCAAGTAAAAAATGTTTGCAGTAATGATAACTGACAAAAGAATATCTTAAAAATTCAAACTGAAATGGTCTGCAGCTATCGAAAGGAAAGCCAATGTTATGAAGTAATAACTGAGTAAATTCAAACAATTATGTATGTAATAGTTTTGATAATTAATCATTAAAAGTCGCTTCGAACCACTTTCAGGTATCCCAGTTCTTGAAATTTCCACTTTTACGATAAAAATTAGTGCAGTAAGGCTGTCTGCGCGTCTGTATATACTACTCCTACTAATATTATAAATGCGAGAGTTTGTGAGGATGTGAAGATGTTTGTTACTCTTTCGCGTGAGAACTACCGAAAGGATTCATATGAAGCTTCACATCAGTATAGTTTATGTATCTGAATAACATAATTTATAAAAATTACGTGTTATTTAAACATAGAGCAATGTCCAGCGAGTCGAAGAAATGCCTGCTTCTCAAAGCAATAAGGGCCATTCGTCAAAGTACATACGTCGCGTAGTCGTGAATCACCAATGTTTTTCTTACGGTGATATGCAAAAATGACCCTTAGGCTCGATGGATTCTAGGCAACTAGGTGAAACTGTGAAATATCGAAGTACGTCAACCAAGCAATACTATTATCAGCTGTTGTAGAACTGATGTGTACGAACAATATCTTGCGTAGAAACCGCGTCACGAGAGGGCCCATACGTTGAGAGAATTGACTGATTATTTGATTATAGAATTGTAGTTTTAGTTATTAAGGTATAGGTTTGGCGTATATAAACGAAAAGTTAGGGAAAAACAATCGGATCTGGTAGGCTGTGTATCAATTAGGTCTAGGCTTCTTCAAGATTCGTGTTTGAGGATGATATTGGAATAATAATCAATAATAATAACAATGATTTCAATAGCCAATTTGGGCAGACGAAGTTGCGCGGGCCAGTTAGTTTTGATATATTTTTGCAGTTCTCATATTTTGCTCTGATATCTTTAGACTCCTCACATGAATATTCTCATGTTTTTCTCTTTGGTAATGAATAGTGATTCATTATATTATCATATTCATCTCATTCTTTTAATCAGTTCATCTCATTTCTCAACTGTCCACCTCTCATATCTCTTGCGAATTATGGTTTTCGAGTTTCAGATGGATGAAAATCCTCCATCGCAAAAGTGAACCATGAAATCAGTCTTTTCTCTCAATAAAACAAAGCGAACTTCTCTAAAATAGTTCAAGTATTTTAGACAATGAAGTTGACATTGAGTAATCTTCTATAATATTGACGAAATCAATCGAATGGTATGATCTCCTCATTATGAACATAAAATTCACAAGTTTATCCATCTGATTCACTTAGCAAATGAGATCTCGAGCCTTCTGCTTTCTCAAAACCAAAGAATTAGTGGTTTTAATTTATTCATAGTACTCTCATGTTGTAATCCTCATAACTTTTCAATTGTATCCTCTATTTTTCTGATGAACACTAATCCTGCTTCCTAAAAGCAGTTTGTCACTGTAAATATATATCAATTGATCAATTTAGCATTTTCTTATAGACAAACGTTATAGATTGATTGTTTTATCATTATTTCCTCATATTGTATTCATCTCAATGATGAACAGACCAACCGTCTGTTTTTCTGATCGACAAAAAGGCTCTCGCAATCATCTTTTTTTTACTGCTCGGTCACTTCAAACTTTGTGTTTAATAATGAATTAGTTGAACTGTCTCAGAGTCTAAGTCTGACTTCATACGACCTCTTTTTTGAACTTCTCTAGATTACCTTTCTTTTTAGTTGGATAATGTCACTCTGAGTTTATAGATGATTTTTGCTGTATTAGCTTCGTCGCGGGTGACTAATTCATTTTATTATAGTGAATGATGTCAATAAATGTTGAACACTACCATCTTCAACTCAATTATCTGGATACAGTCCTCAACAATAATTTTACAAAATCTGAATAACCCAGATTTTGAACAGATGAACTAAGGTCATCCAAATAGATGAGTTACTCTGTTTCCACAAACTCGAGCATTTTTTTTTCTGTGCATCTAGTTAATGTTATGTATCATTCGATATATTGGAAACTTCATTTTATTCTTCGGAAAATCATCAGTCTCACAATGCTACCATCTGGTGGAGTGTTTTTGAATGAACGTGTTCTAGAATGAGCCTGTTGTACAAGTATTATACGCTTTTTCTCTGATTAATTGAATTTTTATTGAAATTTGTGAAATATTGGCATAGATATCGTTTTGTGGATTCTTCTTTTAAAAATATTGATTAGCAGTAGTAGTACTACTTTCTCTCTGATAAATGAATGTAATCAATAAATGTCAACTTGAAAACTGTGCGTGAATGAGATATTTTCACACCCTGGAGGTACAGATCGTTTCAAAATGCGAATCCCCAAATGTTACATACTCATGAAATATTCGTCTGAACTGACAAGCGACCGTATATGAGAAAACTCCGATAAAAGCAGGAAATACATCCTGAAAATGTATGAAACACGGCTAGAAAAACATAAAATAGGACCACAAAAAGCGACGTTGTATAGATGCCCGAGGTTGAGCAATAATATTGCATATTTGGCTTTGATATTAAGTTCGGTGAACCGTTGAAAATTCGAGACCATCGGCAATACGCGGCCATGTTTTTGCAGGCCATTTCCGTGGCCATCGTTTAGCGAGTTGAAGTCCACATTGGGGCCGATGTTATTTTTAGGCGTATGGATTTTCACGAGGAAGATTTCAGAACATTCTGCATCATGCTTTATGAGGGGGCAGCTCACTGGAGCATACGGTGATTGTGTGCTTTCCGATAAATGTATTTTCTACTACACAGGATTCGTTTTCTTTGGCGTGTCAGTATTTGGTTATGCTGCGAGTATCTAAAATAAAAAAGTAATATTTTTAATACAGCTGATTCTAAAAAAGGTAGTCAAAATTTAGGCCGCTCTACAGAGCCACAGCTCCAATTGAATTTAAGAATTTGTTCGACTCATATATGAATTATGAAGGGATGAAAGAAGGGAGAAATAAAAACGCGCCTTTTCATAGAGATGTAATTTTTTAGTGTGAAATTAACTGATGTACCTATGAGTTCACTCTGAATTTTGCTCAATGAATCTAATAGGTTCAATACCATACTAGGTGTTTCTGAATTGAAATAGTTATTTATGATAATTAAAAGTGACGTTTTATTATCATGAAATCACTTTTAACACAAATACCATACAATGTTTTTTGTACAACTGCCCTATTTTGATAATGAAATGGGCGAATTTGAAATGACAATAAATTTCAAAATCCATTTTAATATTCAAATAATCAAAAAGTTGTTGTGAATGGCAAACGTTGCCAACGTTATAATTACTAACAAATGAGAAAGACGTTGTCATCTGAATTTCGTTTCTGTCCACTTCTCGTCGTTTTTAACTGCTTAATATGTTTGTCGAGACTAAAATTATTAATGAAAGTGACGATTAAGTTGTTCTTCTGGAGATTGAAGAGTCTGCAAGAAGAGCAAAACTTGAACTCCTACCAAAAAAATCTGTTCAGCAGTACGATATTGTATATGACAATTTCCTGGCCTGGTGTAAATTGAAAAATGTAGAAGGGAACTTCAGTGAAACTGTTTTCCTGAATCAAAAATATGGAGTTCATCAACTTAGTGGAGCAAATTTTCAATGATAAAGTCGAGCGCCCTTGTTGAAAATGGTGTGGATGTTAGTGAATATTTTAAGGTAATAGCATATATAAAACTGAAAAGTGAAAGATATCGTCCCAAGAAATCGAAAATTCTCACTCGTGAACAAATTGAAAAGTTTATAAAGGAGGCACCAGATGAGAAATACTTGATGGTTAAGGTTGCAACTATTTTCGGATTATTTGGAACCTGTCGGCGTGAAGAATTGTGTAAGTTATCAGTGGAAGACATCAAAATAACAAATAAATCATTGGTTATACAACTTCAAATACAAAAACGAAAGTCAATCGTTCTTTCAGTATTATTGGGAAGTATGTAGACTTTTTTCATGAATACTTTGTACTGCGCCCTTCTGTCATCAAACATCCTCGTTTTTCCATGAAATACATGAATAATAAGTGCACTGCCAATCCAGCTGATATTAATACATTCGGGAAAATTCCATCTATTGTTGCCAAATTGCTCGAACTGCCAGAACCAAAGCAATATATAGGACACTGTTTTCGAAGATCCTCCGCTTCATTGCTAGCAGAATCACGAGCAAATTTTACGGATATGAAAAAACATGGTGGATGGAAGTCTACGACGGTAGCCGAGGATAATGTTGATAATTCCATTGCATATAGAAATGTCATTGCTGAAAAAATTCTCCCAACCTCAACCGATTTTGGATCATCATCATCCAATATTGTATTTCCGGTTTTTCAAAGTACTGATTATGCTGAGGATTCTTATAATGTGTTGCGAAGCTCCCTAACGTCACAGGGCATTAATGTTAGTAATTGTTCTAGTTTCACGATTAATATATTAATGTTCATAAGTAATGATTGTTAAATACTGATAATAAACATTGGCAATTGCTGAATTTTTCCCATCTGATTTCATCATAAGAAAATGGAGTGCTCCAAATATTTTTAACACTAATGTTGAAAATATTTTCAATACTCTACCACGTAAACAATCGATTTCAACATTGTTTGCTGTCATTCAAAGTGTCACTTTTAATGGCAGTTGTACTAAAACAATATTTCATGCTTGAAGCAGAAAAACATATGCCTGCGTGAATTGTTGAGAGAGTTCTTTCCATTTCCCTTTTCTCTTATAAAAAAAAATCTCGCGAGAGTGAATGTATGAGTAAGTGTAATTTTGGAAAGGTGAGTGCTTTTAAGACCCCTTCCCTCCTTGCACATTTACTCCCCGCAAACGAACCCGGACAAACAAAACAAAGAGGAGAATAAATCCAACTGAAACAATTAAGTCAGTCAACCCTTTCAAACTGACAGTTTAATGCTCAAATTCACTGACACGGCGATAATTTTCAGAGCGTCGTCATCGCAGAACAAC
Source organism: Hippodamia convergens (assembly GCA_038502775.1). Taxonomy (NCBI): domain Eukaryota; kingdom Metazoa; phylum Arthropoda; class Insecta; order Coleoptera; family Coccinellidae; genus Hippodamia; species Hippodamia convergens. The sequence continues at coordinate 319,458 of CM076614.1, forward strand.
TCACCCTTTACCTCTGCTCCGAAATATCGTTAAGTACTATGATGACACGTCGCATAAATTACAATTAAGGCGCTGATAGGGTACGTGGGATCGAGGGGGTAGATGGGACGTTTTATGGTTGGAAAGAGCACCACATAAACTCCCTTGATATATATCACAACATAAACCAGGAGGACACAGGGCATGAAGGAACGGCCTCAGTTCCAAGTAAGGATTTTAGGTGAATAATGGCGGTTGTTCGGTTACAATGACTGTTGTAATGGATTTATGGACATCTACTATGGATATGGCAAAGAATTTCATATATTTCGATTTCAATTTTTTTTCCAGGAAATAGTTCTTTTTGTATCTAGTGCGCGATTTGCTACTTTGGTGATTGAGAATTGATTTTTTTTAACGAGGCGCAGCCGAGTTAAAAAAAATTGTCGGGATCACCAATGTATTTCGCGCATGAGATGCAAACAAAATTTTTTCTACAATCGCCGATAATATTGTTCTAAAATAAGGAACACGCTAAGCTTTATATGAAAAATAGTATTGAACTGACTTTAAGTGTTTTTTCTTTGTTTTTCATTTGTAAACGTCAGTTTCGAAAACACAATAATAATAAAGAAAGTTTATTTTATCGCCACTAACTTGTAAAACTGACAGTTAACTTGCAAAATTTTTACAAGTTAGTAGTATTATTTACATTTGAAAATTTAGTTTTATCGTCATATATGTTGAAAATCATGGTACAATTGTTATTTCCAGTAACACAGATTTTTTATGATGAAAGAGTTGATACTGATGATGATGAACCATCTGTTGACTCAGAAACTGCTGAACCGAGGACTGCAGAACATTTGTACTCTCCTTTCTATCAAATAATTTGCTAGACATTTCGATTTTCTTGTTGACCGAATCATCGACATAACTCATCGCAATTTCGGTGCTCTTCCACCTTCCTGCAAGCTTTAGTGCTAAAAATCTCCACCCGAATCCGCAACCATAGTGGCTCCAGTTCTGCGAAAAGAGTGGCCGGTATATAACTCTGGGTCTTTTAAACCTAAATATTTCGCTATTTGCTTTGGACACCACCAATAGTGTGCTGGCCAGCATTAAGGGAAATGCACTTTCCATATCGGTATGTAAAAAAAAATTTTTAGGCTTTCTAACAATAAGAAGATTCACCATAACCGATGATGGCTGCAGCTTCAAGCCATGCATGTTATACAGAAAATATGTAAATCTTCGGCCTCCTGGAATAGAAAGCCTAATATTTTTTTTTGACATACCTTCATGAAAAGTGCATTTCCGTTAATGCTGCCCAGCACACTATTGGTGGTGTCTCAAAGCAAATAGCTAAATATTTAGGTTTAAAAGACCCAGAGTTATACACTGGCCACTCTTTTCTCAGAACTTGAGCCACTATGGTTGCGGATTCGGGTGGAGATATTTTAGCACTTAAGCGTGCAGGAGGGTGGAAGAGCACCGAAATTGCGATGAGTAATGTCGATGATTCGGTCAACAAAAAAATCTAAATATCTAGCAAATTATTTGGTAGTAAGGAGAGTACAAATGTTCTGCAGTCCTCGAGTTCAGCAGTTTCTGAGTCAACAGATGGTTCATCATCAACAGTATCAAATCTTTCATCATCAAAAATCTGTGTTACTGGAAATAACAATTGTAACATGATTTTCAACATATATGACAATGAAACAAAATTTTCTCATGTAAATAATACTACTAACTTGTAAAAATTTTGCAAGTTAACTGTCAGTTTTACAAGTTAGTGACTTGATAAAATAAACTTTCTTGATTAATATTGTGTTTTTAGAAACTGACGTTTACAAATGAGAAGAAAATAAAAGGAATATTGTACCTCAGAAACGAACGCAAATTGAATAGGAATTGAGGGCAGGAATACACTCCAAACCCCTGTCAACTCCTGTTTTATTCAAGTCATACCCATAAATAGACATTTCCTTTTATGATATTCCTCATTAGAAAGCGAGAATTAGGCCTAATCTTGTATATAAGTCGTTCAAATTCGAGACAGTAGAGCCCGAAACATGAATCTGAAAGATTTACCCCGAACTCTCAGAATAACAAAAACATCCCCCTTCAAGTATAAAGGGAAAGTTTATTCAATTTCCTGCTGAGCGAAATAGTGAAAATTCGCAGCCCAAACACGAATATCTCCGCGTTTCCTACAAATCCGAAATCCCAACAAAGAAAATCTGGAATAATGTAAGAGTTGAGGGAAATAAAAATAACGAGGGGTAAGGGCAAACACGCGAAAAGATTCACGCCCCCCAACCCCATTAGAGCAGCGGGGAATACGCTATAAACAATAAGATATATCACTTGGAGCTGAACCCCACAATTTGCAAGCTTCTTTTGTTTCATGAATTTATAGGCCCTGTTTATTAGATGACGTAAAAAATTCCACATGGAGAACAGATCTGGCTGGCAAAAAGCCGTCAAAACGTAAATGGAAGCCATTTTTCACGAGATTTGGCGACCTCAGACAGTGATCCGGGACCCGTGCCCGACAAAAAACGATACGCTTCCTCGTTTATTTTGAGCTTTCATATCGCGGAAGTGCCCCACAAAGGAAGGGAGGATTCGGAGGGGTCTTTTTGAGAATTTCAAATGTGTGAATCCGGAATCGATGAAAGCAGGATGAATATATCACTCTGCGAATGCAATCGAAATAAATTATAGGAGGTTCCTGCATTTTTCTTAATTTTTTTTTGAACCTCTTCCATTATCTTGAAAAAACTATATCATATATTTTTTTTTTTTAATATCAGTGTAAAAACTCCTGCGTAAAACTGTGTACTTGTATAATTATTTGTCAGCAGTGGGAGATATTTGGGATTTGGTCAGAAGAAACTTGAAAAAATTGAAAGATTTTCTTGGCTGGTGTTGAAAAACTTGTTGACTGACAATGAAGAAAAAAATAATAGGTGTACAACTTTGCTTCTGTCATTTCTTTCTGAAATTCAAGCGCAGGACCAGGATAACGTATCACAAAATTTGTAGGACAATTTGACTGTTAAATTATATAAATATTCGATGACCCCGTTGGGAGAAGGGGACTCTTTGATCAAACCAAAGATTTGGTAAGACAAAAATTTTTTCAAATAATTCAGATAAGTATCTTTGGATTCACCAGAAAGTTATCCAGTTCGTAATATGTTTTTTCTTCAAACGTCAATAAATCTATTCCTGAAAACTAAATTAAGGTTTTCTTTCCCAGTCTCTGAAACAAGAAACAATCAGAAAAAGTTTTTCAATGGAAGTGAAAACAAAATTAATGGATGATAATACTCTTCATGAAAATTCGAAGTTAACTGTAGAAAATATAATGGAAATGTTAGATATTTATCTGAATTTAACATATCTTCAATTAGATGATGATTTTTGCAAACAAAAATTCGGTATGGCTATGGTTTTTTCCTTTATCACCAATAATGGGCAACATTTTCATGGAATTTTCTTAAGAAAATCTTATTGAAAAATATTGACTGAAATCAAAAACTTGATGGCGTTATGTCGATGATATCTTCGTAATTTGGCAACATTGCAGAGAAAAATTGATGACATTTTTCAATCATATCAATAATGAAAAACCCACAATAAAATTCACAATGGAGTTGGAAAAAATATAATGTATTTTCCTTCTTAGATGTTTCGATAAGAAAATTTCCAAATCATTTTGAAACAAGTGTGTTCAGAAAAAAGACACACACAAATCGATATCTAAATTTTTTTTCTAATCATCAAATGAATGTTAAAAGAGGTGTTATAAAAACTTTTTATGATAGAGCGCAATTAATTTCATCGGCAACGGAAATACGAAATGACGAAATCAATTTCATTGAATATATTCTTGGGGATAATCAATATCCAACTGATGTCGTAGAAAAAACTATTTCAACCAATTTTAATAAATTTGATTCCTTATGTTCATGCTCTTTCAGAAAAAATTAAAGGAATTGGTCCTAAATTCAACATAAACACTGTTTTCAAAACAAAAAATGATTTACGATCTTAAAACTAAACCTTCGAATGAAACCCAAAAATCAAGAAATTGAAACTACACTATTCCCTGTATTTGTAGAAAATCTTATACAGAAGAAATCTCAAGACCATAAGAAATTGGAAAACGAGAACATAATAATAACAACAAAAATAGAGATATTGGTAGATCGCAGATAGCAGATCATGTGCGTTCCAATACCGGCAATCACATGATGGATTGGAATGGCATAAAAATTCTGATGACGGAACCTGATAATATTAAAAAAAATCAAGCGGTTACCATGTATTACGTTGGAATGAGGCTAATAATCTCGCCAATTGTTCAGTAGGAATAGATCGAATTTGGATGGATTTATTGAAAAAAGAACAGGTTTCAGGGAATTTTGAAATGAAATAATGACATCAACATCTAGTAATCAATATTAATCTTCGTTCATCATATATTGACAAATGTCAATTAAAAAATCGAAATATTGTCACGATTCTACGAAGTTATATGAAAAATAAAAATTGTCTGACGAAAGAGTCTGATTTAGACTCCGAAATTTTACGCTACATAGTTCGAATCTAGTTACGAGTTCAGTCTATGCTCGAAAAAAATTTTCAGATTAATTTTTAAATGGGTGATCAATTTTAAATCGTTGTGTTGAAAATATTTGTGTGATTAAATATCTTGAATTTTGAATGATTTTTAGTGGCATTAATTGTTTTTTTTTCCCTCGTATTCTTGAGTTCTTCGAGTTCTTTTCATTTATGTCAGGTTGAATCCTAAGATTAACACCATGTATTTAATCGAAGCTCGCACAAGATGTACAGGAAGTTATTCATTCATCATAGGTATACCAGGAATATTAAGAACCACATTTTGCTGTAAGCATCCGACACAAATGTTCAGAATTAGCCCACTCTGAGCACGACACATATGCCTAATAACGCCAGATGTAGAAAATATGAACGATACTTATGTTATTTCCTGAAATATTTATCTTCAGTCTGGGATCTGGGACAGATTGAAGGGAAACTGAAGTAGGAAATGTTTCGACCTTTGCAGGTTCCATAATTCCTTGGTTTCAGTCGCCGCATATCTGCCAAATACTCAAGCATACCAACTGTGCGTTATAAATAGCCTAGTTTTCATTCTACCTGAAAACCAGCATGTGGTTTGAATAATGATGATGTTTTAGAAATGTTTCACCTCGGTTCATACAACAAAAAACACGAATGAGGAATACGTAATTTCGTTGCTTATGAGCAGTTTGATTGCGATCTATTTTTGTTGAACGATTCGTCATACCTTGGAATAATCGTGCTTAAGGGAAAGGCTAATATTTGTTTATCACTTCTTCATTTCTCTTGTTTGACTTTTCACAACAAAAAGACATTCTTCAACTCTTGATATACCGGGAGTGTCTATTAGAAGTTTATGGAGAAAAAATAATTAGTTTCTTACGAATTTTTTGCGAAGATATGTTTCAGCCAAGTAAACCTTCATAGATATTCGACGTCACTCTTTTGATATACTGGGAGGTAAAATGAGAGTCTCAAATTTGCATTTCAAAAAATCTAAAAATTCAATTTTTTCGAATGGGAATAATGTTTTTTCACTCACATATCAATTTATAAGAAAAAAAATAGTGGAGTCAAGGGTTCCCTATACTCAAATGTACTATTTTCGAGATATTTAGGAATAACTAGTTTTCAAAAACTCACAGGCAGTTTACTATCTGACGAAAAATTTATAACTTTGTGTGATGAGGATAAGATAAAACGTAATATTGAGAAAGTCTTGATTGTATATTTTGAAGGAAAGAAAGATCATAAAGTATCCACATGATGGACTGTTTACTCAATGTTAAGGTTCAAGCTAAATCTTGACAGGAATATTGACAAACACGAATTCGATAGCGTATATTCAAGGGGAATCTGAAGGTTACCGTGCTAAAATGTCCAAAATTTTTACGACAGAACATTTTGCCAAATTTTGACAAAGAATACATTCACTTTCATAGGTTGAGAAAAAACACCCTTTAAAGTGCCTTTGTTTCAGAAGAAACTGCTACTCTATTAGCTGACAGTGACGATGATATTTTCAAATTGAAAAGGCACGGTTGTGGGAAATCAAGCACTGTTGCGGAGGGATATGTTGAAAATTTCAAAGAACATAAAAAACGTATTGCACAAGATATACTTCCCAAATATCAGCCATTGCGAGCCCTAAAACAAGTTTTTCGTCGGGAATGAATTAAAACAATTTCAAGAATTGTGTTAGCAATATTTATAATAATTTAGATGATCTGCGTTTGAAGCTTGAAACTCGAAATAATATTCTTCAGAAACCAGCTGGTTCCTCATGGGGCGTTGTTGCAACAATACTTCGTACGGCAGCACTTGCTTTGGTTTCTTCTGCTGCTGAATATTGTTGCCCTAGTTGGTTGAACAGTGTTCATGTAGAAAAAATTGATGCCCAACTGAATTTTTCTATGAGGATTATTACTGGAACTATCAAGTCTACACCTACTCCTTGGTTACCAGTCCTCTCGAATATTGTCCCTCCCCATATTCGCAGAGACAAAGGCTTTGAATTTTTGGAACAAATTCAATTTCTTTCCAATTTCATTTCCCATACTCACCTATATTCCAGATAATAAGGTCCCCAGATTGAAGTCGCGTAAACATTTTTGGTAAAATTTTCTGATCGATATGAATAGAAGCGACAAAGAAATAAAAAATTTGGCAATCTGAATGGAATATATCCAATTTTTTCAATTAAGATCTTATTTCTGATCTTTCCATCAGAGTTCCTGGTTTTGACCTTCCCAAGAGAATATGATTTCTTCTAAATCGCATTAGAATAGGCCATGGACGATGCAACATCATGTTCTTCCGATGGAATTCGGTTGAGAGCCCTAGTTGTGAGTTTGGGGAAATGAGGAGACTGTAGAACATCTTATGAATAGTTGTCCCATTTATAAATTTCAAGATGGTTTCGCGGTTATACACAAAGTAACAAATGCATTTCTGAAAAGGGTGGTTAATTTCAAGATGATTTAATTTATTCTAAATAGTTTCTTTTCTGCTTTGTCTTTTTTCATTTCAGATTAAGAATTGCGAGTCGTTTTTGTGAAGAATCTGGTTATCTGAGGCCATCGACGGATATCATGAAGCTGTTCTTTCAGATCACACTGATGTCTTTCAAGATTTTCCTGATATTTAATATTAATATTAAGTTGTCATTTTGACAACTTTCGAAATCAAACGACAAAATTTCTAGCTCCTCCAAGGATGGAGGTTTGGTCGTTGGGCCAGCAACCCAACACCAAAAAAGTTCACAATGTTGCTGAATTTCTCATTCAACAAGCCTCGGAATAGGACTGGTAGTATTCAACGACGTGAGTGAATGAACTAAAAATGCGAATGATTACTTGAAATGTACAGGGACTATTGAGCACCAGGAGATCATTTTTGCTGGAGTTGTTTGTAACGTAAGAGTTGGATTGGAGATTGAAAATGAAGAAGCAGAACAGTTCGGAGAAATAAAAAGGATTGAAAGGCTTGATGAAGAGAACTGGGTATACGGCATCAAGCTGTTTCTTGATGATATGTATTGTAGATTGCATATTGTTAAGCCCAGAATATACATATACATACATACATAGAAACATTGTTGCGAAATGAAAGACTTGATGAAGAGAACTGGGTATACGGCATCAAGCTGTTTCTTGATGATATGTATTGTAGATTGCATATTGTCAAGCCCAGAATATACATACATACATACATACGAGTAACTTTTTCATCACGGTGTGGGTAAGGGTTTTTTTTCAGCTGAGGTTTTTTCCTGTTCTCATTTAATCATACTGCAGACCTGTATGTTTTTCCCGTGTTACACCAACCTCAGCTAGGTCCTTTTTTTGTTTCTATATGTTTTGTATTATTTCAGCTCTCTGAATCGAAAGAATATACATATATAATAATTTACGTTCTCCGCTGGTGTTGCAACCACTGAATAAATATTTTTTCTGCACCAGTTGAATAATATTTCACTTTGTGCAATCAGTTAAATGAAGTTGTACGTTCCATAACGTCAATCAGTTCTGAAAAGTTCTTCTTTATTTGCCGAAATAAAAAAAAAATTATCACTAGCCTGCATCGTGAACAGATAGCAGTTTACCAACTCAATGATTGTTTAGAATTCTATTAAAAAACTGCCACTGCCTAACCCTCTAATCTAACCCTTTGAAAACTGTGTCCCAGTCAGCTGTTGAACCCAATTTCTATCTATCCAAGTAATATCCTGTGACAGCATACATCATTCGCCACATGCCTCTACCGGCGTTTCGTAATTAGTCAACAGACATTCATCAGGAATTATGGCAATGAGCTGCTAGTACCACACCGAGGTTAGATATTGATGCCAGTTTATTAACGTTACCTGGACGTACGAATAATTCATGAAGTAATAAGGGTATTATCGGGATTACTGACAATATCCAGGGAAATTGATTAGTGTATCATGCGGCTTCATTTATCTTTCCAGCTCATAATTCTCTGCATGAGGTCATGTTGACGGATGATATGGGTCCAGAATTGTGCTCAAAGTTGAAGGGGTTGAACCGAAAATTTGTTGAAAGATTAGAGTATTAACGTTTCTGAATTTCTTTTTCGTTTTTCCTTCAATGGAGACAGAAGCATTTGATGTTGCTTCTTTGAAAGATAAATCCTTTTATTGCTTACCAAATAGAGTTCAATGAAATGAAAAATTTGAAATTATATTATTATAAATGGGTGCAATTCCAGTAGTGTCGCACTGAAGAAACAGAGGAGGCCAGAAATCCCCTGCTTTTACAGCATGAAATATAATTCTGAACTATTCTTTTCATGCTGAACATATCCCAACCAAAAATGAAGACAAACTACTGAGGTATCCGGTAATACAGAAAATAATACCACGATATCGAATGGTTTTCAAGATAAGATCTTTAATTTGAACGATTACCAAAAAGTACCACAAATAAATACAATAATAATATAATGAATAGTTTATCATATCACGAAAAAGCAAAGTCAATAAACTCAGAGGAGACTGTGAGTTATTCAGAACTTGATAACTGTGTACATATGTTGAATAAAAATTTCAGATTCTAACGGCAAAACAAATTTCAGATGAAATGATGAAGCGATAGCAACAAACAGCATCATCTCTTTTAATAACAAATACTAATGACAAATAAACTTATGTAACATAAAGCTGAATAGCATTTTATCGTAGAATGGACTCATCGAAACACAAAAATGAAGAAAAAAATTTGTAACACCTCAGGTTTTCTCGTTATTCCTATTCATATAATAATAGGGACAGCATTTGTGGATTTGTCAGCTGCATGTGATGAGTATGTAAAGATGGATTAATTTATAAACCATATAATCATTCAAAATGTGGAAAAATGGTTAGACTATCAGAAAATATGCCATTCGACAAAAGGTTCCGTGTTCTTGTCGATAATAATAATAGTAGTTTCAAAACTTTGAATAATGGTAATCCACAAGGTTCAGTTTTAGCACCTTTTCTATTCAATTTCTATTTATGTGACATTCCAACTACTTCTTCGGAAAGATTTATTTATGCTGACGACATTGCTCTGGCTTTCCATCATTCTAATTTTCAAACAATAGAAAGTACCTTTTCTGCAGATTTGGATATCATGAAAAATTATTTTTTCAAGTGGCGTTTGTGCACGAATGAAAATAAAACCCAAATTTCATGTTTTCATTTGAATAATCATCAGAAATATAGAAAATTGAGTGTCACTTTCGGTTCTTCTCTCTCAAAACTCAATTTCAATCCTAGATACCTGGGAACCAAACTTGATTCCTCTCTTAATTTCAACGCCCATTCAGATGATCTGCGTTTGAAGATTAAAATTCGAAATTAATTCTTCAGAAACTAGCTGGTTCTTCATGGGGCGCTGATGCAAAAATACTTCGTACGGCAGCTATAGCTTTGGGTTTTCTGCTGCTGAATATAGTTGCCCTGTTGGGTTGAACAGTGTTCATGTAAAAAAAAATTGATGCCCAACTAAATGTATCTATGAGGATTTTTACTGGTATTATCAAATTTACACCTACTACTTGGTTACCAGTCCTCTCAAATATTGTCCCTCCCCATATTCGCAGAGAGTCAAGAACTTTGAACTTTTGGAACAAATTTAATTCCTTTCCAAATTAATTTCCCATGCTCACCTATATTCCAGATAATAAGGTCCTTTTTGGTCAAATTTTCTAATTGATTTGAATAGAAACGACACAGAAATTAGGCAGTCTGAATGGAATATAAGCAATTTTCTTCAAAAAATATCTTATTACTGATCCTTCTATCAGAGTTCCTGATTTTGACCTTACCAGGAGAATGTGGTTTGTTCTAAATCGTATTAGAACAGATCATGGACGATGCAACAGCATGTTCTCCTGATGGAATTCGGTTGAGAGCCCTAGTTGTGAGAGTGGGGAAAATGAGGAGACTATAGAACATCTTATAAATAGTTGTCCCATTTATAAATTTCAAGATGGTTTCGAGGCTACACATGAAGTAACAAATGCATTTCTGAAATGGGTGATCAATTTCAAAATATGAAATTTGTTCTGAATAATTGGTTTCTTTTCTGCTTTTGTCGTTTTTCATTTCAGATTAAGAATCGCGAGTCTTTGTGTGAAAAATCTGTTTATCTGAGTCAAAAGACGAATAAAATGAAGATGTTCTCTTAGATCACGCTAATGTCTTTCAATATTTCTTGCTAATACATTTAAAAAAGATTATTATACCTAGTATATTCAAGAAAGAGTTAGGCAAGTACATAAATTCAACCCCTAGGCTCATAGTACACTCGAAGATTGATTTGAAAAATTAAAGATAATATTCTTTTGGAAGCTTTAAAGATTTGTAAAATTGATTATTGTAATTAAATTTATTGTATATGATTTTTGGAGGAATAGATTTTGTATGTTAGTCAAAAATGAAATTGTGTTGTCCATATTGTAAAATCCACTAGCGGATATATCCATGTGGATTTTTTTTTGTTCAGAAATTTTAGGTTATTGAGGATTGATGTTTGTTTTATATTTTGATTTATTTCTATCTGGATAAATATTATTATTATTATTATTTCTCGGATATTTAATATTTTAAGTAATTTTTTTTCACGTTCGAAGTCAGGGTTTTTCTTCAACTGAAGTTTTTTTCATTTCCTCATTTAATCTGTATAGTTTTCCTGTGTTGCACCAATTACATATACATACAATACATTTTGTCGTTTGCCTTTCTGCATTTTTAAATTTTTCAATGTTCAGTATCATAACCAGAAAATTTTGCTTGATTCTGTCTAAATTTTTTTTAATATAACCATAATGCATTCATCCGAAATTTTTCTAATCTTATCATGACCTCGGAAGAGTTGGAGATCTTTTTCCCGAACAACTGCGAAAAAATCAGCATCCAATTCGTGTGAAAAGGATCAGCGCTGTGCAGTCCACGAGGATTTTCCCATTTCATGAATGAAGATATTGCTGGATTGGCCCGGATTCTATTCCGGTAATGTCGAAGGCCCTTTCTGCTGACCGAAACTAATGCTGCATCCGCCGGATGTATTTTCGTCTCATTGAATGCATGCTCGATATCGAGGGTAGGGACGGGGCTACGACAATAAATATCAATCCGGATTTTTTCCTTGCGAGGGATTTACTCCTTCAAACACGCTATTGGCGCGATAACTTTGCTTCTGGCCTGGCCTATTTCGAGCAGATCGATTCGATTTCGGATCGAGGTGAATACGGACCTTCAACAGACTTCAGATTGAAATTGTACGGGTTGTTCAAAAGTTTAACCCTTAACTGGTATGATGCTTTAAATTTACTTTCAGGATATGGTGTATTTTTCTATCAAATTCAGAAAAATTTAGTCTTTTGAACATCAAGAATTTCTCTTTAGTAATCACAGTGAAAATGAATTTATTGTATTCAAAACATGTAGAATGAATCTTAATTTATAAAACTCAGTCGGTCATATTGTTTGTTACACCATTTATAACTCAAGATTGGATGAACTGTTTTTCATGAAAATTTTTTTGTTGGATTCTTCTACGGCGGGGTTAACATAAAATACCAATAAACCCTGAAAAGTTTGATGAATAAGAAAAAAATATAGTCGCTCCGGTTAACAGCGGTAGAACTCTCTGGCAGTTTTCTATAAATATAGATATTTTCTTCTAAATCAAAGGCAGTTGTGGAATGCCAAACGAGACCGATGCGATTTTTTCATATCAAAGGAACCGTGGATAGTGACACCTGATATTTATATTATTTATTTATTTATTAACTGAAAGTTCAATTAGGAATTCAAATGACCCCTATTTACTTCTAGACAGAATCGATATCTTTTTTTAAAGTTTTTGAACATTTTACTCAACATTTATGGAATATATTGAGGTTCTCAATTTCTTCTTCTATTCTGAATTTAATTTCTTCAATATTTTGCGGACGGGTATTTTATATTTCAAATATCCCCATGTGAAAGTGTCCAATGATGTTAAGAAGGGACTATCAGGAGACCATAGAATGGAACTTCGATATAAATAAATCACAGCATTCCTGAGTGGCATTCTACAGCTGCCTTAGATTTAGACAAAAAAAACAATTATTTTCAGAAACTGTCGAAAAAAACCTAAATAAAGTATGTATAAATATTTGAAATCAGAAGAAAGAGCTCTTCCGATTAGGAACATAAAATACAGGGTGTGCCATTTGAAAAACAACAATTCACATAGAATTTTTAGATAAACGGTGCCTTAATGCAATTCTTAGTACTGAATTCTGAATGCCCATAAAATATACTGCAAATTTGCCCATCTGAACTTTTGTGTACTACCAATATTAACTGAGATAGCTATGGAGCAATATATAAACAATCACCCTGTATATACCTATTTCATTGCAATTAAATTTTTTGAATATTTTGTACTTTTGTAGTTTTTTTTATTTCACCTAATATATTTCCTTTGAAAAAAAAACAACTTCATTCATCTCTAAGGCGGAACAATGTTTGCCGGGCCAGCTAGCTTATCTAATTGCCAATTACCACAATTAGTTCCACCACCAGATCCCTTTCGCTCTTTAGTTTCTGGGATAGTAAATGATTCTAAACAGTTCTTGGCCAACATTCAAAAATATAACAGCTGTTTCCAAACGACAACGTTTGGCGCAACACATACTGAACAGGACAATTTTATGTCCACTTTCAAGGTATTATGCCATAATAGTTAATTATAATATTGAAGATGCTTTTTTTGAGGCAGTACGAAGTCTGCCGGGTCAGCTAATAAAAAATAAATTTTTCAGAACCTTTAAACGAATTCTATAATATATCTTTGAGACAAAACAACTACGAAAATAATAAATTTTTACTCGAATCTCGCTTTGGGATGAGTTTCTCCGAAAGTATATGGCAGTCAAATGTGAAAAAAAAAACCAGGAAAATTCTAACAAACATGTTTTACATGGTACTATTTTCTTATATGTTCATATTGATCACAATTTTGGAACAGTGTTCTGACCGAACATTGATTGTTGCAAACAGTTTTTTCACATTCAGCACATGAATTAAAATGTTTATTATCGTTGTATGGACATAAAAACACCTAGCTTTGTTTTGGAGTCTGATAGAATCTACGGTTGGTTCCACTGACTTTATGACGTTAATGGTATGACAGGGTCAAATTTGACCCCAAGCTCGCTGTAACTGTATGTCAGATGCTCACAAAAAAATTACTAGCGTATATTAGTCATATCAATACACTAGGAGAATAGCTGGAAGGGGGAGGAATTAGAATCACTCAGTATCTGGTACAATTTGATTTGAGTAGGGTCAATTTTGACCCTGCCATACCGGTTGAGGGTTAAGATCCCCCTGAGCAATTTATGTGAAATTGGAATTTCTCTAAAAGTTTTGACAAATCTTACATGTCCTTTCTTCAATGATGATATTTCAGGAAACAATACATGAATATCCCAATTTGTTTCAAAGTAACATCTTATTAATGTTGATAGCTAAATGAATACAAAACGATTTATGGTTAGTTTTGAAGGGGCATCACGTCCAAATGACTGCATCAAACTGGATAATTCTTTTTTTGTTGTGTTTCTCATAGTGCGGACAAGGTTTTTACAATATAACACTCAAGAAAGAACGAGTACAAGAAAGAAAAAAAGATATTTCATTTTTCTGTTAGGATTTTTACACTCAGAGAATACAATGAGCAGATTCTCCAGAAGTGAGGTTATAACGAGTGATTCGAAAATCAGAATATGATTATTAAGGACTCCAAAGTTTAAATTTTTTTTTCCGAAAAGTTTTACAGAATTTCAAAATCGAAGATAATGGGAAAGAATGAGGTGAATTATAACAGATATATATTGAAATATTTTTTGAGAGGTTTTTCCATATTTGTGGAAGTTTTATTAGGCTTTTCTTCAACAGTCTCTGAAACAAGAAAGACTTAGAAAAATTTTTGAATAATAGAAAAAATCGCTGTAAAAAAAATCAATAACAACTTGAATCGATCCAATAAAAATCAGTATGGGACATTTCGTCAATCTGGTCACCTTTTTTCAGAAGTTTGGTTCTTTGCATATGCTTCATGAAAGTTCTCATTTTGAAATGGAATCAGTTTATCAACGGCTTGGTTTTGAAACGCTTGAAAATTAACAAACGCTGAGGCTAATAGGGCTATCGGAATGCTAAACGGTGGCCTAACTCAGGTTGTTGTATCGGAAAGGCTCCAAGTCAGCCAAAGTGTGATATCTTGACTTTGAAATAGGTTCAGGGATACAGGTTCCGTGTTGGAAAGACCAAAGCTTAGTGGGCGATGAAAAACAACACCTGCTCAGGATCGTTTCATCACCGTTTCGGCGAGAAGAAAGCTTACATCTACGACGTGTAGAATGCTACGGAATACTCATCAAAATGCAGATGGGGTCCAAGTTTCCATTGAGACCATCAGAGGACGTTTGAGAGAGGTTCTAGACGCCCATTAAGAGGAGTTCCGTTAACACGTGACCATAAGCGTCAAAGACAGGAATGAGCAAGGCAACTATCAATAGGGTAGTGTCCTTTTCACTGATGAATCCAGATATGGACGATTTTCAGATTCTCGAAGAATAAGGGTATGGACAATCTAACGCATACCCCGTAATCATCGCTTTGTCCAAGAAGTCCATTCATTCCGAGGGGGCAGTGTTATGGTATGGGCCGGGATATGTTTCAACGGGCGCACAGATCTACACATTTGTGCGGGAATATGACCGCCTTACACTATAGGGAGCATCGCATTGACAATGTTTTGCCAAATTTTCACGCTGCTATTAATGAAACTTTTCAATTTCTAGACGATAACGCTAGACCGCACCGTGCAGCCACAGTTGAGAATACGCGTGAGGAGCTTGGTATTCCACATTTACCAATACCTCCGCACTCACCAGATTTGAATTGCATAGAACATGCATGGGATATTCTCCAAAGAAGATTAAATAATCATCAACCTACCTCATAATTCTTAAATGATCTGAGGGACCTTCTGCCCCGTTTATGGAACCAAATTCCACAAGAAATGTTCAACAACCGCATGTGAAGTATGCAAAGAAGATGTCAAGCTGGTATTGATGCCCGTGGAGGCCATACATTGTATTGATAGTCTTAAAATACTTGAATTCTCTGTGATTTAAATTTGGTTATTTTACTCGATTTTTCTTGACCTCCCTGTAAACGCTGCAGACCTACAGGCTTAAATAAACTTGAAATCATATTAATATGAATTTTCATCACAAAATCTCATTGAAACTATATTTTTGTTGCAATATACTTCGATATCCCTAACTCATGTGGAGCAGTTTATTCTCTGACAGATTGTACCTATATTGAAAACTATTTGGGTTAGGATCATTATCACATTATTATTTGGAATCGCTCAGCTGCAGCTGGAGCCTGATTTCCTATTTCAGGGATGCAATTATCTACACGATATTGAGCTCATCGATTCGACTTGTGAAAATATTAAAAATATAATTCCTCCAATATGGGCTTAATTTCCACTGATACCCTCCATAGTTTTCTTCATGAAACGCTTTCAGGATGAATAAAGTATCCAGATTCCTGACGTTATTCATGTGTAAACACAATAGGTATCCTTTGTTTTGTTCGCTTCGACGTTATTTATGATTCTTAGGGGTGCGCACCATATTGAACGACGTGAATCGATGATAGAAAAGATTATATCGATAGGGGAGTTGACTACACAAAAAGAGATTATCAGAATAAATCCATATAGAATAACGCTGAGCTCCAGACATATTGCAACAACATGTTTCGACGATATTTTGACAAATCAGCGTTTGAATCAGTTACACTTCTTTTTAATATGAAGACAAGGGTCCCTCGATAAACAGGATTGGAATTATCTCACATCTGACGGTGGTATCGAAATAATTCTTCTTTATTTCAGTACCGTTATGAGTTCATAACAGTACCAAAAGTAGTGCTGTAATGAAACTCATTACTGCATTGTTTTCAGTTATATTTTTCGTTTTGTGGTTGTCAGTACTGACCTCAAATCCTCTTGATTTTCGAATCAAATCAATTCAAATTCCGTAATCTGTCAAATTTCGAAAGTCACACCAACTGCCAAGATACAATTCAAAATACACTGCGCAAAAAAATTAACGTACATTCTGAAAATCTCAATTTTAATGAAAGTTAACTCTACATTTTTTATGTTCTCTCGGGGAGGTTTTGAACGAAACAAGACACATTAAATGGAAGAAAAATTCAGGATTCCACCGAATCTTATGTGAAAGAAGAGAAATGAACAATTTTCAAAATACTGAAATGCTGATAAGTGAATTAATACTTGGTATTTCCACCCCTTGCGTTAATTACAGCTCGGCAACGACGCTTCATACTCAAAATGAGTGATCTTAAAATGTTCAGATCTAATCCTTCCCAGATTTCTCCGAGTTGGATTCCTAAGTCATTAAGAGTAGCTGGATGATTTTCTGAACTTCTCAGCCTTCTATTGAGGTTGTCCCTAACCTGCTCAATCAGATTGAGATCTGGAATTCTTGCTGGCCATTCCATTCGAGAGACTTCAACCTCTTCAAGGTACTCCTGAACGATGCGCGCACGATGGGGTCTGGCATTATCGTCCATAAAAATGAAATTTTCACCAATGTATGGAGCAAATGGCACTACATGCCCTTCAAGAATGTTCCTTATATACTTTTCAGTATTCATAGCTCCATTATCAACGACCACTAGTTCTGTGCGTGCAGTCAAAGATATTCCACCCCATACCATAATCGATCCTCCCCCGAAACCAGTAGCATTCAGGAAATTGCACTGAGCATATCTTTCATGTGGACGTCTGTATACAAGGGAACGTCGATCACAATGGTGAAAGCAGAGTCTAGACTCATCTGTGAAGGGAATCGGCCTCTTCCCAATGGATATGCTCTCTCGCAAAATCCAAACGAGCCCTTCGATGGGCTGGGGTAAGAGCAGGGCCTCTTGCCGCGACACGAGGCCTTAAATCATATTCTCTGAGGCGATTTCTCATTGTCTGATTGCTAATTTGTACCCCATGAGATTGCTCGAGCTGATTTTGAAGGAGGGGAGTGGTTGCAAACTGTTGTTTCAACGAAGAAACTCTCAAGGAACGTTCTTGAAAAGCAGTTGTTTTGTTACTCGGGGTTTACCCTGTCCTGGTCTTCGGACATTCATACCTGTCTCCCTGAATCGCTGCAACATTCTGGTCACACTTGTATGGGAAACTCCAAACTTTTCTGCAATTCTTGTGTATGTCCACCCTTCTTCTCGCCAAACTACCGCTTGGGAACATTCCTCTTAGGTCAAATTGCGTGTTTTGCGTTGCATAGCAATCGAGTGTAGAACGAAAGAAAAACTATTGATCACTAGAATTGATCGAGAACAACTGATTTTAGAATGGAGCCAATACATTCAAAATATGATAATATCATCTTTTTATATTCTTGCTGGGAAAAAAACATCTGTATTAAAGAAAAACGTTGAAATGGGATAACATATGCATGCATAATTCTGATAAAAATTTATCATGGAGAACACCTACGTTCCCCTAAAATATCAATCTTTAAGTGAAAATGACTTGATCAAACAAGACTGGCGCCATAAGTGGAACATGGCACCAATACACAAACATGACATAGTTGACTCCACACTTGCTCTACCAGGATTTGATCTGAAGAGAAACATCTGGAGTAGACTCAATAGAGTTAGGACAGGCCATGCAAAATGTAATGCTATGATGTTCAAGTGGGGACTTTGCCAATCTCCAGCCTGCGACTGCGGAGCTGATCAACAAACTGTAGAGCATATTGTCCGGGAATGCCCTTTAAGGAAGTACCTGGGACCATTCAGAGACATTATTGATGCGACACCTTCTGCACTGGACTGGCTACGTTCTCTGGATGTGGAGCTTTAATTTGAAGTTTTGATCACATCTTCACCTACCTTTTTAATTATGAGTGTCTTTATTTTTTTATTTTTATGTTAGATATACTTTGTTTTATATTCATGGTGACTATCATTTATACTTGTTTAGTGCTGTTGCTTTGCCAAACGATGAATAAATAAATAAATAAATACTTGGAGGTTTAAGCAAAATCACACGTACCTGAAGTTGTTAGGGTTATCAATAACATAAGGGAGAAATGAAAAAGAAATATATATATATATATATTCTAATGAAAAAGAGAGCTAAAATAATACAATAAATGTTGAAACAAAAAGTACCTAAGCTGAGGTAAAAAAAGAACGGGGTATCATAACATTCTTTGTATGATACTACAGAATCATACGATACTATCAACACTTGTATCATACGATACTATACAGCCAGGGGAAAAAACCTCAGCCGAAAAAAACCTGCCTCCCCGTAAACAAAATAACATAAAATATCAGGAAAATCTTGAAAGACATCAGTGTGATCATCTTCATGATATCCGTCGATGGTCTCGGATACACAGATTCTTCCCAAAACGACTCGTAATTCTTAATCTGAAATGAAAAAAGACAAAAACAGAAAAGAAACCGATTATTCAGAAAAATCGAAGGCATTTTGGAAATGCATTTGCTACTTTAAAAAACATCAGCATTAAGATTTCTTGGCCAAATAATGTTCGGAGATTTATGAATATTTATGACAGAAATGTCACAAAATTTGAAAGAAATGAAAAAAAGAACTCCATCAATTTCTTCTTTCCGAATCTGTTGAAAGTTACGTAACTGATAATTTTTCAACATAACAAGCTAAACTTGTAAAAAAATCAATTAATACATAACCTTTCAACGGTCCTCCTTCACGACGATTCTGTTGCCGTGTGGGTTTCTTGCAGAAGAATCTCTTTGATACCATGTTCATCAGCTAATTTGGAGACGTAATCACACTTGTCTTTCGAAATTCCTTCGATATTCAAATTCAAAATCCACAAATTGTTGCTCTCTGGTCGTGAGGGTTTTTTCAAACCAGATACGACCTTCCAGGTGATGATTTTCCGGCACTTCAGATGTTTGAAGACCGCTACGGGACCCCAATGAAAGGCAATCATCTCTCATAGATAAACCAAACATGTTATAACACAAGAAAACAGAATATTTTTCAGGAACAAAAACTAAGACATATTACGAGAATTCTCATTTTGACAATAAAAAAAAAAAAAGAAATAAAAAAACTAGTTGTAGAATAAATTTGAGATTTCCATACTGTGCGTTAATTTTTTTACGCAGTGTATGACTCTGTTACTTCAGATCGCCTAAACAGAATCCGGTATACCATAAAAAACAAAATGTTCACGCTTGATCCTACAATCATCCGCGAAGCCAACCTCCCAACAGCCATCATCAATCATAAGAGATGGCGTGGATCAGTGTTCGATGGATCGATAAAACGACAACAACTACCATTGACAAGACCAAGAAGTGGAAGCAGTTGTACTTGCCTTCTGCGTTGTGCACTATCATAACTGTCAATCTGCGATCCCAATTAAAATCTATAGGAGATGAGTTATTTTATGTGGAATCCGAATTGGACGCATCTTGTCGGAGAATCTGAGCTAAAAAAAAATGAGAAATATTCACATCGATTGGCTTTATGCTGTGATACCCTTCTTTGGCCTATATTATCTTCGCTGGATGCTTTTTTTCATTGTGTGAGAATCCTTCGGAATGTCACATTGTTCAATTCATATTGATTTCATATTACAGTATATACAGTGGATAAAGTGGGGAACACTATTCTTATCTAAGTTATTGAATGTTCGAAGTTTTATTCAACAACGTTACAATTATTGAAGAGTGACGAAATATTTTAGTTTACAATTCGATAGCTCAAAGTTTTGTTGAACGTTCATTGTGAGGTCACAATTTTTTTCAACTCTGAGTCTTCTGACAAACTAAACATATGAAAAGGGCTTTTTTTCTGAAAGATATTCGAAATCAAATTTCAAATTCATCTAGCGAAATTGGAAAAATCATTTCGATATATTTTTTTTATTTTCATAGTTTCATTCTAACAGTAACATAAAGTAACACATGATTTTCTCAGAAGTATATGTGTGTGTTACCTTTTTTCAATTACTCAACAAACACCATATTGAATCCAAGAAAAACACTATTTATCTGAACTTACAACAATGGTATGGTGAGACTACAGTTAGTCTCTTTAGGAAAGCAGTTGACAGAGTAGAGATAGCGCAAATGATTACCAACGTTCGAAGAGGACACTTGAAGAAGAAGGATCAGTAACTGCCTGTACAATTATGACCATTGTTCTTCCCAACTTGAAATTAACATTATTGTTAAAAATATTTTAAGCACTCCATTTTCTTATGATGAAATCAGATGCGAAAAATTCAGCAATTGCAAATTTTTATTATCAATATTTAACAATCATTACTTATGAACACTAATATTACTCGTAAAACTAGAACAATTACTAACAGTAATGCCCTGTGACGTTAGGGAGCTTCGAAACACATTATTAGAATCCTCAGCACCATCAGTACTTGTAGAAACCGGAAGTACAATATTGGATGATGATGATCCAAAATCTGTTGAGGTTGGGAGAATTTTTTCAGCAATGACATTTCAATATGCAATGGAATGATCAACATAGCCCTCGGCTATCGTCGCAGACTTCCATCCACCATGTTTTTTTATATCCGTAATATTTGCTCCTGATTCTGCTAGCAATGAAGCGGAGGATTTTCGAAAACAGTGTCCTGTATATTGCTTTGGTTTTGGCAGTATGAGGAATTCGGCAACAATACACGGAGTTTTCCTAAAGGTATTCATACCAACTGGATTGGCAGTGCAAAGTACTTATTGAAAATAGTCTACATACTTCCCAAAAATACTGAAAGAACGACTGACTTTCGTTCTCGTATCTGGAAGTTGTATAACCAATGATTTATTTGTTATTTCGATGTCTTCCACTGATAAATTACACAATTCTTCAAGCCGACAGGCTCCAAATAATCCGAAAATAGTTGCAACCTTAACCATCAAGTATTTCTCATTTAGTGCCTCCTTTATAAACTTTTTTACTTGTTCACGAGTGAGAATTTTCGATTTTTTGGGACGATATCCTTCACTTTTCCGTTTTAAATATGCTATTACCTTAAAATATTTACTAACATCCACACCATTTTTAACAAGGGCGCTTGACTTTATCATTGAAAATTTGCTCCACAAAGTTGATGAACTCCATATTTTTGATTTTTTTTGTAAGTATGCTAGGAAAACAGTTTCATTGAAGTTCCCTTCTACATTTTTCAATTCACACCAGGCCAGGAAAACGTTATATGCAATATCGTACTGCAGAACAGATTTTTCAGGTAGGAGTTTCAGATTTGCTCTTTTTGCAGACTTTTCAATATCCAGAGGAACAACCAAATCGTCACTTTCATTAATAATTAGACTCTCGACAAACATATTAAGCAGTTAAAAACCTAAGACGAAAATTGTACAGGAACGAAATTCAAATGACAGCGTCTTTTCTCATTTGTTAGTAATAATAACGTTGGCAACGTTTGCCATTCACAACAACCTTTTGATTATTTGAATATTAAAATGCATTTCATTATCAAAATAGGGCAGTTGTACAAAACGCATTGTATGATATTTGTGTTAAAAGTGATTTTATTTTGTTCGTGAAAGTGTTCAATTCGCTCCTCACAAACTTTTTCACTCACAAAATCAAACGTCACTTTCAACATTCTTATCACAAATAACTATATGAATCAAAAAGCGAAAGAACTTCTATTTCGGTACTTTGGCTCCATTGTAGTCTCCATCGCAGCAAGTCGACTCGATGAGAAAAACTGTAAAAAATATCCCAAACAATTTTCGCCCCTTCAATTTTTTTCTGAAACCAATAATTTTCGAGAAAATGAAATCCAAAAACTTTCAATCTTTTTCAAAAAGCCGAATCCACAGAATCAAAAGCTCTTCAAACAATTGCCGAAGAAAATGCTTTCCTAACTTTTTGACACATTTACTTTACTAAATAATTGGTGAGAGACTTCAAGACTGTACAGGTTGATTGAGTTCTCTCAGAAGAAACATCTCGGAGTCGAGCTCAATCCATTACCCAGGAATTTCCGTTCGAAAGCAGCTGATATCGATTATTCGAGGATTAACTTCCTCGCTGTTTCGAAGGCAGAATTCGTCAAGATATGGAATTATAAAGGTGTTCGACACGATTATTTTTTCATCAAATTCCTAGTCCACGATCTCGTGTTATTAAATTATATCAAACATAATTGCAACGTTTCGTTTTCCGAACCTGAGCAGACCTTACATTATAAGCTTTTACCTAACGAGCCTAATAGGGGAACATCGTACATAATTTCTGAAATAGCTATATGTATATTTATGGCTTAAACGATTTTAAACTACGGACAATAATGATAGAAATTTTCAAAACGCCCAAATTGCGATATAATGATTTTATAATAGTGCCTGTGATTCAACCCTTCAGCATCTCATTATCCGTATGTGTGAATACTGCTTTAATTGAACCGACGATGAAAAAATTCAATGGAGGGTTCATGACGATGATATCACGATGGAAAAAAAACTGTTCCATTTTTTCGGAGTAGCACTCATTATAATATCTCGACTGCGATCTGAGTGTGGTAATGAATAATTGATGTGTGGAATTAAAAACAACGTTTTTGGAGTAATGAGTCAATTCGATTATAATTACAAATTTTGAGAGATGTTGGGAAATAATTATACGGTATTATGAATTATAAGACTAGGTTAATACTACTCTGAATGTTCTCAGATTAACAACATAGAGTACAGTTTATATTTCCTCGAACAATGTTAGGAAATGCGTGTATATTTCACAAATATTGTGTATCATTATACAGGGAAATTCACGAATATGGCTCTATAGAATATTTTCAAGAAAGACTCAAGATTCAGGATTGAAATTCTAGGTGAGCTTCAAGTGAGAAGATGATTTCTCGAATATATTTCGAAGGTTTTGTGACATCAACTTTCGTTTTTCAAATTCTGAGTCTTCTTGATTCCGA
The DNA here is from genome assembly GCA_038502775.1 of Hippodamia convergens. Classification (NCBI taxonomy): domain Eukaryota; kingdom Metazoa; phylum Arthropoda; class Insecta; order Coleoptera; family Coccinellidae; genus Hippodamia; species Hippodamia convergens. The sequence goes on from CM076614.1 coordinate 343,167, forward strand.
AAGTTTGAATTCTCCTAAAAAATTCCCTTATAAATGAGAAATACGAAAAAAAATCTCAAAATTGAACTCGTTGAAATATAGACAACCCCGAGGTTTTTTCATTGAAAATTTTCATTTTTGAGAATCTCCGAGAAGGAAGGCTGATGCCTCTTTTCCGATAACGTGATTTTCAGAATATGATATAGGAGGTCACAAATTCTTTGTCAAAGTTAAAAGTGACGAAACTTTTTTTAAATCGGAACCCCAGTTTTTCGAAGCATTTTCGAAATCCTCGACAAAATATAATAGGAGCATACGTCCAAGACATTTATCCCAAAATGAATATTTTTTGAGATATTCAGGAAAAACGATTTGGTTTCAATTTTCAATCACATTCCGAATGTGTTTTTTCACTGGAAAATAATTAGCGCTCAAATGAAATTTTTAGAAATCTCTGTTATAGAGAAAATGTTTTCTTATAGTTCAAACGATTTAAGTTTTTCTTTATTTCTTGAAGTTTAGGATAATTTCCGCGAATTCTTAATTCTGGAGATTTTCTCTTTTGTCATGAATTTTCAGTAATGAAATTGGTACATGTTCTGTTAATTATTCTTTCAAAAGCATTAAAAATTATCACAAATAATTTTTTTTCTGCATTCCTGAAAATTTTTCACGTTGACATTAATACTCACACACAATACTACTATTACTATTACTATTGTTGACTCGCATTACAGAAGATCATTCAAGAACTTATATAACAAAAATTTCACGATAACAGAGATTTCCAAAACTTTCACTTGACCGCTAATTATTTTGCAGTAAAAAAAACATTGGGAATGAGATTGAAAATTGAAGAAAAAATCGGTTTTCCTGAATATCTCGAAAAATATTCATTTTGGGATAAGAGTCTTGGACGTATGCTCCTATTATTTTTTGACGAAGATTTCGAAAATGCTTCGAAAAAATGGGGTTCCAATTTGAAAAAAAAAACGATTTTTTGATGTTTCTTCACTTTTAACTTTGACAAAGAATTTGTGATCTCCTTTATCATATTCTGAAAATTACGCTTTCAGAAAAAAAAAGCATCAGCTATTCTTCACGGAAATTCTCAAAAATGAGACTTTTTTATGAAAAACCTCGAAGTTGTCTGTATTTCAACAGAGTTCAATTTCGAGATATTTTTGTCGTATTTCCTCATTCAAAGAGAATTTCTCGGAAAAATTCAAACTTTTGGAATCAAGAAGACTCAGAATTCTATGGGGAATCTATTTATGCAATGAAAAATGAGTCTTTCCATTTGAAAAACGAAAGTTGATGGTCATAGAAATTTCAAAAAATTTACGAGAAGTCGTCTTCTTACTTGAAGCGCACCTTTAGAATTTCAATCGTGAATCTTGTTTCTTTCCTAAAAATATTCTATGGAGCCATATCGAATAACCCTATATATACAGGTGCATTTGATAGAAATACTGAAATAACAAAGTTTATGAATTAAACTAACGTATTATGATCAACAAATTTCCTTATTCTCAAACCTCTTTTTTTGAATATTTTGATCTGGAGGTAAAATTAACGGTGACGATAATAGAATAGATAATGTTTTTTTTTTCAACTTTCAGTTATCACGCTTCAAAAGGAAAAAACTACCAGCATATTGCCAGTAAAATTCCATTTTCGATATTCATCAATTGGGATAATTCCAACAGAAAATGAAAATATAACGGTGGAGAATAACCTTGAAAACTTCGTAAAATTCAGAAAAGCAAGGTTGAAATACTCCCAAATTGATGTATTTTTTCCGCATATCGGTAGATTGAATTTTTAATTGCTAAATTTTTCATTATCGAGGAAATCAGGTCTGCGTTGAGTCCGGAGGCAGTTTGCCCTAATTGGCAACAAATTTGATCGAAAACGCTTATTTTGATTTGACGTGAACGCCCATCGCTTTTAGAGTTTGATTCAATCCAAGGGGAGCAGCCATGTGACTGAAAAACAATTCGATAAAGCATGTTTGGTTTGCCTTTCCCAGTTTTATATTCTGAGGTACAAATATACAGCAATAGGCGTAACCAAAAGAAGGTTATTGAAGACGTAAACCCCCAGAAGAATTGGGAAAATTGTAGTTCAAAATTTTAAAAGAATTTTCAAATTGAAAAATTTTCTCGACAACTCTAGTTACGCCAATGCATTAAACCGTCTCAGGAAATTCTTTTTTGTCGTATCAATATACAAAAGTATTCAAGAAAAATTAGACGTCCCTGGAAAAGTGTGTCGTACTCGATTCTGAAAAATTTCATGAGTTATTTCTAAAACTTTATGACAGGGTTCATTTAATTTAATTAACAAACAACATAGGAAATAATGAAATCATTTTCTTTCATTGAAAACATTCTTGAGGATAATCAATATAATGCAAATCTCATAGAAAAACTCATAGCAGATTCAGAGAGAAAAAATATAATGATAATGAGGGATAAACAAGAAACAGAAAAAAAACAACCAATTTTATTGAGTATTACCATATTCATGGACTTTCGGCAAAAATGAAAAAAATTATTTCCTTATTAAAAATAAAAACCGTTTTCAGAACGAAAAATTACACATGAACTGAACGAAATAAAAAAACATTTATACACTTGGTACATCAATTAATATAATGAGTTTCCCTTGCTGTTGTGCTTACTTATTTAAGGAAGAAACTCTCATTTCATTTTTTCTGTCGAAAGTTGTTGAAGACTCCGTATTCGATCATTGGTTTTTCTAGTATAGCTCAATAAAAACTAACTTGAAATTAAGTGCATGTACTCCCCCACGATAAGTATTATTATATACAAGGGCAACTAGTAGCTTAATGATAGTGTGCGGATAGTATAGGAAATGAACGAAAGCCATGTTTCTACTACCTGTAACTAAAAGCAGTAAATTATGCTGAACTAAGGATCGTTAGGTACTCAACGTAATAATTTAAATGAAATTAGAGAATGAGAGGTATCGTTGAACGCATATCCTTCTAGGTATCATGTCCTGAAATTTAGACATTAATTGAGCAACATATGGAATTGAATGCTTCTATTATTTTTAGGTTTGAGAGGATTCGATTGAATATTTCAAAACAAACTCTATACGAAGATGGGGACTTTACCTAGATCGACTGGAAACCTATTGGGATAATATCAAGAAACTCAAAAATACTACAATACTCATTGTACTACATGAATCAAAAACAAAACATGGTTTCATGAGAGGAAGAAAAATTCTTGGAACTGATTTTACTAAAAATACATAGCGTGTCAATGAGAATTAGCAGCAATATTTAATTTCCATTTTTCTCAACGACAACATCGAAAAATGTTCATATAAGCTTTAGTTTATACCGAATTTCAGTTTGCAAAGTTTGCTAGGTAAGTTGCAAGGGCAATACATCCGAAATGAAATATTTCGTAATAGTATTCGATAATAAAAACTGTGGTAGCTCAGAGAATAGCACCAGAAAACACAGTTCTGTGATAGGACACCGTGGACAATTTTTTTGTCATAGTTTTTACAATCAATTTTGTTGTTGTTTTGAAGCTATCAGATGATGAGTAGTCTTTGGTGCTCTTGGATTCTGACTTTCAGAGGGTGTTTAGTTTCACCAATATAGGATCTGCCACATTCACATGGTATTTCATAGACGTAATCTTTGGTTCTTTGATTCTCGTTATCAGGTTAGACTTTCGTGAGTTTTCCCCTGGCAGTACCCTCAGTCCTGAATGCTCTTCTAACGTTGTATCTGTTTCCAATTTTTCCTATTTTCTCGGATAACCCCTTCACATATGGTATGACAGAGGTTATCGTTTCGGTCGGCTTAATATCTGTTGGTTGTTGCTCTTTTGCCGCTTCTCTTGGTTGTCTGGCCTTCTGAAGTATCTCCTTGCGGTTGCCTTTTCTCTTGAAGGATTCTGTTATGTTGTTGAACTCCTCATCACGATCTTCTGGACTAGAGCATATCTTGGTTGCTCCGTCATATAATAGTCCAAGAGCTAGTGAACCTTTCCAGTAACGGTTTGTCTATGAGGCTAGAAATTCTTATAGTGATAGTTCACAGCATGCTGAGGACGAAAACCATCGCCTGGCACCCCTTACCCCTGCACGTCATCAATCCCTATATCTTTGAAAGTGTAAAAAAAATTTTTAAAATAAACTTCTTCCTGTAAGTTTGAAACTTTCATACGATTTTGTTCATTCATTGTAAACTTTAAAAAAAATTGACATGCGATTTCGACGAGCACAAGTACCTGCCAGGCGACTCGAAAAGGGTGTAAAATATGAACAAAAATGAACTTTTTTCTCTAAGGCTGAAATTTATTTATGTGTTCGTCTGAGGGAATGAAAAAATAAGTTTTATTATTAATCTTCATCATCATCTGATATGTTATCATTAATTTCTTCATCATATAGTACAGTCGTTTCAAGCGCAGTACACAGTGTCCTAAATTGGTTGAGACGGCATTATATATCAGCTATTATTGAGAAAAGAGTCATGCGGTTTTCGCGACCCTATGTAATTTTTTGTAAAACTTTGAAATCCACAAACAGAAATATTCCATCTTCCTTTGTTTCTGGAATACTGGACGAAAATGAAAATGTACACTCGTTGAAGATGTTACTATTTTTCGGGCCCTGTATAAGAAAGAAAAAATATGAAAATTCTTATAATAATATTTTTACGTAGAAGTCAGTGGCGTAGCTTGAAATTTTTATCGGATGAATGTTTTTAAGATATAGCACAAACTTGAAATGTTTCAAATGGAACACCTTGTATGTTTTTAAGTCAAATTTTTTTCTGAATACATATCGATGTATCACAACCTTAACTTCAATAAATCAACCATCAGAAAAGTTTATATTTCTGTTTGTTTCTTTTAAAGTAGTCGTGAATTTTCAACACATGCATCAAAAAAACCGTTTTTCAGTTAATATTTTGAGTTTATGTTCACCATAGGATAAAAAAAATGGGTTCAGGTCCCATGGCTTTTCGAAAAAGTAATGATTAAATGCTTGTGAATATTGATTCAATGCGTGGGATATTTTTTCCAACTGAAATTCATTGGAGGATAGATTGTGATACAATTTGACGTTAAAATAGATTCGATATGAAAAATTTCATTCAGTTCCAATCCAATCTCAAAAACAATGCTTTGAAAAAAATGATAAGCTACGCCACTGACTTCTACGTGAAAATATCAATTTTCAAATTTTTTCTTTCTTATACATGTGTACATTTTCGTTTTCGCCCGTACCTATTCCAAATACAAAAGTAGTTGGAATATTTCTGTTCATGAATTTAAAAGTTTAAAAAAAAATACACAGGGTCGCGAAAACCGCATGACTGTATTTTCAATAATAATAAAATATTATTATAAGAATTTTCATATTTTTTCTTTTTTATACAGGGCCCGAATAATAATAACTTCTTCAACAAGTGTACATTTTCATTTTCGCCCAGTATTCCAGAAATAAAGGAAGATGGAATATTTCAGTTTGTGGATTTAAAAGTTTTACAAAAAAATTACAAAGGATCGCGAAAACCGCATTACTCTATTTTCAATAATAGCTGAGTTATAATGCAGTCTTAACCAATTTAGGACACAGTGTACTACGCTTGAAACGACTGTACTATATGATGAAGAAATCAATGATACCATATCAGATGATGATGAAGATTAATGATAAAACTTATTATTTCATTCCCTCAGTCGAACACATATATAAATTTCAGCATTACAGAAAAAAGTTAATTTTTGTTCGTATTTTACACCCTTTTCGAGTCGCCTGGCAGGTACTCGTGCTCATCGAAATCGCCTGTCAATTTTTTGCTAACTTAGCGATGAATGAACAAAATCGTATGAAAGTTTCAACCTTACAGCGACCAGTTTTTTTTTTAATTTTTTTACACTTTCAAAGATATAGAGGTTGACGATGTGCAGGGGTGAGGGGTGCCAGGTCATGGTTTTCGTCCTCGGCATGCTAGGAACTATCGCTATAAAAATTTCTAGCCTTACAGACAAACCGTTACTCAAAAGGTTCACTAGCTCTTGGACTATAATAATAATAATTTATTTGCATTTCTACAGTTATAAATAAATTAGAAATGAGATCAGATACATGTAACAATAATGAATATCATTTGAGGTTACTACAGGCAACAAAGTATTCCTCTAGAGAATAAGGTTCAACACTAACCAGGTACAGGTATTTTTTCTTTTTGAAGGCATTAAGTTCTTTAGTTATTCGTAGACTTTCAGGAAGTGAATTATATAAATTCATACACATATATTTACCATTATTCTGAGTTAAACTGAGAGAATGCTTTGGAAATAAGTATGGTACTTTTCGTCTTCTGTTGTTTTCATTTAAAAGTTCTGCAAAGAATTCATGATATTTTCTTATAAATAATATACATCTATGTATATAGAGACCAACTATAGTTGATATGTTATCTTTCTTAAACACTCCCCTACAAGTTTCGAGGAATTTCAGCCTGTTGATTACTCTTATGGCCAACTTTTGGACCCTGAAAACCCTATACAACTGGTTACTATTTCCCCAAGTCACAATGCCATAAGCAATAACAGACTGAAAGCTGGAAAAATATAAATTCATCAAAACATTCCTGTCTACACATTGCCTAAGTACAGGGTGATTCATTTATCTTGGTAACCCCAATTTTCTCGAAAACGTCCAAATATTTTTTCATTCTGTGAATGGCGTTTTGAACACTTCAATGTCGACTTGAGATGCGCATAAAAATCTGCGGAATAAATAAAGACACCAGGCGTCGCGGCGCTATCAAAAATTTTTTCTCCAGGGACATACCTTTTTTATCATGTCATTCGAAAGATAATTTCATTCCGAATTTTTTTTTTCGAATACAATTTTTACCGATTTCTAACCGTTAGCGATCTGCAGCGTGTTTTATATTGATTCTATTCCATTTATTTTTTTCTGTATTATGGTAGTATGCCTTTATTTAGGGACATAGATGTGATTTTGTGATTTGAATTCATGAAGGCTAGTTTTCTGGTCAATGTGCTCCTTCAAATAAGATGAAATATGTGGCTACGCTGCCATTCTCAAGAGATATTTAGATCAAGAATTCGGAAAAAAAAATGGATTGAAACCAATGGACCCATCAGATATCGCCAGACCTAACGCTCATGGATTACTGACGGAGGGGTCCCCTTGAATATATGGTATACCAAACTGATTCTAATAACTTAGACTATTTGAACGAGAAAAAGCAGCGGGCCCAGTGTGCTTACCTGCACTACTCCCAGCTCAATCAAACCTCCACTTGACATAAAAACTTTTCCCCGGGTTGAGATAACTACTATAGGGACGCCCATGAGCCGCTATTAATTCCCAGCGACAATTCGGAGGTGGGCGGTAGGTAGGTGCGCTCGTCGGGAGTAAATATCCACACGTTCCCGTTGCCCCAGGCCAAGAAAGCAATTATAAAGCGAGAATGGCGGACAAGACTCGGCTAGCTCGCGCGAGCGGAGGGCGCAACTCGCTGTATGAGCAAATACATCAGAAGGATCAAAAGATGTTTCAGCTACAAAGGGATTCTTATTCAAACGCGAAACCCGATTTCGGTTATCTGAAGGAGCCAGTCGCATCTGGGAACAGGCATCCCGGGAATTTCATTACCGCCGAAATTATATTTGTGCAATGCTGTGCAACGGGGTGTGCTGGAAAAGTGCGGAGAAAAAGGCAGTTCACTCTGGGCAAGTAGCGGCTGTTGGGTGTTTCTCACGAAGTTCATCATTATCTTGAAGAAAAGTGAAGAGACATTCTTGAAACATAGATGAATTCGAAGTAGTAATCATCGGAATGAATACCATTTTCAATTCCTAGGCTCACAGATCTTTTATCAAGAGGTTGGAGAAATTATATTAGATTTTGTCACTGAGAGGAGAAATATAATGGTTTCAGCTTTATTTGCCATCATCAATATCCCATACCACTCAGCAGAACTGAATATTAGTGCTTCGAGCACTAAGCACTAAGCACTGGGCAAAAAGGCTCCTGAGTCGCGAGTATGTGAAAGTAATTCGATATTTCGAGTTAGGCCCTAATCACTTTTCTAGGAAGTGTTGTATGTGCGGTTATTTCAATCGGAATGAAAATTGTAAATATTTAGCTGAGCTGTAATATGTGGGATTACTAGCAGCAAGGCGTTTCCTTGACTTATGACTTTTGATAGGAGAACCCTAGAGTGCGCATGTTATTCCATATATCCCCAGAATTTTTCTGAGTGATGAGCTTTATCTTTCGAGAAATTCATGACAAAATTTAATTTTCGACAAAAAAGTGGTTTTTCTTGATGTCCAGAAAAAAGCAGCTGAATAATTTTATTTTTCGGATTCTAGAGGAGACAAAAGTTCAATGAATGATCTCAGATACGTGATTTTATTGCTCCTAAGAAAAGATGATCGATCGTCTTTGAATTTTCCATAGACATGGAAAAAGTCTCATAAACAGAAATGATATTAAAATGAATTAAAAATGTTGAGTTCAAAACAGTTAATTGTATGGATTTTGAAACAACAGCTCCCAATTACTTAAAACCCTCCGAAAAATAGTTATATATGATATGAGTGTTAAAAATGACGTTTTATTTTGAGAGTGAAAAAGTTTGTGAAATGTGCGAAGCAAATTGAACAATTTCACGAACAAAATAATATCACTTTCAACACGAATACCATACAATGTTTTTTGTACAACTGCCCTATTTTGATAATGAAATGGGCGAATTTGCAATGACAATAAACTTCAAAATGCATTTTAATATTCAAATAATCCAGAGGTTGTTGTGAATGGCAAACATTGGCAACGTTATGATTACTAACAAATGAGAAATGACGCTGTCATTTGAATTTCGTTCCTGTCCAATTTTCGTCTTGGGTTTTCAACTGCTTAATATGTTTGTCGAGAGTCCAGTTATTAATAAAAGTGACGATTTGGTTGTTCCTCTGGATATTGAAGAGTCCGTTCAGCAGTACGATATTGCATATAACAATTTTCTGGCCTGGTGTAAATTGAAAAATTCAGAAGGTATCTTCAATGAAACTTTTTTCCTGACATACTTAGAAGGAAAATCAGAAATATAGAGTTCATCAACTTTGTGGAGCAAACTTTCAATGATAAAGTCAAGCGCCCTTGTTGAAAATGGTGTGGATGATAGTAAATATTTCGAAGTAATAGCTATTTAAAACAGAAGAGTGAAGAATATCGTCACAAAAAATCGAAAATTCTCACTCGTGAACGAGTTGAAAAGTTTAAAAAGGAGTCACCAGATGAGAAATACTTGATGGTTAAGGTTGCAACTATTTTCGTATTATTTGGAGCCTATCGGCGTGAAGAATTGTATAATTCATCAGTGGAAGAAATCGAAATAAAAACTAAATCATTGGTTATACAACTTCCAAATACAAAAACGAAAGTCAGTCGTTCTGTCAGTATTATTGGGAAGTATGTGGACTGTTTTCATAAGTACTTTGCACTGCGCCATTTGTCATCAAACATCGTCGTTTTTTCCTGAAATACATGAATAATAAATGCACTGGCAATCTAGTTATTAGTATAAATACATTTGGGAAAATTCCATCCATTGTTGCCGAATTCCTCAAACTGCCAGAACCAAAGCAATATACAGGACAATGTTTTCGAACATTCCCCGCTTCATTGGTAGCAGAATCAAGAGCAAATATTACGGATATAAAAAAACATGATGGATGGAAGTCTACGCCGCTAGCCGAGGGCTATGTTGATCATTCCATTGCATATAGAAATGTCATTGCTGAAACAATTCTCCTAACCTCAACTGATTTTGGATCATCATCATTCGATATTGTACTTCCGGTTTCTACAAGTTCACTACACGCTTCCACGTAAATAATAATTTTTCTCTATTTCAGTATCGAAATGGGTTCATTACAGTACTAAAAGTAGTGCTGTAATGAAACCCATTACAGCATTGTTTTCAGTTATATTTTTCGTTTTATGGTTGTCAGTACTGACCTCCGATCGAATTAAGTTTCGAATCAAAACAATTCAAATTCCGTGATCTGTCAAATTTCGTATGTCACACCAACTGCCAAGATACAAAACAAAAGTCACTGATCTGAATTTTCATTCGAATTTCGAGAATATTTCACAAAAATTGACTGAAATAGAGAAAATAACGTCTAATACTCGTTGCAGAAGGCAATTCCAACACTCATGCTATCGAAAACTCGCTCCTTCGTCGCTCGTTTTCGAACTTCGCATTCGTGTTGGAATAGGAGCTCATTCTGCAACTTGTTTTAGAATATACTATTAACAGTGTTAGCTGTCATTAAAAGTGTCACTATCTCTTTTGACGATATTGGATGTCACCACTTCATAATATTTTACTCAGTACGTCACAACTAATTGCTTCAAATAGGAAAGTTGAAAATTTTGTCCTTGAAGGGTGTGGGACACTGATGATGCCAAATAAAGCTGAAACCGGTATATCCCTCCTCTCAGTGACAAAATCTTATATCGTTTCTCCAGACTCATGATAAAAGATCTGTGAGCCTGGGAATTAAAAATGGTATTCATTTCGATGATTAGAATGATGAATTCATCTATGTTTCAAAATATATACAGGTGTAAGCTTTGATCCCATTCGAAAACTGCAGATACAGGGCGAGTCTTTGTGTTTTTCAATCATCTCAATTAGATGGAATTCATGGCAAAAGATTCACAAAGCTCGCTTCAAAAAAGTTTGAACAAGTCTGGCAACATAACGTCGAGCGTTATCTTGCTGAAACATTGGATTCTCGAGCCGGTTAAAGTAAATGAGAATATATGGCTCCACTACTACAGTATTTAAGTAACAAAAAATGTTCACATGAAAAAAACTTCACGATTTTTTTCTACAAATTTCAATCATTTACACCTTGCTTTACTATCTTTGTTTCCGAAAAAAAATTGAAACTCAATCAGCCTCTTCTGGGTATTGCACTTTTTTTGTCAGTTAGTATAAATATGCTTTTTTTCGTTTGTAAGATTAAGAAATAATTTACTTTGACTCCCTGTCATTGACGGTTGGCCAAATATTCTACCCAAAATATCTATTTCTGAAACAATATCCGGAGGTGAAGTTCATTTCCTTACCCTTTGACGTCATCGAATAAGGCTTCTGGTTATAAGCTGAAGATATCAACTGTGGAGATTCAAGATAAAATCGATTTTCTCGTTCCAAACGCGAGTCGACTCGAAAAGCGATAACGTTTTGATATTGAATAAGTAGAGTTTTTATTTATTCTTCTTCCCTGTCAACCTTGAATGAAAATTGAATAAATCACCGCTATCTGAAAAATCAACTTGAGTCTTCACAAGCCGCCTCAGTCCGATAACCAGTGTTACCCAAACGTTTCCCCACAACAACATAGCAATATTTCAGCTCCATAATAAGCCCAAGATTTAATCTTAATGACTGGAAGGTGACTTCGAGAACGATTCGGAACGCTAAGCAGGCCTTTCCAATATTTGACAACTGACAGAATAATGTCTCAATTTCTCCCGATTCAAAACCTATTCCGACCTTTTTATCAATTGTCCCAATCGTGAGTGGCTCCGAAAAGAAGCAACGGTTTGGGCCGCTCCTTGGCTGTCGTCTAATATTGAAATGAAGCGGTCGTTTTGTGCATCTGATATGTTGTGTATGTTTATGGGTAGACATTCAGATCAGAGCGTGATAACTTGGTGGAAAATAGATGTATGTGTACACTATAACTTGGCTGTTTTAATTGATAAGCTCCGTGAGGAGTTTTAGCTCCAAATTTCTGAAAACGAGATAAGAAATAGTTATTTATGATATGAGTGTTGAAAGTGACGTTTTATTTTGTGAGTAAAAAAGTTTGTGAAATGAGCGGAGAGAATTGAACAATTTCACGAACAATGCAATGACAGTAAAATTCAAAATGCATAATCAAAAGGTTGTTGTGAATGGCAAACGTTGCCAACGTTATGATTACTAACAAATGAGAAAAGACGCATTTGAATTTCGTTCCTGACCAATTTTCTTCTCGGGTTTTTAACTGCTTATTATGTTTGTCGAGAGTCCAATTATTAATGAAAGTGACGATTTGGTTCTTCCTCTGGATATTGAAGAATCTGTTCAGCAGTACGATATTGCATATAACAATTTCCTGGCCAGGTGTGAATTTAAAAGTAGAAGGGAACTTCAGTGAAACTGTTTTCCTGGCATACTTAGAAGAAAAATCAAAAATATGGAGTTCATCAACTTTGTGGAGCAAATTTTCAATGATAAAGTCAAGCACCCTTGTTAAAAATGTTGTGGATGTAAATATTTTAAGGTATTAGCATATTTAAAACGAATAAATGAAGGATATCGTCACAAAAAATCGAAAATTCTCACTCGTGAACAAGTTGAAAAGTTTTTAAAGGAGGCACCAGATGAGAAATACTTGATGGTTAAGGTTGCAACTACTTTCGGATTATTTGGAGCCTGTCGGCGTGAAGAATTGTGTAATTTATCAGTAAAAGACATCAAAATAACAAATTAATCATTTCTTATACAACTTCCAAATACAAAAACGAAAGTCAGCCGTTCTTTCAATATTATTAGGAAGTATGTAGACTAATTTCATAAGTACTTATAACTGCCCCCTTCTGTCATCAAACATCGTCGTTTTTTCCTGAAATACATGAATGATAAATGCACTGCCAATCCAGTTGGTATTTATACATTTCGGAAAATTTTACAAACTGCCAAAACCCAAGCAATATACAGAACACTGTTTTCGAAGATCCTCCGCTTCATTGCTAGCAGAATCAGGAGCAAAAATTACGGATAAAAAAAACATGGTGGATGAAAGTCTACCAATTTAGCCGAGGGCTATGTTGATCATTCCATTGCATATAGAAATGTCATTGCTGAAAAAATTCTCCCAACCTCAACAGATTTTGGATCATCATCATCCAATATTGTACTTCCGGTTTCTACAGTTACTGATAGTGCTGAGGATTCTAATAATGTGTTCGGAAGCTCCCTAATGTCACAGGGCATATGTTAGTAATTGTTCTTAGAAATTCGTGTTGAAAGTGCAACAGAGTTACAAGATATTTGATGATACATAGTTGGTAAGTACCCAAAAGTTTGATCCCACTGTTTATTGAAAAACCACTGAAAGTCGACGTTATGTCGAAGACAGTTGGAAGTTGACTTATTATAAAAGCTATATTCTATGATCTAACGCTCTCTCTAGGAATTTGTTGTTACCTTATTAGGTGCGTCATCTATAGCGAGGGTTTGGAATAGATGACGCATGACGTTTCGGGATAGATGACGCATAATATTTTTTTTTATTTTCAGACCGAAAATGCCTACTTTCGACACAAGTTATGAGAGTACAAGAGGGACATGGCCACAGGAGGACTTTACTATTGGGTTTTTTAAAAACGATTCTAAATTCCAAACGATTGGAGTGCTACGAAAATACCAAATCGACAGCGGAATGTCGCAAGTGGCTTCTTGACACGTGCACACCCTTCAAAATATCTTGTATGCCCTGTGAAAAGCGAACAATTTTCCAAAAGTGACCATATTATGTTGAACCCCTATTAGCAATATACCCCATGCGTCGTCTCACCCATAGGTTGCAGGAGAGATTGCCAAAATCAGAATCTTGTATCTTATTTTATTTTTGAAAAATGTTCGAGTTTTTCCTAATGTTGATGTTATACAATGAGAATTCAATAAATGAAGAATTACTAATGCTATTCTGACTAGGTTAATTCGAAACAGTGGATTACCCTACATGTATGTTTTTCTTTGTTATTTTGATGTTATTAGTACTTTGTAATATATTCATGGTCACTAACATCTATTTATTATAATTATATTTGTTCAAAAAATCAAACAGTTGTCCCTCTGCGAATATGGGGAGTTACAATATTTGAAAGTACTGGTATCCATGGAGCAGGTGTAGATCTGATAGTGTAAGTGATAATCTTCATAGAAAAATTTAGGTTGGCATAATGTTATTTTAAATGAACACTGTTCTACTAAATATGGCAACAATATTCAGCAGCAGAAAAAACCAAAGCCAGCGCTGCCGTACGAAGTATTGTTGCATCATTTCTGAAGGATGAAGTTTGATATGATGGTTTCTTACGATCCAATGGCCTATTTTTGTCTCATTCTTCAGTGAGCGCCTATTATACTGAAATTCTGAATATTCATCTAAAATCTGTTCAGGATGCTGCCAACCGCTAATTACCTTCTCTGGAAACTGCTTGAAATATTCATGAAATAACGCCCAGGTGAAGAGTAGATAATTACAGTTTCATAAATCCATCTGCTGTACTTCAGAATTTCGATATTTTTTCTGCTTTACTGAGGCGATGTAATTCGTCTTTCCACTCAAATACACATGTTCCCATTTTTCTCCGGTAGTCCTGTAGGATATTTCCGTCAAGTCCACGCCTAGTAACATAATTTTTAGGCAGTCATTTATAACGGTTCCCCCATAAGAAACGTACTGGATACTTTTCGGTAGATGATAAAACGCTTTCAACACTGTCATCTTTCGTCGAAATAATATCTTGGGAGCTGCTGCTTCCAATTTTTAATCGTCGTGAAAGAATGACGACAGGACAAATTGGTCTCCATTTCTTTCAGGGTTGACGTTGGAGAATTTCTTGCTCGAGTATTTTAATTAGATTTTTCGAATGGAGAATTTCAATGATTACAGCGGATGAATTATTTTTTATGTAAAGAAATATTTTACAGTTGAATAAGCGATATACTTCCAACCTGTTCTTTTTCAATTACAAAAATCTTCAGATCTTTATTACTTCAAGTTGAAAAAATTTATAGATATTTCGATTACTCAAAACATTTTTCAATTATTTCAAAAACTGGGAGTAAAACCACACAAAATATCAGAAAACGCAGAATCTTCTGAGACTGAATTCAAATCGATATCTGAAATAACGAAGTTGAAATTATTTGAGATCTACAGGGTGGGCCATCCATAACTCTCCTCTAGAGTTTTCACTAAAATAAAAAAATAGCACTCCCAAAGATTTGCTGAGTTGTGTTATTTACAACATATTTTGCAAAGATTGCCAATCCACTTATATAGATATCAATTATTATTATGTATTATTATTATTTATTTGAGATAAGAAAGGAGGCACTAAGCACGAAATATTTCATGGGAGGTATTGGCAGAAAATAATAAAAATTGATTCTAAATTCAACATATGAACCGTTTGCAGAACACGAAATAATTTCAGATCTATACTAACAAAAACTTAACCTTTGAATGAAAAACGAAGGTAAAAAAATTTTGTTTACAGTATTCCCTGCATTTGTAAAAAAATCATACAGCAGAAGCATCAAAACCCTTAGAATTAGGAGGAGAGAAAATGAAAATACATCTATAATATTGATTTAGAGAGCTAAACTAATACAATACATATTGAAACAAAAACAAACCTAGCTGTGGTTGATGCAACACAAGAAAACCAGACAGTTGTGTAGTAATAATTCAATGAAGGAACGGAGAAACCTCAGCTGTAAAAAACCCTAACCTTGTCCGTGATGCAAAAAAAAATTACTAAAAATATTAAAAATCAGAGAAATCTTGAAAGACATCAAAGTTATTTAGGAGAACACCTTCATGTTATCTTTCTATGGGCACAGAAATGCGAATTCATCACAAATCTGAAATGAAAAGTGAGAAAAGCAGAAAAGAAACCCATTATTTAAAATGAATTAAATTATTTATGTGTTTTAAGCTTCGAACGCAGATCAACTAAATGGGTATTGAAATTTCGAGAGGAATCAAGTTTGATTCCCAGCTATCTAGGATTAAAGTTATGTTTCAATGGAGAAGAACCGAAAGAAAATCTTCTACTTTTCTGATGGTTATTTAAATGAAAACATGAAAAAAATATATAATAATGAAAAAAATATTATATAACATAATATTAAAAAAAATTGAGATATTGGTAGATAGCAGATTGCAGATCATGTGTGTTCTAATACCGGCGATCACATAATGAATTGGATTAACCCTAAAATTCTAATGAGGAAAGCTGAAAGTTATAAAAGAAAAATCAAGGAGTCGGCTTGTATTTTGTTGGATGAAACATAAACACTCAACTGCTGAAAAGTATTACCTATGTACAATTGCGGAAAAAAATTAAATAAACGCCTAAATGACGTAGCTCAATTGCAACCAGAGTTCATTCGACTATTCCTAGAATTGCTGAATGAATAACTGCGCCAATTATATTGCAGAACACTTACAGTACTTCACTGTCAGCATCTAATTGATCCATTTAATTCACATTTGTCATCACTTCGGTGGGTAGAGGTAGCGTAGGAAAACATGTGACCGTTCTTGGTTAATTTTCAAATATGGAAAACTAGGTGAGGAATATAAGTGAAACGTGCCGCGGAGTTTGTGACAATGACAAGCGACATTTGAGTGTTTATATTAACGTTCTAGTTCATTACTTGAGGAGAATAAATGATGCTGTACACCATATTGCGGTTGACATTTGACTACCTTTATCAGAGATCTGCATTTACAAAACGATCATTTAGATGCAGAAAGATACTTGAGGTGACGATCAATCAGGGCATGTGAATGGGTTTCTAATGCAGTCACTACTTTTCAACAAGTCAACAGGAGGCGGAATTAACACAAAGAAGGAGAGGTTGATTATGTTCTCGAATTGGGAAAATGTTAAGTTTCTGATTATTCTTAGTGGTAATAAACTTTTCTTTGTTCTTTCAACCATTTTTTATTGATTTTCAATGATAAATTTCAAATTAATGCAACATCACTCAGAAAGTATAATATTATAAGATTTCGCGAACAAACATTTGGAAATCTTATAAACTCAGTGACTTTTTTCTCTTGGAACGAACAAACAAATTATTGCTAGAGCTTATTTGCTAACAAGAAACGAATAAATTCCTCTATAAAAACACATAAAACAACAAATTTATTAGAAAAACACTGTTTCAAACGAAGGTATGTCATGTTTATTTTGTTGATAGCAGCGATTGCGTTAAGAGTCTCTGATGAAAACTAATAAGTGAGGAAATGGTCTACCTGCTACGCTCTTGTTTAGTGACAACACTTTCTCCTCCACTTTAGTCCATGAATTATATTTTCACTAGTTAATCTTCTGTGTTGTTGTTTCTTACCTCACCCATATTCCAGATAATAAGATCCCCAGATTGAAGACGCGTAAACCTTTTTGGTCAATTTTTTCGAATTGACATGAATATAAGAGACCATGAAATTTGGCAATCTGAATGGGATATATCCAATTTTTTCAATAAAGATCTTATTACTATTCCTTCCATCAGAGTTCCTGGTTTTGACCTTCCCAGGAGAATATGGTCTGTTCTAAATCGTATCAGAACAGGCCATGGACGATGCAACAGCATGCTCTTCCGATGGAATTCGGTTGAGAGCCCTAGTTGTGAGTGTGGGGAAAATGAGGTGACTATAAAACGTCTTATAAATAGTTGTCATATTTATAAATTTCAAGATGGTTTCGAGGCGATACATAAAGTGACAAATGCATTTCTAAAATGTGTGGTTAATTTCAAAATAATTTAATTTATTCTAAATAATTGGTTTTTTTATGCTTTTGTCTTTTTTCTTTTTAGGTTAAGAATTGCTAGTCGTTTTGTGAAGAATCTTTTTTTCTCTGTCGATAGAACGATTACATAAGATTTTCTTCTAGATCATGTTGATGTCTTTCAAAGATCCTCTGATAATTAGTATTATTAGTATATTTTTTTTCACGGGCGAGGTCAGGTAAACGTTTTTTTTTTTACTGATCTGAGCAACTATATAGCAAGATTATAAAAAACCTTATTGAATGTACCAACTTTCCAGAAGAGTACTTTGCCAAACTGATGTAGTAAGAGTTGAAGTTGGTCGAAATATTAATTTGAATATTTGTTTCGACAAAAAGTGACATTATACATCAACCTGGAAGATTTGGTTTAGAAGAGAAGATTACAGGTACTGTAATTACTATTCGGGATAACATAGAAAAAATAAAATTATAAAAAATGGAGAATTGTAGCAACAGGAGTGGAGAATAAGCACAGGTTGTGTATTTTCTCGAATAATAGAAAATGACAAATAAAAAAAATTTTTCTGAATATTTTCTGTAAGTTTTGAATTATGAGATGTGAAACATTAAAATAAAATTATTTGTTTTCTCAATCTGAGGAAAATTTAAAGGGGGACAGTCGTACAGGATGACAAAATTGCAAATTTCGAAACAATTTTACCGAGAAGTTCAAGATTTTTTTAACTATAAAGTTTCGCTCATAAGGAAATGTTCATTGATCACACTGTATGACGATACCAAGCAGAGAGTTAGAATTTTTATTATGAATCATTTCTTTGTGGTTACGAAAATGAAAAAAACATAGTTTCCACGTACAGGGTGATCCAATATTCATGAAAATAAAAAGAGTTTGAAATTTTTCAAGTCCGGATCTGATTTATTCGGTTCTAGAAATATTGAGGGAAGGCGATAGCAAAGGGTGACAACACTTCAAAATTAGAAATCATTCTATCGATTATTTCAAAAGTTATAGAACTTTGAAATTTCACTCCTAAGATGAACATCACTCTGTGACTCTGTATTCTGTATACCCCAAACGAAGGCACTCAAGCGATTAAAACCTCTGGATATGAGTCCAGCCTGATGACATTTTATGGTATCCGTTTGTCGCATTCTTTCCGGGACACCCTGTATAAGATTTTTCATGTGAAAGAGCATATCAAACATCAATACATGCATTCCCACAAACTTTCGCATTCATTATATTATACATACCTAATGCCCACTTTCACCGTTTTCTGGTTAAGACAAACTTATCTAAGGCGCCTTAAATTTTGAGTCAGGCTTTTCCCCGCCTTAACGGATCAGATCTTGCACCGCATATCTAATAGAAACGACTTTGTTAAACATGCGCTAAGCAATGCCAAATCAGGCAACACAGTATAAATCAGTGAATTTGTTTGTGTTGACATAGAAATGCGATATGACCATATGGTTTCGTGTCGGCACTTAGCACAGCGAAGTAAGAAGAACACGCGAATTCATAGACAAACAAGATATTTTGTCTATGCATCTTCCTTTTCAGTATTCTGAATCACAGAACGACACATACTTTGCGCCGCTGGCGAACAGGCACAGAACAACCTATTTTTTTTATTTGAAGCAAACGATTTGATTTGATTTCAACAATTCTTTATTTGTAACTTGAATGATTCTCCACCTGTGGAATATCATCGAAGTAGTACTTTTCACATTCACAAGAGTAAATAGTACCTGCAGAATTAATAATTGTATGGGTACAATCAATTGCTCCAATATCACGAGGAAATGCAGCAATTTGGTAATATTGGGTTTGGGTGGAACGTAATTCTGCTTCTGTCTGAGGCAATTTTATGAATACTGAAACTCGAACAACTATGCTTGATACTGTAGATTCGTGCATTTTCATAAAATCGGCTACAGCCAATGAATGCCCTTCTGATGCGTAGAATCGCAGGCACGTAAGGAGTCGACTCATCGGTGATACACTCTGATTCCTTCAATCATCAAGGCTTAAACTCCCTTCTTTGAGGTTTGACATCATCATACACAAGATATAAAAAGATTGTACTTATATATCACTTGGCAATTCTGAATCATCCTCAATTAGTCTCAGCAGTTGCAGAGTAGTTTTTTGGTCAACCGAAATCGCCGAAAAAATGAGAATTCGTCCATATCATGGTAGTGATCGGACCTATTAAATTCTGTACTTCTAGGAAAGCCATAATCAATGATATCTAATATGTCGAATTCATCCTCATATAGATCATCAATTTCATTCAATAAAGTTCTATCCATAATAATTATTAAGATTCACTCAATCAAAAACAACACGTCAAAACTGAAGTTCGTTTTTGACGTTATGAATATTTGAGACGGGCTAAAGTCTTGCTTAAGCCATGAATATTTGCGGCTCAAAATAGTCATAACTTATGAAGCACTTAAACTGAGGTGCAAGAAAAACAGACTTATATTCTATGAGGCATTTCCATTAATACTGAATTAGATTACATCATTAGAGAACCACCCCCTAAACCGTCCGAATGTCCCTAAAAGCCAGTCAGTAATAAATCCGCCTGACTCACATTTTTCGTATAGTGGTTGTTATCTGACCCCACTGCAGCGATCGAGGATATAATTCGCACTGGTTTCACATGTGAAAAAGTCCATTAATAGGGCACTTCATGAGGGAAAGAAGTAACTGTATCAAGAGTTATGGTCCTCCTGAGGAAACCCGATGGAAAGTTGACGTCATGGCCAGTTTTTGGATTGGAATTCCTCCTTGGGGATTATCTTTTGCCAGATGCAAGAGTCTCGGAACTCCACCCCTGAATCCCCTGATCAGGGGTTGCTCGTGATTACCGCTCATCATTTATTCAGATACTTACTGAGGTCGAGATCGAGTTTTAGGAGTTACGCGTACGAAGGAATCTTGAGTGTACTAAGAGAAGTTTGAACTGTATACAGGGGGTTTGTTCTCAGACAAGCCACCCCGTATATTTCTAATTCCATAGAGATTGGAAAAATTTCGAAAAATGAGTCGAATTATTTTGTTCGGGGGACATTTTTGAAGTTTATTTGAGGTTTGAAGGAGTCACCCCCTAAGAGGGGGCGCTCCAACCCTTCAAAATCAAATAGGGAAGAGGTGTTGAGTGATACTTCATTCGAAAGATCTTGGATGCTTCTTCACAACATTGCATAAAAAAAGTAATTGTAATGAACCTTGAATAATTTGGTTTTTCTTACAATGATAATCCCATTTTGAATGAGCCCTTTTTACACACTTGAAGAATTTTAAGAGAAGAACATTTTCGAACAAAATTAATTGTTTTTTCATGCTTACAATCAAAAATATCTATTGAAATATTGTCTGGGAGGTCTTCGCATACTCCTGAAAACTTAATTTGGGTTTTCTCTACCAGTTTCTGAAACAATTAGAAACATTTTTTAAATAATAGAAGAAAGGCCTCTGCGTGAAAATTTTATCACTGATTTGTCAGGAGCCAAAACATCACAAAAAGAAATTGTTGCCTAACAATGAAGAAAAAAAAAACTTTGAACTCTGAAACATAACGTTTCGGAGTCTAAATCAGACTCCTTCGTCAGACAATTTCTATTTTTCATATAACTTCGTAGAATCGTGACAATATTTTGATTTTTTAATTGACATTTGTCAATATATGATTACTAGAATTCCCTGAAACCATTTTTTTTTTCAATAAATCTATCCAAATTCGATCTATTCCTACTGAACAAAATACATTGTACATTTATAATTATCAGGTTCCATCATTAGAATTATTGTGGCATTCCAATCCATCATGTGATTGCCGGTATCGGAACACACATGATTTGCTATCTGCGATTCACCAATATCTCTATTTTTCATGTTATTCGTATGTTCACGTTTTCTAATTTTCAATGGTCTTGATGTTTCTCCTGTATAAGATTTTCCACAAATACAGGGAAGTTTGTAAATACAATTTCTTGATTTTTGGTTCTCACTCAAAGGTTTAGTTTTTGTTAATAAAAATCGTAAATCATTTCTTGTTTGGAAAACAGTTCTCATATTGAATTTAGAACCAATTCTTTGATTTTTTTCTGAAAGTCCATGAACATAAGGAATCAAATTTATTAAAATTGTTTGTTCTTGACGGTTTGTTATTGGTTCCTGATTGTTTGTTATTATCATTTTGACGCAAAATTGTTCTCTCTTAATTTGAAATTGTGTTTTCTATGAAACTCGTTGGATATTGATTATCCTCAAGAATATCTTTAATGAAATTAATTTCTTCATTTCGTATTTCAGTTGTCGATGAAATTAATTGAGCTCTATCATGAAGTGTTTTCATAATACCTCTTTCAACACTTATTTGATGATGAGAATAAAAATTTAGATATCAATTTGTGTGTGTCTTTTTTCTGAACACACTTTTTTCAAAATGATTTGGAAATTTCCTTATTGAAACATCTAAGAAGGAAAGTACATTATTTTGTTCCAACTCCATTGTGAATTTTATTGTAGGTCCTTTATTATTGATTTGATCGAAAAATTTTATCAATTCTTTTCTGCCATGTTCCCAAATTACAAAAATATCATCGACATCACGTCCCCATGTCTTTGGTTTCAGTGAATATTTTTCAATATGGTTTTCTTCGAAAAATTCCACGAACATGTTGCTCATTATTGGTGATAAAGGAGAACCCATAGCCATACCAAATTTTTGTTCATAAAAATCATCATCTATTTGAAAATACATATGTCGAATTCAGACAATTATCTAACATTTCCATTATATTATCTACAGTTAATTTCAAATTTTCATGAAAAGTATTATCATCCATTAGTTTTGTTTTTTATTATTTCAAGGGTTTTATCGACCGGAACATTAGGAAAAAGATTTACTACATCAAAACTCACCAGAATATCAGTCGAATTCAGATTGGAATTTCTCAATTTTTCAAGAAAGTGTTGGGTGTTCTTCAAAAAACTGTCTGATTTTCCGGTTAGTGGTTTCAAAAATTGTAACAGAAATTTTGCCAAGGAGATCCAATGGAACTGACTATTCGTCTTAATCAACCAAAAAATGGCAAAATGGCATTTTTTTCGCTCTTTTTTCACATTAACGTTACAAGCGAAAAAAAATGTTCTCAACCAGCCATGACAGATTTTTGTAGGAAATTTCCTGCGGAAAATGAAACCGCCTGTCAGTTTGCTAGACATTCAGTAGTTCCGGATATATCGGCAGTTGAGTGAAAAAGGATCTTTTTGCATTCAAAATTAGATATATCGAAGACAAACAGTCACAGGCGATAGCGATGGAAAGCAAATTAGGACTGAATGAACCGGCTATGCTACTTTTGCATCGGTTTAGCTCGAAAAAAAACTTTCAATGCACCTAGAGCAAAAATAAAAATTTTGACAATTTTGAAATTTTTTTCTTCCTGATTTATCCGAAGATGGCTACTGGTAATCCCAAAAAAAGTTATTGAATGAATTGAGAAACTAGTATCTTCAACCTTCAAAAGTAAGTTTTTCTTATTTTCCATTGGACCATTTTTCACTGAGCTACAGCCTGTTGAAAATCACCAAATAATTTCGAAAATTTTCCTGTTCTTTTGTTGCCCGAAGTGTATTATGCGTGGTAATGGATTTTGTATCGTAGAACAGCAAAGAATCTAATGCTCAATTTAATTTCAATAACTGCACTTCAACAATTATACTTTAAATAAATAAATGAATGTTCTGTTTTGTTGAATTATACTTTTTTTAATTTCCGCCGAATATCCTTCGGACATTGACAAATGCTGCATTATTCCATGAAGAATATCTCAAGCTCGTTGCTTGGTAACATCCCTCATCCCTTTCCCAATGATGTATTATCCTAACGCCACCCCTAAATTTCGAATACACCGCGAAAACCCAACCATACGCAAAAAATTATCAGCACCATAAAGCATTTTCATCCCTCAGAAACGTTAATATTTATCACAATGCCATTATATCTCCATGGTTTCATTTTCGGAACAGATAACGATTCAACGCACGCCAGACACCTTCGGCATAGGAACGAACGGACGCCAATGACGAACCCCATTTTCTCAGTAGTCCCCCTCAGGTCATATATCTCACCCCCGTCAATCTACACAACGTAACTCAATATAACTTTATACGTGACAAAATTTAACAAGTTCTTGGAGCTTGTTCTGCCTCAGCAGCGTCCGAAAGGCCACGTATCTGGATTGTTTATGTTGGTGGAAGTTGACAAACGTATTTGTTCTTAGGCTGCCACATATCCCGGGAGAGATGGCACGGAAGATGAGTTTCTTGCAGCTAGTAATAAGTTGGATTTAATGAGTGGCTGAATGAGAATTAGAGGCAGGTATCTTTGAGTTCTTCCAGATAATGCAAATGGCATACAGTGCCTACACAAACTGACATAACCGGAAAAGTTCGAAAAACCAAATGCAAAATGTACTCTGATGTAAAAAAATTTACACATAAACACTGTTATAGATTAAAACATTTTGTCTTTTTCCTTTCTGCATGTTTCCATTTTGGATATGTTTCTTATTATGACTAGAAAATTATGCTTGATTCCCTTTATATTCTTTTCCTATTATTACTGTGTTTGGCCTCTCAATGGCATAATACTTACTTGAGTGATTCACAATGATTTTAATTCTTCACTACATGATTCCATTAATAGTTATTTACTTGAAAGTGACGTTTTGTTTTGTGAGTGAAAAAGTTTGTGAAATGAGCAGAGCGAATTGAACAATTTCACGAACAAAATAAAATCACTTTTAACACAAATACCATACAATGTTTTTTGTACAACTGCCCTGTTTTGATAATGAAATGGGCGAATTTGCAATGACAATACACTTCAAAATGCATTTTAATATTCAAATAATCAAAAGGTAGTTGTGAATGGCAAATGTTGCCAACGTTATGATCACTAACAAATGAGAAAAGACGCTGTCATTTGATTTTCGTTCCTGTCAAATTTGCGTCTTGGGTTTTTAACTGCTTAATATGTTTGTCGAGAGTCGAATTATTAATAAAAGTGACGATTTGGTTGTTCCTCTGGATATTGAAGAGTCTGCAAGAAGAGCAAATTTGGAACTCCTACCGAAAAAATCTGTTCAGCAGTACGATATTGCATATAACAATTTCCTGAAGTGGTGTAAATTGGAAAATGTAGAAGGGAATTTCAGTGAAACTGTTTTCCTGGCATACTTTGAGGGAAAATCAAAAATATGGAGTTCATCAACTTTGTGGAGCAACTTTTCAATGATAAAGTCAAGCGCCCTTGTTAAAAATGGTGTGGATGTTAGTGAATATTTTAAGGCAATAGCATATTTAAAACGGAAAAGTGAAGGTTATCGTCCCAAAAAAATCGAAAATTCTCACTCGTGAACAAGTTGAAAAGTTTATAAAGGAGGCACCAGATGAGAAATACTTGATGGTTAAGGTTCCAACTATTTTCGGATTATTTGGAGCCCGTCGGCGTGAAGAATTGTGTAATTTATATCTGTGGAAGACATCGAAATAACAAACAAATCATTGGTTATACAACTTCCCAATACAAAAACGAAAGTCAGTCGTTCTTTCAATATTATTTGGAAGTATTGTATTGTATTGTATTTTCCATGCATTCTGGGTTTCCGTTAAACCCCTCATAAGCTACTTAAAGCTTGTGCGAGTTAGAATCATGGGTGTGTTCTGTGTAGGCTTAAGTATGTAGACTATTTTCATAAGTACTTTGCACTGCGCCCTTCTGTCATCAAACATCGTCGTTTTTTCCTGAAATACATGAATAATAAATGCACTGCCAATCCAGTTGGTATTAATACATTTGGGAAAATTCCATCTATTGTTGCCGAATTCCTCAAACTGCCAGAACCGGAGCAATATACAGGACACTGTTTTCGAAGATCCTCCGCTTCATTGATAGCAGAATCAGGAGCAAATATCACGGATATAAAAAAAACATGATGGATGGAAGTCTACGACGGTAGCCAAGGGCTATGTTGATCATTCCATTGCATATAGAAATGTCATTGCTGAAAAAATTTTCCCAACCTCAACAGATTTTCGATCATCATCATCCAATATTGTACTTCCGGTTTCTACAAGTACTGATGGTGCTGAGGATTCTAATAATGAGTTGCGAAGCTCCCTAACGTCACAAGACATTAATGATAGTAATTTTTCTAGTTTTACGAGTAATGATTTTTAAATATTGAAATTTGCAATTGCTGAGTTTTTCTCATCTGATTTCATCATAAGAAAATGGAGTGCTGAAAATATTTTTAACAATAATGTTAAAAATGCACGTGAACAATCAATTTTAACATTGTGTGCCGTCATTTAAAGTGTCACTTTTAATGGCAGTTATAGAAAAAACAGTTTAATGTATGTATTTTGTAGATCTCTCAAAACTTATTATCCCGTAAGATTAACCCGCTAAATGGTCCATACATGAGTCAAAAATTATACTGGAGACTCAGAAATGAATAGAATGACTTGAGGGCCATTTGACAAGAACAAACCACCCTCCAGATAAATAATGAAGACCCTGAGGTGCTCATTCCAATAATGCTAGAATCCCATGATTTTTTAATTTGTAAATAATCTGGATAGTGCATAAATTCCTATGAATAAGAATAACTATCCAGATAAACCCTCGTCAAATTTTCTATTTTGAAATTGTAAATGAAGAATAAATTATTACACGTGACAGATAAAGAATACGTACATACTCTGTTTTATTTACTCACATAGTAAAAGAATTTTTTAGAATTAGAGATTCTGTTGGTATCTTACAATTATGAGTACTTGGTTGTTCAAAGTTATATTGGCAACTCAGTTAACATAGTTTCTCTTGTGCTAGATTTGTGATGCTTTGAGCGGTTAATTTTTTTTATTCCATGTGGTCCTCATAATTTTTAACAACGGAAGAAAAATTAGCTCAGCAATTTTCGAAAAATTGTATTTCAATGACTGAAAAAAATTTGCTACAAATGTTGTGAGTTGTGCCATTCGAATTTTTTTCCGAATGTCTGTTTAATTTTCTGGAAAATCTAATTTAAAAAAATATATCCCAGAACTTTGGTTTTTTCTTCTCACGAATGAATGTAAAAAATCGTACTACATTTTCGCTGTCTTGTTCCGTGAATATTTTCACGAAAATTCCTCAGATTTCTCGGAAAATTACGGAAACGTAAAAATGTCAGCCCAGTACTTTTTTTTTCCCGACGAAAATGATTCTATATGATCGTGCCGCAATTGTGCCAACTTATGCCAGTCTTACGTCACGTATTCCACTAAATTGGAATAGCTCGCTATCCAAAATGTAAAATAGAAATGAAAATTCATTCTTCAGAACACTTGTTAACAATTTGCAATGAAATTCCTCAGAAAATCATCGTCAATAACAGGGTTTTATCAGAGTAATGAGAATCGTGACAAAATCTAATTGCTTTGTCTTGATCTTTATTTTTTTTGTTGGAATTGAATTCTTTTTCCTAAAATTGAAATTTTTTTTCACTATCAGATTTTATAAGGAAAAAAGAATATTATTTCTCTCTCTCACAACAATTTATTCAAGGTTGTTATGACTTTTTAATAATCAGTTTTTTTCACATCAGTTGGTTCAATTTGTTTCCCATGAACCAACGAAGAGAATGATCCTGAAAAAAGAAAATTGGAAGAAAAGACAACAAGGGATATCCACTGATCATATATTTCATGTTATATACATTTAGTCGTTTGATTGACTCAGACCATTTATGTAATAGAAAAATAACTTATATAATGTATAATAGATAATAAGTATAATACAGATAAGTATGTACAACAAAACAATAAAACAAACTTTTTGCAGAGGAAATCTCCGCCAATAAAAATTGTCAGTTCGTTCAATCTCCAGGAGAAATTGTAGAAAATCATTTTAGTTACAATATAAAATTTAACAGCGAAGATTCCTGATAATATCGACAAATGAGCGCATTTTCATAGGAAGCTAGCTAACAATAACTACTTTGTTATATAATAATGGCCCAAAACATGACGAAGAGTTTAAAGTTTTTTGAGAGAACTCGACACAAACATTTCATTCTCATTATTTTTGGTTTGGACGTTCTATGAGGTCGAAATTATTTACAATAGCATAAAATGTACAATGTTTCGATTATTCATCATTTCTACATGAAATTAATAAATTAATAGGTTACTCGAAATAACACAGTCATAAATTTTTTCCACGAAGAATTGATGATTTTCTGATCACAAAAATCACCACTTGGACATCAATTATTCGTGAAATTTCATCCATTTTATAAATTCAAAAGTCATTGAGGGAAAAAACGGAGAAAAACTGTGTAATGTTCAAATTTAACTTTATATATTTTGTTTTTGAAATTTGATTTCCTCTCGACTATTCAGATAACTTATTCATATTCAGTCAAATAACAAAATATTCCTTTTTCTTCGTTGTTTCTCACTTACAATTCTTTGACAGTCCTTGACACTGCTTGAAGATGTCTCACGATGAGGAATTAGACTAGTTTTTATACACTTATTACATTTATCCAGTATCTTCTTCGAACTGAAACTTCACATCACCCAATTTTCAGTCACTTAGTCACTTAGGAACTTACTCGATCTGTCCTGGTGATGTTTTGATACCGTCTGAACTATGACGTCAAACTTGAACCTCGTTTCGACCTTTTTTTTCATCTTCACTGAAAAAACTTGAAACCGATCCTTGGAACGCTACATTTGGATGGTTGGATCTCTCGATGTCGGACATGTCAGGGTGCGCAACCATCACTGGATAAAAATCTGCAACAAGAAAAAAAAATTAAATATTAATTCCTCATGGAGTTAATTCTAGTAGCAGGTTAAAAAGAAACAGCTTCAAACTTAAAATAAAGTGCTCCATATGAGTTGGGGATATAAATGGTGGTATACAGGGTGGTTAAGAAAAATCGAGTCAAATAACGAAATTTTATTCCCAGAGAATTCAAGCATTTTAAGACTATCAATACAATGTATGACCTCCACGGGCATCAATAACAGCTTGACATCTTCTTTGCATACTATACACGAGGTTGTTGAACATTTCTTGAGGGATTTGGTTCCATTAACGGGGCAGAAGCTCTCTCAGATCATTTAAGGATTCTGGGGTAGGTTGATGATTATCTAATCTTCTTTGGAGCATATCCCATGCATGTTCTATGCATTTCAAATCTGTTGGTGAGTGCGGAGGTATTGGTGAATGTGGAATACCAAGCTCCTCGCGCGCCAAGCGTTATCGTCTAGAAATTAAAAAGTTGACAAGAACATTCATGAAGCATACGCAGAGAACGAAACTTCAGAAAAGATGCGACCAGATGGACGAAATGTCTCATACTGATTATTATTGGATGGATTCAAGTTGTTTTTGAGTTTTGAATGAATTTACGTCTCGAAGATGACATACTTTTCAAAACGATTGAATACGATTAACCTAACTCTTGGGGAGCAGTATAACTTGAAGATAATGAACAGCAGTTCATCGATTAGGTAAAAATAAAATTACTCCTTTTTTTTCAAGTCGGTGAAGTTATGATTCATCCCACGAGCGGAACACCGTACTCAGCAACTATATAAATGCGGAGCTTATCCCGGAAAAATTCTCTTGATGAAGAGGACAATCATTCTCTCTCACCATTCGTCCTTTTTCGCGAGTCTAGTTGTAATAAGGCTAATGGAAGAAACGTATATACTGCCATCCATTCAGAATAACAACAGAAATAACAGGAAGTCAAAAAGGAAGTAAACAAAGCCATAATGTACCGCAGAGCTATGTATTCTCATGTAGTCTTTATAGGCGTACCTATAAGATATCAGCTCATTCACTCTGCCATCAATGCTTTGACGGTTCCGTTAAGGTTAACGAGAATAGAATATTATTATGTTTGATACTCCAAGCTCGAGGTTTATTCAACCCAAGACACGGTAATTGATTTTGAGAAATCGAGAGTGAGTCGTTCTTGGAAAGAATGCGAAAAATTGCACAAATTTTATTCACTTGCAGCTTACGCACATATCTGCAATTTTTAATTGTCCAAAATTGTTATAACATGAGAATCCATCTCTTTTAACAATAGATTTTTGAGGAAAAGATGTTGTCATTTGAAATAACTTTCATCATGAGCTATGTCACCCCACTAAAGTTTTTCAAAGACCAGATTCTCCGCCTGAACCTTCGAAAGCATTAAGCAGAAATTTAAATCTGTGAGTCTTTTGAACAAAGTCGCATTCAGCAAAAGTAAATTTTAACAAGAACGAAAGAGCTGTATGAGGGTCAGGAAAATTGATGACAAGCGATAGAAAGAAATGAAAAACAATCGTTTTCCCATCGACCCTAACACCACGAGAGTGGAACTGAAGAACTATCGAAATCACTGTCGAACTTTTTAGGCAATTGTGCCACGATTTCCTGATAAATTGAACAAAATAAGCCCTTGGAAATCAATCCACCGCCAGTGTTGAGCTGCACCTCAGGAGTCCGAGTTGAACAAAGATTGATCTCCTGAAATAAAATCCGGGAAAAGATTTGGGGATAGACGGCTAGAGAGGAAGGCCGGTCATTAAAGGTTAACGACACAACATAAAATCGAAGAGAACATAGTGTACTCGATAACACTCAATTAGTTTATTGCTCTCGAAATTTCACAAGCTTTGTTGAGATGTCTCTAGCATTGAAGAAACCGTGAAAAAAACGCAGTATCTGTAGAAGTATGTGAAAGACGAAAATTATTTGTTGAAATTTCGTTCTTGCAAGAAGAGCATCGATGAAAAACACAGATTTTAATATGTTTCGAAAAAAAAAATTAAGAAAAATCGAATTTGCATAAAAAAGTTGAAAAGGAACTCTTCCCTGGACGATCACAATATTATCGTATTCAATTGTTTTGAAAAGTATGTAATCTTCGAGAAAATCACTGTTGAATCATTTAAAACTCAATCAGAAACCACTCGATTCGATCAAATAAAAGTCAGTAAGAGACATTTCGTCAATCTGGTTGCCTTTTTTCTGAGGTTTGGTTCTTTGCATATGCTTCATGAATGTTCTCATTTTGAAATGTTTTGAGTCAGTTTATCAACGGCTTCGATTTGAAACGAGTTTTCTGAAAATCCTCCGCACTCGCCAGATTTGAATTGCATAGAACATGCATTGGATATTCTCCAAAAAAGAATTGATAATCATCAACGTACCCCAGAATTCTTAAATGATCTGAAAGAGCTTCTCAAGAAATGTTCAACAACCTCGGGTGTAGTATGCAAAGAATATGTCAAGCTGTTATTGATACCCGTGGAGGCCATACATTGTATTGATATAGTCTGAAAATGCTTGAATTCTTTGGGATTGAAACCCTGTATACGCTGCAAACCTACAGGCTAAAATTAATTTTATTTCCTGCAACTTGAATTCATATTAATACGAATTTTCGTCACAAAATCTTATTTAAAGAATATCTCTAACTTATGTGGGGCAGTTCATATATGATAATGGTGTATAGATTATTTCAAAATGATTATAATCTCAAGTGGTAATGTTTTCATAAGGCTAGCAGTGCTCTTTAACGAGTTGCAGGATTATACGGTGTCAAGTTTGGACCAAGGCCCGATCACAATCTGAACATTGTATACGTACATATTTCATGCCATTCGAGCTGATATTACAGGAGTTTATTTCGGTATCCCTGGCAAAGAATCAGGAAGGCACCATAAATCAAACCGAATAACGATAACATGCCATAATGCAGAAAACTAATGGCTTTGTAATAGTATAAAATATTGTCGTTATTATAAATCGGGGCAACTATTTAATCTCGATTAGCATGCGATGTTTCGCCTCGTTTGCATTCTACAAATATCCAGGACATTCCACTGATCGATAGTTCAGTTCCTTCATTTCCACACGGAAGTTTCAATACGGAATAACACGATGAAAACATTCGTAGAAAATCCGCGTTGAGACATGAGGATTTGGCAGATTTTCGTGCGATCAAACGACTCATTTCACGAAAAAATGCAGCAGACAAGAACATTTACACAATCATTTCCAAAAAATAAAAATTAATAGAGGTCCCCTAAATTTTCTGCCAGATTCTCCTATTTAATTTTATTGCATAAACTCTGCGTAAAAAAATTAACGCACATTCTGAAAATCTCAATTTTAATGAAAGTTAACTCTACATTGACTTTATAACTTATTTTTTATGTTCTCTCGGGAAGAAAAATTCAGGATTTCACCGAATCTTTGTGAAAGAAGAGAAATCAACAATTTTCAAACTACTGAAATGCCGATAAGTGATTTAATACTTGGTATTTCCACCCCTTGCGTTAATTACAGCTCGGCAACGACGGTTCATAATCAAAATGAGTGATCTTAAAATGTTTTGATCTAATCCTTTCGAGATTTCTTCGAATTGGATTCCTAAGTCATTATAAGAGTAGCTGGATGATTTTCTGAACTTCTCAGCCTTCTATTGAGGTTGTCCCAAATCTGCTCAATCTGATTGAGATCTGGACTTCTTGCTGGCCATTCCATTCGAGAGACTTCAACCTCTTCAAGGTAATCCTGAACGATGCGCGCACGATGGGGTCTGGCATTATCGTCCATAAAAATGAAATTTTCACCAATGTATGGGGCAAATGGCACTACATGCTCTTGAAGAATGTTTCTTATATACTTATCGGCATTCATAGCTCCATTATCAACGACCACTAGGTCTGTGCATCCCATGAGTTTGCTCAAGCTGATTTTGAAGGAGGCTAGCGGTTGCAAACCGTTGTCTCAACGAAGAAACTCTCAAGTAACGTTCTTGATTGGCAGTTGTTACCCGTGGTCTACCCTGTCCTGGTCTTCGGACATTCATACCTGTCTCCCTGAATCGCTGCTACATTCTGGACACACTAGTATGGGAAACTCCAAACCTTGTGTATGTCCACCCTTCTTCTCGCAAAACTACTGCTTGGGCACATTCCTCTTGGGTCAAATTGCATGTTTCGCGTTGCATAGCGATCGAGTGTAGAAAATCAAATGAAAAAAAAACTATTGATCACTAGAATTGTTCGATAACAACTGATTTTAGAACGGAGCCAATACATTCCAAATCTGATAATAGCATCTTTTTTATTCCTGCTGGGAAAAAACATCTGTATTGAAGATTAACGTAGAAAGTGGATAACATATGCATGCATAATTCTGATAAAAATGATTATCATTGAGAACACCTTCAGTTGTAGAATAAATTTGAGATTTCCATAATGTGCGTGAATTTTTTTGCGCAGTGTAATTTACAAAATATCAAGTTTTAGAAAAAATCAAGCTTCCCCATGAAATAATAAATTTTAAGAAATAAAAATACGCCCAAAAAGGTGTCTTAAAGGGGACGTCTAACGTACCATCGACCGTGGATCACCCTGTATAATACGCAACAAATTTCTGGGATATCGACATAAAACCCTGTATTATGAAAATTAATGAACCATCTTCCAAAATATGAAAGATAAGGATACCAAGCTTCTACAGTGTATCTATTAATTACTCTTACGAAATTGAAGCTTGTATCAGTGTAAGACAGACATTCAACTCAATCATAACCGTGACAAATATTGAATGAAGTCCGCAGGAATAAACTGAATTGTCTTGATCAAAAACAACCTAAAACAAGAAAAAAAAGTACCAACCTGTGCATCCAGAGTAATCGTCTATCAGCTTTTTGCTCCTAACAGTAGAAGACCCAGTTATCATGTTCTCAATCGACATTCCCGATCGCCTCCTGCACCTCCAGAACAATATGAAGAGCACAACAGAGAACAACAATATCGCCGCACAACTACCCATCACTAACTCTGCGTTGTACCATTTAGATTTGGAGTTATCACCATGCGCTGCACTGACAAGAACCGATAACAAAGGAGAGTTAAAATCGTCTTCTTCAGGCATCTCATCGGCCATCATACTGAGATCTTCTTGGCTTTCTGTAGAAACTTTGAGAGCACGTCCAGTATCTAAGTCCATCATTTCGGATTTGAGGTTTTCTACTCCTGGTATTCTGGAGACTAACTCGACTTGGATGTGGTAGATGGTATCAGGCCAAAGGGAGAGTGTAACACAGGTAGAATCAGTGAAGAGGTTGCCTTTTAGACCTCCACCATCGACTTCCCAGGTGACCAAATACACACCACGAGCTGCCTTAGGTTCCCAAGCAATCTCCCCAATCACCAAAACCTTCTGGTGGATCAAAGACACCTCGCGAAGTACCCAAGGAGTATCAACGTCATTCAAGGTACTCCTCATGGTTGTAGCTTTGATCTCAGTGTTGATAGTCTTCTTCTTCTTCTTATTCTCCTTCACGCTAGCTTCATCGGGGCTGTAGATGGTGACCAAACCTTGAGGATCAACCACTAGGACTCTGAGCATGGATCCACCTTGATCTGAGTTGACAGGTACACGAGTTGTAAGGTCTAGGGTTTGTATGATTTGTCTCCAAGGACCAGCGAGGGCTTTGCGCATGACCACGTAGACTAATGGTGTTTTCTCATCGATTGAGGAGGGTCTTGGCCAACGGGCGTGAGCTCCGGAAACCTTGATGACCCCTTCACCTTTCGTATGGATCACTGGCTGGGTCTGCTGGACCCTCAGAGAGGCTTCAGCGTGGAAACGGCAAGCTTCTTGGCAACCAGGGAACTGAAATAGGAAGAACTTATTAAATTATTGATTTTCACAGATGAAAATTTGGATTTTGTTGGATATATCCAAGCGGTATCATTTGAGTTCCAGAATTTAGGTTAGTGTTGGTGATTTGTGGCATTTTTAAGTTTGATTCAATAGACCGGAATATGTTTGAACTTAGTGCTGTTTTTATTTATTGTTGATTCAGTCGTTTGCAATTGGATATGGTTAGAAAATTGATCAAGACTCCTCTAACTAACTACAAGGGAAAGAGAGGCTAGTTTTTCATGGATTCAACAGATATTTCTGGAAATATTTATTGTGTATCGCCAGTTTCTCACATCATTTACGTATTCACAGTGTTTTGGTTAATATTTACTAGAGTCCTAGGGTAATAGTCCTTCAATATAGGAAGTTATTTCGACTAAAAAATGCACAGGAGATAAAATATAGTATATAACATTACTAGGAAGATAAGAGGGTTGTTAATGGCGAATGGAGGATATAACCTCCTTGAGCCAGTAAAACCCGTTACCTTGCGTGTATTGTTTCGTATTTTATTTGTTTCTCATTTATAAAAAGGTTAGATAAATTCCAAAAAAATCTCAACAATTTGTCGCAAATGTCGTAAGCTATGAAAGCGTTGCCATGAACATGTCTGTTTATTTTTCTTTACATTTGTTTTGGCGAAAGCGAAAATGAATGTACCAAAAGAAATTATCAAGGCAGCCAGCAGTGTTGCATCAAGTTTATTACCTGCAAAAGCAGCTTCAAGGTACGAGCGAGAATACGACGACTTCAAAAAGTGGCAAAACAAAAAAAAAGAGTGATTGGGGTAACTGAAGATGTTTTGTTGGTCTACTTGAATCAACTATCAGCTAGATTCAGCCCTAATACTTTATGGGCAAAATGGTCTATGCTGAAAAGCTGCTTGGAAATGAAAGAAAATGCCCCTGTGCGCAGGTTTGTTTTCCTTAAAAAATTTATTGAAAAATATGACGTTTAGTTGTCATTTGCAGATTTCGAAAGGTAATGGGCTGAACAATTTCTTTTACATGCTCCTGATGACCAGTGGTTGATGGCGAAAATTGTAACAATATTTGGGATTTTTGGATATTGTCGATGTGACGAAATTCTCTCCTTTAACATGAATGATGTAGAAGATATGAAAAAATACGTTATTGTGACATTGTGGCAAACAAAAATTTAACAACAAGAAGATTCACCATAACCGATGATGGCTGCAGCTTCAAGCCCTGCATGTTATACAGAAAATATGTAAATCTTTGGCCTCCTGGAACAGAAAGTCTAAGACATGGAAAGTGCATTTTCCTTACTGCTGGCCAGCACACTATTGGTGGTGTCCCAAAGCAAATAGCGAAATATTTAGGTTTAAAAGACCCATTGTTATACACCGGCCACTCTTTTCGCAGAACAGGAGCCACTATGGTTGCGGATTCGGGTGGAGATATTTTAGCACTAAGGCGTGCAGGAGGGTGGAAGAGCACCGAAATTGCGATGAGTTATGTCGATGATTCGGTCAACAAAAAAATCGAAATGTCTAGCAAATTATTTGGTAGTAAGGAGAGTACAAATGTTTTGCAAGTTAACTGTCAGTTTTACAAGTTAGTGACTTGATAAAATAAACTTTCTTGATTAATATTGTGTTTTTAGCAACTGACGTTTACAAATGGGAAACAAATGAATCAATTTTCAAATTTATACTAGAACGATGCCATTTCGATATATCAAACTGTTGTATCGTTCAAGGAAGATACGAAATCATTTAACTTAAAAATGCTTAGAAGACAAGAAAATAAATTTTCAAATTTTTTGATATGAATCGTTCTAGGGAGACTGATCATAATGATCAGTCCTTCACTATACGAAATCATTTTACCTACACATGCTGATATACCTTGCATTGTTTGAACCTTGCATGGAAATAACTTTTTGCCTTTCTTAAATAACCTCAGAAATTTCATCAAGTGACCATCTTATTTCACTCATAAATGAAAAGGTAATCGAGTTTGAGATAATTTATCAATATCTATGGAAATATAGGTGTTCGAAACATAAATGTTCGAAGGAATAAGGACCTCCCTTACCGACATAATTCCGCTTTTAAGATCCCACGGAAAGTAAAACCGTAATGTGGTGAGTTATATGAGTATCTCGCTCTTAGGAGATGCTTTAAATATACGAGCCCGCTAATTGAAAAACCTTTTCCTCGAACTTGCAGCGAGGAATCCCTAAAACGATAATAAATAATGGGGGGGTAATTTCGAGTAGTAATTCAACAATGGGGTAATTATTATTCAGCATGTAATTTACATGCGCTGGAGCGTCGCAAAAATAACCATGTTCAGTAATTCCAGAAACTTAAACCGGTATAATTACGTTGGTACACCTGAACTCAATTAGATGCGCGGGTACGGCAGGGGGGGGCAGCCCCCCATAAAAGCACGATGGGCTGGCACAACGTCGGTTTTAATATTTGAAACGCAGAGAGCGGAGTTATTAAATGGAAAAGAAGGATAGAAGGGCTTCGGAGAAACTGATACGAACTACCATGAAACTATATGAGATGTGAGATTGAAAACGCGGGGTCCGCCTGCATGATACGAGGCTAACACGGGAAATCGCAGTTTTATGGAATATTGGATTCTGGCCGGAGGAAATGGTTTCTAATTTTGTGGGTGCTCGGCAGCTAGAGCGTCGGCAATAACCTTTTTCGCGCAGATTTTCGTCGACACGTTTCGTTTTCATGACGGGGAAATTCATCTGAATCCGACTGATTTTGAATAACCTTATAATAACAGAACGAACATAGCAGGGTGTTTGAAAAAATAGATCCCGGTTCTGGGATAGGTAGATGACTGAGAAATAATTGGATTTTTCTCAGTGAAAAATATATATTGAAGATAAAAGGTGCTGAAGAAAAAAAAATTCAAATTTTATACGTTTTAAAAATTCTGTTGTATCAACTGGGAACATTGTAATGAAATTTCATAGGAATATGTTTTGGGAGATTAATTTGTTTCTGTATCTGACTATCATCAGAGGGAGCTACTTACACGACTCGTACCAAGTAATATTGAACGTAACTTTTTTAAAAGGTAAAAATCGATAATGTGTACCTATTTCGAGATATTTTGATGTGAAAACTATGAAGTAATATCTGATGCTGGTATAAAGTGATGATGAAATGATTAATTATTATTAATATTGAACAATATGGATTTTGTCAATTTAAAACTTTTCGTGAGACACAAGCTTAAAATATCGTAATAATATTCTCTTCTGTGGCAAATTTGCGAGTAAATCTGTTCATTCTGTCAGATCTTATTGAACTGAATCGTGCGAGAAAATCTCAGTTTTGCACAGTTTTCATGGTTTTATTCAATCATATAATGTTGGCCTCCTGTTACAGATTTATTTATTATCGAAAAATCATCTCAATATTCAATTTGAAAAGTTCAGTGGGCTTTTTGTTCGTCGATTTTTTTTTCTAATGGTGTACCGCATACCATATGGTGAATGTTATCAGAAAATGCAAAAAAAAAGAAAAAAAAGAATCACAATGGCCAACCCTTAGTTACAGATGTGAAACTGGATGTAAAACGCACAAAATTTACACGCGAAAATCGTAAATTTGATGTTACATCGATAAACAAACAAAATTCATAAAACATGAGTATCGTAAAAAATATTAGAAAATCGTTTTTATGAATATTAAAGATTGGATTTGAAGGTGGTTTCATCCAAAAACAGGACTGAGAACCTTATTGAAAAAGCATATATTTGAATTCAGACATTCTGGAATTTTTCAACATGGCAGAGAAGAATTGATAACATTTTTCAATCATTTCAATAATAAAGGACCCACAATAAAATTCACAATGGAGTTGGAACAAAATAATGTACTTTCCTCCTTAAATGTTTCGATAAGAAAATTTCCAAATCATTTCGAAACAAGTGCGTGTTCAGAAAAAAGACACATACAAATCGATATCTGAATTTTTATTCTAATCATCAAATGTTGTGTTGAAACAGGTATTATGAAAACACTTTATGATAGAGCTCAATTAATTTCATCGACAACTGAAATACGAAATGACGAAATTCATTCCATTAAAAATATTGTTGAGGATGATAAATATCCAACGAATTTCATAGAAAAAACTATTTCAAATTTAGAGAGAACAATTCTGCGTCAAAACGATAATAACAATCAGGAACCGAGAACAAACCGTCAAAAACAACCGGTTTTAATAAATTCGATTCCTTATGTTCATGGACTCAGAAAAAACTAAAAGAATTGGTTCTAAAATTCAACATAAGAACTGTTTTCAAAACAAAAAATGATTTACGATTTATATTAACAAAAACTAAACCTTTGAATGAGAACCAAAATTCAAGAAATTGTATTTACAATATTCCCTGTATTTGTGGGAAATCTTATACACAGAAGAAACATTAAGACCCTTAGAAATTAGAAAGCGTGAAATTAAGAATAACATAAAAAAGAGAGATATTGGTAGATCGCAGATAGCAGATCATGTGTGCTCCATACCGGCAATCACATGATGGATTGGAATGGAAAAAAGTTCTAATGACGGAACCTGATAATTATAAAAAAAATCAAGTAGTCAGCTTGTATTTTGTTGGATGAGGCTGATAATCTCGCAAATCGTTCAATAGGAATAGATCGAATTTAGATGGATTCATTGATAAAAGAACTGGTTTCAAGAATTTTGAAATAAAATAACGACATCATCAGCTAGTAATCAATATTAATCTATGTTCATCATATATTGACAAATGTCAATTAAAAAATTAAAATATTGTCACGATTCTACGAAGTTGTATTGAAAATAGAAATTGTCTGACGAAGGAGTCTGATTTAGACTCCGAAACGTTACGCTTCAGAGTTCAAAGTGTATTCTTTTTGTTCATTGTTAGTCAACAATTTCTTCTTGTAAAGTTTTGACCCCTGACAAATAAGTGCTCAAATTTTTAAGCAGGGGCCTTTCTTCTATCATTCAAGAAATTTTTCTAATTGTTTCTTGTTTCAGAGAATATGTTTCTTGGAGTTTTCACATAAATTTTAAGGTTATATTGTTCTATTGTCTTCCTTCTCCAATTATTTTTTTTCACCTTTTTTATTCTTCAATGTCTTCAGCATTGGTCAATAAACCAAAAGCCAAATAAGTCTTAATAGTGATCCTTCCTCTCACTCAACATATCATAAGTCATACGGCAAAGCTGGCCATGCTTTCAACCCCAGATCCAATGGCAACCTACCCTCATCCCAGCAATATAAAATTATACGAATTAGCCCCAGACCTGTTCAAATCCCGAGAGAATTTATATGAAGAACCAAGGCTCCCTAC
Source organism: Hippodamia convergens (assembly GCA_038502775.1). Taxonomy (NCBI): domain Eukaryota; kingdom Metazoa; phylum Arthropoda; class Insecta; order Coleoptera; family Coccinellidae; genus Hippodamia; species Hippodamia convergens. The sequence continues at coordinate 382,978 of CM076614.1, forward strand.
CCAAGAGCTTCGTAGGAGGGTAAATTGGATGCGTTGCTTCTTTTGTTAGCCGTCGTTATTTATGGAGTAGACGAAACTAATGAAACTGCCAAGAAAACTTCGATATATATCGCTTCGGTAATTGAACGGAATACCTTGCATGCATAAGAGTATTTGTTACAGAATCTCCGAGTAAATAGCTCGGCTATTTATTTTCTTAAATCAGGGCCAACAAATGAGGTGGATATAAAATGCTTCGCTTTGTGAAACGTGCGAAACACTGGGAACGAAGAAGATATATTCATGGGTTCTGCTTGTCGCGAGAGGATTCATTTAGCGGTGAGAATTTTCCTGAATCTTGGTCAGCTATTTCCAAGACTTGATGGGATAGTTTTGAAGGAGACCAAATAGGCCCAGCCGAGGACCCAGCAAATTAGCTTCAAAAAATTGATGAAGTTCAGGAAACTGTTTTAATCATTCTCTTAGGTCTTTAATAAGAGAAGTTTGAGCTTTGCCCCAATTTACCAGTGGAGCGTATAACGTCACGTTCGAAAAACCTCGAAATTTCAAGGCTATTTTAGGTTTTACTCGAATAGCTCCTAAACTGAGCACTTTATCAAAAACTTTGTGATATTTGAAATTGTTAAGCATTAAATTTTGCTTCTAAAAAATACTACGACATTTTATTTGGACCAGTAGTTTTATAGAAATCATACGTCGAAATATGACAAATTTTTACACTTTTCGAAAAAACATATTTTTTCACTAAAAACGTAAAATATTCATGAAACTACGAACTTTAGAGAGAAATGTCATAGGATAAGAGTTGTTGGCCATCATATTGTGATAAAAACGTACGATAAACTCCAGTACGATGCTATGCAAAAAAGAGGATTGGGAGCGAGAATACATCGAACAAAATTTCAAAGAAAATACTCTCAAATGGCATACAGATAGTTCTAAAATCAACACGGGAGCTGGCGCTGGGGTTCACGGGCCAAAGCCAAGTGTGCACTATCGTTAGGCTCCTGTGTGAGTGTTCTGCAAGCAGAAATATTAGCAATCGAAAGATGTCTAGACATTAATCTAGAGAGAAACTATCAGAATTGCGACATAGCTATTCACTCAGATAGTCAAGCTGCTATTAAAGCACTGAATTCCTATGTCATCGACTCAAAGTCGACATGGGAATGCCGGAGCAAACTCAATGAGGTAGGCAAGAAAAATAAGGTCTCTTTGATCTGGGTTCCAGGTCATTCGGGAATCACAGGTAACGAAGAGGCCAATAAACTTGCCAGAGAGGGCGCTCGGAAACCACATACTGAACCAGAACATTTTTGTGGTATAGCAAAATGTACATATAAGAAGGAGTTTCTGGAGAAGGAGAAAACTGAAAGAGAAACACTCTGGCAGAATCACTTGGATCACTCCAAGAAGTTCTTTCGGAATTTTGAAACTGCAAGATCCAAAAAATATTTGGATCTCAGTAAGAACCAACTACACCTCCTCACTGGCTTTCTTACAGGGCATTGTCGCCTCAGAAAGCACTTGCTGAGAATGGGCGTATCGGACACTGACGAGTGTAGATTCTGTGGGGAGGAAGAAGAAACTCCTATTCACCTAGTCACATAATGCTTTGGCATTGTAAGCCAAAGGAAACAATGCTTTTGTCAAGAGACCTGTAGGAGTGAGGAATTAGCCTCACTGAAGCCTTCCGAGATATTGGATTTCATAAGATCCTGGGACTGGAAGGCGAGCTGTAAAGCTTTGTCAGGGGGCACAATAGATCATCAGGTTGCAGTGGACTTTAACCCCTTTTAAACTATTAACTATTATTATTAAACTATGATAAGGCCCCAAACAAACCACGAATATGTCAGTTCCAGAACGTAGGTTTCTTATTTCTTGAGAAACCTAGGGGGGGCAACACTTTTGACGATGTGTGTATGTTGAACGAATGTACAAGGCAGATTTTTTAATCTCGGGACCAGTATTCAGGTGTTAGGACATTATACCTTCCACCGGCTCTAGAGCAGTCATTAACTGGACCAACTCATCTGAATTTCAAGACATTACTCAACGTCTATTTACCTACGTAGACTTTAAAATCGTTCAATTCCTGAAGAATCTATCATCCAACTCGAATATTTCATCATTAGAGCGTCTGGCTTTCACCGTGGACCGTTCTAATCGATATTGATGAAGAATCTGTCCAGAAATGATTTACTTAACTAATATCTGAAGAACACTGAATAAATTACGGAGACGAGAAAGAATTTTTTTTCCGGGTCGAAAACTTTTAATGGCTGTTTGGCATGATCTGTCCGCTGAAGTTCAAACCGAGAATAACATGAATATTGCAGAAGATTCGGCTGTGGAAGGTTGAAACATGCGAGAGCCTCCTTCCGGGTATTTATAAATTTTTACTCGGTTCTGGGAGGGGAGAGCTGAAACCGCAAAACTCCCAAAAACTCGGAAAGTCACTTTGTTTGATTAAATGCACGACGGGCATTAGATGGGGGCGATGCTAAAGCCAGAGTTGGTCTGCTGAGAAACAACGGGCATTTCAGAACTCGGGAATCCACTACAGTTAAACCGACAAATCTCCTCAGACATTCAAGATGGGATTTGGGGATGATTATTGAAGTGATTACTACAAATGATTCATTCTTGCATGTACCCTCAACAATTATTGTCATCTAAATTTGTACAACTGCCATTAAAAGTGACACTTTTAATGACAGCAAATAATGTTTACGTGGAAGCGTGTTAAAAATATTTTTAACATTAGTGTTAAAAATATTTTTAGCACTCCATGTTCTTATGATGAAATCAGAGGAGAAAAATTGAGCAATTGCAGATTTGTATTATCAATATTTAACAATCATTACTTATGAACGTTAATATTAATCGTTAAACTAGAACAATTACTAATATTAATTCCCTGTGACGTTAGGGAGCTTCGCAACACATTATTAGAATCCTCAGCACCATCAGTACTTGTAGAAACCGGAAGTACAATATTGGATGATGATAATCCAAAATGTGTTGAGGTTGGGAGAATTTTTTCAGCAATCACTTTTCTATATGCAATAAAATGAACAACATAGCCCTCGGCTACCGTCGTAGACTTCCATCCACCATGTTTTTTTATATCCGTAATATTTGCTCCTGATTCTGCTAGCAATGAAGCGGAGGATCTTCGAAAACAGTGTCCTGTATATTGCTTTGGTTTTTGCAGTTTGAGGAATTCGGCAACAATAGATGGAATTTTCCCAAATGTATTAATATCAACTGTATTGCCAGTGCATTTATTATTCATGTATTTAACGATGTTTAATGACAGAAGGGCGCAGTGCAAAGTACTTATGAAAGTAGTCTACTACTTCCCAATAATATTGACTTTCGTTTTTTTCATTTGCTTTATAACCAATGATTTATTTTTTATTTCCATGTCTTCCACTCATAAATTACACAATTCTTTATGCCGACAGGCTCCAAATAATCCGAAAATAGTTGCAACCTTAACCATAAAGGATTTCTCATCTGGTGCCTCCTTTATAAACTTTTCAACTTGTTCACGAGTGAGAATTTTCGATTTTTTGGGACGATATTCTTCACTTTTCTGTTTTAAATATGCTATCACCTCAAAATGCGTAGAGACATATTATTCTGTGATTCAGCCTACTTAATACTCAATAATACAAATTCAAACTATATTTTTCATGGTATCTGAATGAATCTGAGGGCGGTGTATGATACATTTCTGAAACAGGAAAAAATTGCGATTCTTTGTAAGCCTATTGGTGAAAAACAAAGTACGCTACGGGATTGCTATGAAAAAAGTGCTTCCATAATGTTTTCATTTCAACATCTAAGCACAAACAGAAACGGAGATAATGGTCAAATTTCAATGTTGGCCATAACTCGAGACAAAAGAAGATAAAGGAATGAAGTTGATAGCATTATCAATTTCTCTAAAAGAAACTATCATAACCTGTCATTCATTTTCCTCTATCTCTCACGGTTGAAAAGTTGTAGTTCAGGTATCACCAGTTTTGCCCACCCTGTACATTCAATTTTGGTGCAATATTCAGTTCTACTCAATAGGTTTGTATTTTCAGTCCACAACAAAATCATTAATAATTCCATATATATGCCATTCACATGCTTTTCATAATGTATGAAAAATATCCAAGTTCTAGATCATGAAGAATCTACAAATATTCGTAATCTTCATTAATTCTACTCAATTCACAAGTCAGTTCAAGTCACTGCGATCATGTGCATTCTTATAGATATAATTTTCAATACATTTTTATAATTCACATAGATTTTCAGGCATTTCTAGATTTTTCATAAAGAAATGGCGATGTCTTTCTCTCTGGTAAAGAAAAATGATTTATCATTTACTCATGCTCATCTCATTATTATAATCAGTTGATTTCATTTCTCTACTCTTTCTCTCTTATAACCTATTGCCGATTACTGTTCTCGGGTTTCAGATGTCAATTCACCCTGAATCTAGTTGATATTCTGCAGAACACCATGTGAACTGCTTTGAAATGGTTTAACGGTCAATTATAATACACATGAAACTGGTTGACAGCCTCTCGTCTAGGATGAGTATGATCTACGCATTTCAAGTCTGATCTCTCAAGTTCATTAATCTGATTCTACTTACAACTTCGATATCAATATCAATGAACGCGAGAAAAAAGCAATCATGCGTCCGTGATATACATCAGCATCCCAAATTCTTCTCTCACTTATCTCTAATCCCAGTTTTCGTCATTTTCGTTCATAACAAACGATACGGGGTAACCTCCCGGATCGTCTGGATATAGATACTGCGAGATCATTACGATGACAATTCTTCAATCCGTTAGGATTTAAATGAGCCCGCTACGGAACCGTCTGCTCGCACAATGTGCCCCATTATGTTCGGGTGGTAACGCACCAAAACCGATCCGAATCACAATGAGTTTAATTTATTTCTACGTATTGGACAAGGGAATCGATTATTTCTATCTGGTCGTCTGATCGATTGATTTTCAATACGGTCCTTTCTTGCCCACTGGGCACAATGATATTGTTGTTGCGTTGTGGGTGGTGGATTTAGAGTTTTCGATATAGTTTCGTTCTTTTCAATTGTGACCAGTCGAGGTTGTTCTCGATTATTACCAGATATACAGGTTGAATGTTTCAGTGAAAGATTCCTCGAAATTTAACAGTGAAGCTTTGTTACGAGATGTGAAGTCCAGAAAAAAATTTCAGTTCTCTTCAACTTCCGGTTTCACCGGAAATTATACTGATTTTCGTTTTTTGAATGTACTACCTAAATTTTTCATTGATAATCTGATTACTTCATGAATTCTATATGGTTTTCATGAACCACTCACTTATTTCTCCCAGAAAATTCCTGTAAAATCTGGACTTCATTCTAATGATTATAACTTGTATATCTCTACATGAAAATTCCTAATTTTCTACCTTCTATCAGAAGACATACCAATGCTTATCCTTCGTCAATTGAAAATCATATTGAACAAACAGAATTTTTCTATTTCAATGTCAAAGTAAGGCATGACAGAAACCTCGAGAATCATTCTTTTCAAATGAGAGTCCATTTTTTTATTGCTTAATTAGAATCAACTTTGCTAGGGACATATTTTGTGTTCTCAGTTCTGAATCTTCCACCCTTGTATATATAATAGGTTATGTGCCCAGATTAAGCGAAATACGAGGAGAACATTAAAATTGTAGACGACTCTGTTTCGATTATGTTCAGTGATGTCAGATAATATGATATGATTTTCTTTTACAAGATATTTGAGAATTGAACTATAGAATAGTATATTCTAAAACGAGTTGCAGAATGGCTCCTATTCCAACACAAATGCGAATTTCGAAAACGAGCAACGAAGGAGTGTTGGAATTGTCTTCTGCCACGAGTTTTAGACAATATTTTCTCTATTTCAGTCAAGTTTTCTGAAATTTTCGAATGAAAATTCAGATCTGTGATTCTTATATTGTATCGTGGCAGTTGGTGTGATTTGATTTGAAAATTGATAGGATCAAGGTCAGTACTGACAACCAAAAATAGAAAAATATTACTAAAATCAATGCTGTAATGAATTCATTACAGCACCACTTTCAGTACTGTAATGAACTCATTACGATACAGAAATAGAGAAAGTGTATTTCACAATTAGTGTTCTCAATCCCAATTCTTCCACCCTCATATGTTCAACAGGTAATGGGCCCAGATTACGCGAAGTACGAAGTGAACATTCTATGGTAGCGCAATCTGTGTTTTTGTGATCGGATATTTTTCAATTCAAACTGAAAGTGGAGATTTAAAAAATCAACAGAAACATTACTCTCTTTTATGATGAAAATACAGCATGATTCGTTCAATTTTGAATTAACTCATCATCTATATTGTGTTCCGATAGTAATCAATAAAGAAAGACAACAATGTCTCAATGATTCCTTCGTTGGATTTGTGAAATCAAAAAGATATTTGAAATTAGTAGGCACTCAAAAAAAAAAAAATTTGAATACAATTAGTTCTGCTTTTGATGCTGGACCTTATTAAGGTGTGAATAAAATTAGGAAGTATTGGATCCACCCTCATACATGCATTAAAATCAGACGAGATAAAAATACGAGCATTCTCAAATGAGAAAAAATATTAGACTACAGGAGTTATCCATTGAAAAATTTCATGAGAGGCATTTTTCTGAAGTTTCTTAAGTTTTTCTTTCAAATGTTTCTGAAACGAAAATCTATAACTTATGCCCTAATTCGTCAGGGGACAAATACTTCAAGAAAATTGTTTCCTAAATTTGAAAAAAAGGAAATAGTACTTCAAACTATGTCAAACTCCTTCGTGAGACAAATTTTCAAATTCATGAAACTTTTCGGAATCGTGAAAATTTTTTATTAATCAATTTTTTTTTAAGGATTTTTCCTCTCTCAAATTAGTGCTCTAGTTTCACGGAGGAGTCTTTCTTTTATTATTTCAAACAACTCTCTGATTTTTGTTTCAGAGAATGGAAAAAAATAAAAGGAACAAGTTTGTGAGGAAAACTTTTTGTTTCTTTTTCAGGTCAATGGTTCCCAGCCAAACTATGAATTATTATCATTTCATTACAAGTCCTTCGACCCATTTCCGTCGGTAGATAATGAAAATAACAGAAATCCTCCATTAGGAAACCCTTAATAGGGGTATTCATACCCAACTTCTTCAAATTATCCCAATAACCTATCTTGCCTCGTTAAAACAACACTCATTACCGTGACATGCACTATCCGAAACTCCCACAACGGTATCACGTGACACCAGAAATTCAAATGTCCGTAATCGTTCCACTAATTACTGCGCCAACAAACTAACAACATCTCGATTCACCGAAAAATAATTCGACCATTATAAACTCGGGTAATTAAGGTTCCCCATGACTTCCTGTTGTGTTTGGAGAGTCGTAAAACGTTAGAGACATAAAAATACTTACGCATATCTCTTTCTCTTCACACATGGCGCCCCACACTTGGAAGTTGGACTGAAGCAGCTCGCAGTTCTCCCAACACTGTAACAAAAAAAAAGATTAATTAGATAACAATAAGAGTACACTCTCACATAATGTTTGACGTTGATATGACCTGGTCGTTAAAAGAAATATAGAATAAACATTAGGCCTGTTCCTCTGGAGATTCGAGGATTTATAATGCAGGGGGCACATGCACATAAAATTAATAAAACGAGTTGGGCCAGTTGTAAAACGTTGGATGTAAACAGTCGACAACGTTGGAACAAGGCTGCTGTTTGGGCTCTTTATGATTCTTTTCATAATTTAAAACGGTTCTCCGGGAAGTTTTATACCGGGGATTAACACGTGATCACAAGACGGTGGAGATAAACTGCTCCACATGGGTTAGGGATATTCAATTAAACTGCAGAAAAATATAGTGTAATTTTGTGATGAAAATTCATATTAATATGATATCAAGTTGCTGGAAATAAAATTAATTTCAGTCTGACGGTCTGCAGTGTATACAGGCTGGTTAAGAAAAATAGAGTACAATAACGAAATTTTATTCCCAAAGAATCCAAGCATTTTAAGACTGTCAATACAATGTCATCAATAACAGCTTGACATCTTCTTTGCATACTACACACGAGGTTGTTGAACATTTCTTGAGTAATTTGGTTCCATAAACAGGGCAGAAGCTCTCTCAGATCATTCAAGGATTCTGGGGTAGGTTGCTGACCATCTAATCTTCTTTGGGGCATATCCCAAGCATGTTCTATGCAATTCAAATCTGGTGAGTGCCGAGGTATTGGTGATTGTGGAATACCAAGCTCCTCGCGCGCATTCTCAATTACGGCTGCACGGTGCGGTCTAGCGTTATTGTTTAGAAATTGAAAAGTTTCACCAATAGCAGCGTGAAAATTTGGCAAAACATTGTCAATGACATGGCCCCTATAGTAAAAGGCGGTCATATTCCCAAGATATATCCCGGCCCATACCATTACACTACCCCCTCGGAATGGATGATTCACCTCTCTCAAACGTCGTCTGATGGTTTCGATGGAAACTTGGACCCCATCTGCATTTTGAAGAGTATTCCGTAGCATTCTACACGTAGATGTAGGCTTTCTTCTCGCCGAAACGGTGATGAAACGATCTTGAGCAGGTGTTGCTTTTCGTCGCCCACCAAGCTTTGGTATTTCCAACACCTGAACCTATTCCAAAGTCGAGATGTCACACTTTGGCTGACTTGGAGCCTTTCCGCTACAACAACCTGAGTTAGGCCATTCTGTAGCATTCCGATAGTCCTATTAGCCTCAGCGTTTGTAAATTTACGTCTTGGCATTTTCAGAAAACTCGTTTCAAATCGAAGCCGTTGATAAACTGACTTCATTTCAAAATAAGACCATTCATGAAGCATATGCAAAGAACCAAACTTAAGAAAAAAGGCGACCAGATTGACGAAATGTCTCATACTGATGTTTATAAGATCGATTCAAGTTGTTATTGAGTTTTAAATCATTTTACAGCGATTTTCTCGAACATTACATACTTTTCTGAGCTTCAATTATTGCCCAACCTTATCTTGATCTACTGAAGATTCTGACAGGATTCTGAATGCAGAGATTTTAGGAATTGTGACTGTTGTTCCATTGAAAATGCCAAGATGATAAGATATCACGTAGTTGAATTTGATCAACATCTAAAGTGGGATGAACATATCAAATGTTTGACTAGAAGACTTAGATCCTTGATCCACAAATTTTATTGTTTGAAGGAAGTATTGAATAAAAGAGATTTGTTGAGAGTTATTGATTCACTTGTTGAATCGATGTTGAGCTATTGTATCATTGTATGGGGCAGTTGCTATGAAAATGCTATGTATCCCTTTCAGATAGCTCAAAATATTATCCTTAGAGTAATTCTGCGTAAAAACCGACTTTACCCTACTTTAAAACTATATGAAGAGGCGGATGTACTAGGTGTAAGAAAACTCTATGTTTATCAGTCAATATTATGGATCTCGAAAAGTTATAACCCACGGATGTTATGTTACAATACTAGACAAGCTGATCACATGGAGGTTCCTTTTTACAAAAAAAAATTTACACAAAAATGTATCCACTATTATACTCCAAAAATGTTCAACCTATTGCCGGGGGATATTATACCACTGGCTCCGTCCGGATCTTTTAAGGTAAGGATGAGGGAATAAATTAAGTCAAATGGTGAGACATTCATGGGAATCATGAGGCTGTTATGCAGGCGGTCAATTGGGCGTTTTCTAATTTATGTGAATTCCTTTTTTCTCTCTCTGTTCTCGATTCTTCTGCGCAGCATTTATTGCAAGAGTGTGCACACGACTTGTGATGGCGAATTGCATAATTTTTTTTTGAATCTAGAAAGATTGTCGCACACAAACCTGCAATAAAATCATTTCCTGATCCGAATCTGGAGAACCTCAATGTATCCTCTGGTTCTTACACTAACGGAACTCCAGATCCGAATTGAGACAACGCAAAGGGCTGCCCGCTAGCTGCTCGCAATTCTAACCTGCCACAGCAGACCTCATCCGCGCTGATACATTTTTTCATCGCCGGCTGGTTAGGGCCCAGTCGGAGCCGGTATCGGGTTCAACAAATTACAGTGACCGTGATCTTCGTGCAACGGTCATTACTAACGTCGATATCTCACGAATTGCCCGGCTGGCCGCGGTCGTGAGCGCTGAACGACGCGTCTGCGGGCATGACGTTTACCACCCACTAAAGATACATGCAATAAATCCATAATTCCGAAGATACCGAGACGTCGAGCGCAGATTTCGTCGTTCTCATCGCAGCAGCCCACGGGCGCAGTTAATTCGGCAGTGGGACATTCCTCTCGAATGTGGAGAGATCTCCCGCCGGTTTCTATCGATATTAAAAAAAAAATTTTCATAAAAAAATATTGAGAAACTGTTATTTATTATTATTATTTATTATTATAAGTTTATAGATGTAAGATATCATTTTTTTTCAGTTACAATTATTTACAATTCACATCAAACATTGAATGCAATCTAACAAACTTAACAACTAAAACAGCCAATAAACTAAATATATTATACCTCGAAGGTGCGCAGGCACCTTGTCTGCGTTATATTTGCAAAATAAATTCTCAAAGATCTTGGAAACGAAGAAATATCGTTACATACGAAAGTATAGGTAAACGTAATGTTTGTTTTGCTATTCAGGTTTGAGGAGTCCAAATTCAAAAGCTTGAATTTTAAAATTTCTTATAGAGATCTCAAAACACGCGTGGCACTCGGGGACTGCCGCGGTAAAGCTATTGCATAGCATCTATTCAAAAATAAGAAGATAATATTGTTGATTCAAATCTTACTATACATGTAGGTTATTCAGGAATGTTTATCATTGAAACAATAGGTTTATGGTAACTGAAATAAGAAACATAAGTTTGAGACTTAATGTCTTCTGATTATCTGGAAAATATAGCGTCAATAGTGGTCCCATATTTTGTTGAGGATTCTTGTGGATCATTATTCATTTTTGAATCCAATTTTTCCTAGAGAAAAGTTGTCAACCGCTCTGATTTTTATCAGCGAAGTTAATGTTGAAATCGCCAGCCAAGATATGTGGAAATTTATTACCATTTGTACCAAGTATTTTCGACCCTTCTTCAGTGTACTCCAGTAAAGTGCGATGAATAAAATGGTCTACCTCGTCCAATTTTGGATTCGGGGAAATGTAAATTGCTACCATGACTATGTGTAGGCCATTTCTAAGTTTGCATTAGCATGCACAAATATCTCCAACAAATGAGCGTCTACCATTAACATCGCTAACGTCTTCAATATTTATTTCAATATTCGGAGTCATAATATTATCAACATTATTACTATTTTGGTAATTAGCTACCCCACCTTTTGGAACAGTACCTCGTTTGAATTGAACAATACCATTGAAATTAGGTATTTCAATCGGATTATCACGCGTCATGCATTTTACGGTAAGAAGTAACACATTGGTTTGTCTCGTAACTGAATCTTGGCAATCGTATTTGTGACAATGTAAACTTTCTATTACTAATGAAATTTAAAACACTTTAAGCAATTGTCTAAACACTATTTGAAGACAGTCTTTTGAATTCTTGCAATAAAGATGCAGTCGATGCAGCTTGCCCTCGATTATGATAAAACTTGAATGCAGAATTATCATTTTTTGTCGTAATATACAATTTTTCAATATTAGTCACCCGAGAGAATGCAACATAGACGAGTTCCTGAGAATGTGATTTACTATACTCATATACTATTTCGTCAAAAGTTCCACCTTGCGACTTATGTATAGTTAGAGCAAGAGCTGAAGTTAATGGAAAATGTTTGCGCTTGGCTATACATTTGCTATCCGATGTTAATGAAATATTTGCCGTTCGTAATTCAATGGCACTGCTAGAGTGGCTGCACGCATCCGTCTAGTCGCAAGCACCCAAACACCGTACCGAAGTCTGCCGAACTGAACCGACGATACACGGTTGTGTTAGGTTTATTCGTTACGGAATTTCTACATTCGGTCGCCGCACTCAAAGTCTAAGATAAAAGCTATGCAATAGCTTAAAAAATAATAAAAAAATTCTTTACGATACATTAGATCAAAATGTATGCATGTATTCTGGGCTTAATAATATGCAATTATTGCAATGTACAGTATATATCATCAAGAAACTGCCTTATGCCGTATATCCAGTTTTCTTCACCAAGCCTCTCAAGTCTTTGCATTTCTCTGAACTGCCCCTCTATTTCATTTTCGATTTCCAATCATCCAACTCTTCAGCAATAATGATCTCCAGGTGCTTGATATTCCCTGTACATTTCAAGTAATTATTCTCATACTTCGTCCATTTACTCGTTCATCGTTGTATACTACCACTGCTATTCCAAGGCTTGTTGAATGAGAAATTCAGCAACTTTGTTAACTTATTTGGTGTTGGGTTGCTGGCCCAACTCCCAAACCTCCATTCTTGGAGGAGCTAGACATTTTGCTGTTTGGTTTCGAAAATTGTCAAAATGACCTACATAGGATCAGAAACAAATCACAAAACTTCCTTACAAAAAGCATTCCCTCATAGTCTTCTAGAGATGTTCTCAAACATGCACGACATTGTAATGAGAATGAATTCAATCGTTTTGAAAAGTATGTAATCTTGAGGAAAATCGCTGTAAAATCATTGATAATCATTAATATACCCCAGAATCCTTAAATGATCTGAGAGAGCTTCTGCCCTGTTTATGGAACCAAATTTTGAAGAAATGTTCAACATCTCGTGTTAGTATGCAAAGAAGATGTCAAGCTATTATTGATGCCCGTGGAGGCCATCTATTGTATTGATAGTCTCAAAATGCTTGAATTCTCTGAGAATAAAATTTCGTTATTTTACTCGATTTTTCTTAACCACCCTGTATACGCTGCAGACCTACATGCTGAAATTAATTTTATTTCCTGCAACTTGAAATCATATTAATATGAATTTTCATCACAAAATCTCATTTGAACCATATTTTTTTGTAATTTAAGTCAATATCCCTAACTCGTGTGGAGCAGTTCATTAACGTGATTCACGATAATCGTAAGTTGGAATTTTTCAAAATTGAAATTTTATAGTTGAGAAGGGATGTGTGTTAAGCTGGCCAGCATTTTTGTTTCTTGGAAAAACTTTTCGTTGGTAATGCGAATTCGATAGATTGCAGTTCTTTCCTAAATTAGAATGTTTTCAACCTGTCACATCTCGTAAAATATCTGTTAGAAAGCTATGCTGCAATAGGATATTACACAAGAGATTTTAGACAATCAATTAAATGAAGCTTCATATAAAGAAATGCTCATCATCTGAGTGTCACTATAGAGTTGTATCTTTTGAAACTTCTACAAGAAATAACTGTAAACATCAAGTCGTGCGATATCCTATCATGTCTTCAATCAAGATCAAGGTCTAAATTGCGTACTATCGTCGTTTCGCATATCCAACCCGATGCCTTCACGTCCAATCAATTTGAGTCAGAGCTGAGGTCTTGCACCTTTTCAATCAAGCGGTTTGTGCACTTCAATTATCTCAAAATCAACAAGGAAATTTCGAATTACTACAAGATATATATTACGGACGTCCAGGTAGAATATTATTGAAATTGTAATATAATGTAAAATACCTATAATCTGCCAAACAGGTAATCAGGGTAGGCCTTGGCATCTGTAATTTTCGATATGGGACCCGTGTTAATTTATAAAGACCGGCCGAAGAGGTCTTCCTGTGCAACATGATCGGTAGGGCCCAAAGAAAGAACTTCCTCAAGGAGTTAGAAGAAAATTTGTTCATTATCCGAATGCAGAAAAATTTCTGTTTTTGGTAATTTATGTTAATAAGTGAAAGCTCTTGAGGCTTGCCATACTCAAATTGCAGATTGAAGACTTCTTCCGGTTATATGAATGAAGGAATGTATCTCGCAAATATAATGACAAATAGCAGAATGAGATTGGAGTCTCCACGCAATGAAGAATCTTTAACGACTCTTGTAATTAGCATTATAAAATCGATGCCTTTGTTACCAATATTCTGCTAACTTCATTAGCATATAATCTGAAAGCAATAATGTGATAAGTTTGAAGATTACAGAACAACTAATCCCGATGATATAGATAAAAACGATTTCCATTTTGTTCGAAATCTTATAATAACCGGAATTCAACTCGGAATTCTTTCATCTGAAACATTTATCTAGGAAACAATCTTGCGAGTAGCGACATTACAATAAGTAATAATCATATGAATAAAAAACGTTATCTCAAAACAGCAGTCACAAATTACGCTCAGATAAGTCTTAGCGGATTACTAAAAGGAATTATTATGACGTTTACGGCGTAATCAGAACTTATTTCTAGGCTGCAGATGTGTATGTGTGGTGTATACGGTTGAAATAACGGAATTCAATTTATTGGTCACCTGAAGGGGATAGAATACAAGACACAAGAGTTAAAGGTAACCGCTGCCGAGGTAGAGATAGGTTTGGAAAAATTTTTAAATTAAGCGATTTTAAGGAAAAATGTGACATGTTTTGAAATTTATTGTAGTTCAATTCCACGGTTCTTCAACCTTTGAGAGACAATCTGAAAACCTCGCTGCAAAAATAAGTGTTTTGTGAATTTGAGACAAGAAGAAAATCTTTCGAATTCATGTTTGTCACCCTAAAAGTGTCATCAAAGAAAATTTGCCGACAAATCGTTTGTCTCATCGCGAAAGAGCTTATCATCGAAAATATCAATTCACCGTTTCCTTGTCGATACCAGAGGTATTTCCTTTCGATAACGAGGCGAGAAACTCGAAGAAAAACACCAATAACTTGTACGTCATCCTCACCAACAGCGAAAACTGAAAGGGGAGAGATGAATCGAAAGTGACATCGCAACACAACAACACGTCAAACGGAACGGATCTAATTGACAGCGATACAAAAGATACGCGACTAATTGGACGGAAGCCTTCGAATTAAAAAAAATCGTTCCATTTATTTCGCCGAAGACGAAAGCACCGCCTGAATGTCGCGAAATTGAATTCCGAAAAGAGTTTGTCCCGTCGGCTACATCAAAAGTCTTTTCCGCTATTGGTGCGTCGTTTTGTTTGGGGTTTCTTTGATCACGCCGCTCCTTTATGACTTCGCGAGATGTGGGTGACTTATTGGAAACGTATACAAGTGATACATCAAGAAGCTGTTGGAGTCATATCATTATGTGATTAGAGTTGGTTTGCACTCCACATTTTCTTGACTTTCCCGTGATTGGATCAGACATTTCGGACGGTAATCTCTTGTAAACCCTGGGTATATTTCTCCGGAACTCCTTATGCTATGTTATCATAATATTTTTCGGAATTCTTCCGGAAATCACTAAACTCTTCCAGAAATAACAAAATTCTTTCGGAAATCACGGAATTCTTTCGGAAATCACGGAATTCTTTCGGAAATCGCGGAATTCTTTCAGAAATCACAAAATTCTTCTGAGAACCAAGGAATTCTTGCAGAATTCTTTCGGAAATAACGGAATACTTTCAGGAGTCACAGAATCCACGTTATCCACAAAATTCTTTGAGAATTCTCGGAATTTCAAGGTGGTATTCTCGTTTGAATTGTTGGCATTGAAATCTCATTTTATTTTTTCGGAATTCTGCATAATCGATTGTCAAAAATTCTTTCGGAAATCACGGAATTCTTTCGGAAATCACGGAATTCTTTCGGAAATTACGGAATTCTTTCGAAAATCACGGAATTCTTTCTGAAATCGCGGAATTCTCTCGGAAATCACGGAATTCTTCTGAAAATCACGGAATTCTTGCAGAATTGTTCTAGAAATAACGGAATACTTTCGGGAGTCACGGAATCCACGTTATCCACAAGATTCTTTGAGAATTCTTGGAATTTCAAGGTGGTATTCTTGTTTGAATTGTTGGCATTGAAATCTCATTTTATTTTGGAGGAATTCTGCATAATCAATTGCCAGAAATTCTTTCGGAAATCAAGGAATCCTTATGCAAATTACAAAATTCTAACGAAAATCACGGAATTCTTTCGGAAATCACGGAATTCTTTCGAAAATCACGAAATTCTTTCTGAAATCGCGGAATTCTCTCGGAAATCACGGAATTCTTCTGAAAATCACGGAATTCTTGCAGAATTGTTCTAGAAATAACGGAATACTTTCGGGAGTCACGGAATCCACGTTATCCACAAAATTCTTTGAGAATTCTTGGAATTTCAAGGTGGTATTCTTGTTTGAATTGTTGGCATTGAAATCTCATTTTATTTTGGAGGAATTCTGCATAATCAATTGCCAGAAATTCTTTCGGAAATCAAGGAATCCTTATGCAAATCACAAAATTCTCACGAAAATCACGGAATCCTTTTGGAAGTCACGGAATTCTTTCGGAAAAAACGAAAAACTTTCAGGAGTAATAGAACTTTCAGAATTCATCCGTAATACAAATATTCTTGTTTGAATTGAAGACTGAAAAGTTCAGGAGACTCTAAGTTGACATTGAAATCTCATATCATTTCTCCGCGATTTTCTTCATCAATTGATGAACCACGGAATTCTTTCGGAAATCGCGGAATTCTTTCGGAAATCACAGAATACTTCTGGAAATCACGGAATTCTTGCAGAATTCTTTCAGAAATAACGGAATACTTTCAGGAGTCACGGAATCCACGTTATCCACAAAATTCTTTGAGAATTCTTGGAATTTCAAGGTGGTATTCTTGTTTGAATTGTTGGCATTGAAATCTCATTTTATTTTGGCGGAATTCTGCATAATCGATTGTCAGAAATTCTTTCGGAATTCAAGGAATCATTTTGCAAATAACAAAATTCTCACGGAAATCACGGAATCCTTTTGGAAGTCCAGGAATTCTTCCGCATACTGGATTGTCAGCTACGTTCTAACATTAACGATTTATCGTCATCAATTCATAAACACAGATTCGAACAAGCAAAAAAAAAAAGATAAATAAAATCACTTTCATTAGATCACATTGCTGGTGCTCTCGCACATGCAGAACCGAGATTCATTGTCCCTGATAGTTGCATCTGATTGTCCGTCAGCGGTCGTAGCTGGTGCTATAACCTTAAACGCCACTTAACCTCTCTTATCCGGCAAATTGTAGGAAATAATGGCATGAAGCCGTCATATTACCGAGAATTATGTTTTCAGAAAATAAGGAAGTGAAGATATGAAGCCGAAGCGTCCCTGATGTGTATTTACGATGTCGATGGTATCATCGTTGACTGAGGCTCATTTCAGGCTTGGATTCGCGAATTTGCCTAGCGAATCAATTTGTTCAGGAATCCCATCAGGTTGTGATTTTACGGGGATCAGCATTGAATACAGGAATACCTTACAGTCTTCCCGAACAAGACCTGGATGCGTGTGACTGAAGATTAACGAGTTCGCAAGGGGTATATTTCTACGGAACTCCTTATGCTATGTTTTCATTACATTTTTCGGAATTCTTTCGGAAATCACGGAATTCCTTTGGAGATCACGGAATTCTTTCGGAAATCACGGAATTCTTTCGGAAATCACGGAATTCCTTTGGAAATTACGGAATTTTTTCGGAAATAACGTAATTCTTGCAGGAGTCACGGAATCCACGTTATCCACAAAATTCTTTGAGAATTCTTGGAATTTCGAGATGGAATTCTTGTTTGAATTGTAGGCATTGAAATGTCATATATTTTTGCGAAATTCTGCATAATCGATTGTCAGAAATTCTTTCGGAAATCACGGAATTCTTTTTCAAATCACAAAATTCTCACGAAAATCACGGAATCCTTTCGGAAGTCACGGAATTCATTCGGAAAAAAACGGAAAACTTTCAGGAGTGATAGAATTCATCCGTAATACAGATATTCTTGCTTGAATTGAAGACTAGAAAGTTCAGGGGACTCTGAATTGACATTGAAAACCCATTTCAATTCTATGCAATTCCGCATACTGGATTGTCAGAAATTCTTTAGGAATTCTTCCAAAAATCATGGAATTCTTTCGGAAATCATGGAAATCTTTCGGAAATAACGAAATTCTTTCGGAAATCACGGTATCATTTTAGAGGTAACGGAATTCTTTCGGAAATAACGGAATACTTTTGGGAGTCACAGAATTCTTTAGGAATTCTTGGAATTTCAAACTTTAATTCTTGTTTGAGTTGAAGACAAGAAAGTTCAGAAGACTGTAAATTGTCATTGAAATCTTATTTTATTCCTATAGGAATTTTTGCGGAATTCTGCATGATCGATTGTCACAAATTCTTTCGGAATTCTTTTGCAAATCACAAAATTCTCACGGAAATCACGGAATGCTCTTGGAATTCACGGAATTCTTTCAGAAAAAACGAAAAACTTTCAGGAGTAACAGAATTCTTTCAGAATTCATCCGTTATACAAATATTCTAGTTCGAATTGAAGTCTAGAAAGCTCAGGGGACTCTAAATTGACATTGAAATCTGCTATCATTTCTACGCAATTCCGCATACTGGATTGTCAGAAATTCTTCCGGAAATCATGGAAATCTTTCGGAAATAACAAAATTCCTTCGGAAATCATGGAATTCTTTCGGAAATCACGGAATTCTCTAGAAAGTCACGGAAATTCCATCAGAATTCGACTTGAATCTACAAAAACTTCATGGTAGAGTTCAAATATAGACGCAGTTCTGGCCTTCCCCAACAATAACCGAACTCTTAGAGATTGTCCAAACTACTGCTCTCAAGTCCTTGCAGCCTAACTCGATTAGGCATGCTAATCTATCCGAGAGGTCCCATCTCGCTCTTCGTCTAATTGAAATCCAACCTTACGGGGGCCCTTTCCTTACGTTTCCAAGTGTCAAAACAAATGCCGCGTCCCCGAATTAATTCCGAGGACCATGCGACCAGATCCCAGACACCACTCTTCCGTATAATGAAATAAATGCATTTCGGGGACGTCATCCCTCTCAAGCTGCTAATCCGGCTTCAGTTTGTCGTCGCAATCGGTCTCGGCTTAGCGAAAGGGGGGGGGCGATATAAATTAAATCCACAAAAATCTAGTTGCGTGCGTGCCGTCTGGTCTAAGGCATGACAAACGCATGTGTCAATGGCATAATGAAGGCAGGGTTGAGGCAAGCTTTCCCCTAGATGGACGGGATAATGTATTGCCGAGGATATCTTATATCCTCGCGTGATGGAGTTGGCCCGCCTGATAGACTGATACCGCCGAGTCTGAGTCACATGCCTCGCGATAACGCGGAGGATAATAAAGTTGGTAACCATGATCAATTTATCCACCTGTCATGGCGGGTTTATGATATGTCCTGCTTGAAGAATGTACGCGGTTGGATTGGTGTTGAGAAGGACTGATGGTCTTGGAGGAATAACGGCTTCTTGATTAGATACCGCGATAATGCGATTCCGCCATTGAATCGCTCAATTAACGCTCGCGGAGTTTTTTGGGATTGTAATTGTTGGAGGAGATGAGTGGCTCTTGTGGTTTATGGTGGTGATAATGGGCCTCTTTGATTACATCGTCGGGTTCGGAAATAAGAGTTGTACTGCGTTGTTTTACGGCTGTAACACGAATTTGTCGTCATTTCAATTAACATTTCTGCTTGCGATGAGATATTATATTTTCTCTAATTCTCTGGCAAAACTGTTAATTCTCTTCAAGAACCACGGTTTCATGCTTAT
Organism: Hippodamia convergens; assembly: GCA_038502775.1. Lineage (NCBI taxonomy): Eukaryota > Metazoa > Arthropoda > Insecta > Coleoptera > Coccinellidae > Hippodamia > Hippodamia convergens. The sequence goes on from CM076614.1 coordinate 402,754, forward strand.
ATTCAATCATTATATGTTGGCAATTATATGCCCAATTCTTGACATAGAAAAGTTCAGCCCAGCAACGTTTTCCAATGCCAAAACCACTAAACGAGATTCATTGAAATATTCCATTAATTTCACTGAAATTTAAGTGCATTCTTATATTATAAATAACTATTCCAGATACGGAATGGTTGCAATCTTCTAATATAGAATACCCCAGCAGAAAACAATACCATTTTTCCTTGAAGTTTGATGATTTGTAAAGTATTGACACTGTTTACAACGAAAAGTTTGAATTGTTTGAACATGAATATATTCAAAATAGTAATCATCGGAATGAAAACCATCAATTCATAAGCTCACAGAACTTTAATGAAGTGGCTGGAGAAATGAAATAATGTATTTCCCCTCCGTGACGAAATCTGCTTTCAACCACACCACTCATTACTTGTTTAAAAAAAAAGAAATAAGATTTCAGTATGAAGTTAGAGTCGTCTAAACCGTCTGAAACAAAGTTTGAAATTACAAGATTTCCCAAAGAAAATCCTGAAAGAATTCCGTTATTTCCGAAAGAATTCCGTGACTTCCGAGAGAATTCCGTGATTTCCAAAAAAATTTGGTTATTTTCGGAATAATTGCGTTATTCCCAGACGAATTCCGAGAGCATTTCTGACAATCTAGTATGCAAAATTCCATAAAAGTATATAAAAGATTTCAATGCGAATTCAGAATCTTCTGATCTTTCTCGTCTGCAATTCAAACAAGAATTCCAGCTTGAAATTCCAAGAATTCCTAAAGAATTTTGTGGATAACGAACGAATTCTGAAAAAATTTTGTGACTCCTGGAAGTATTCCGATATTTACAAAAGAATTCCGTGATTACCGAAAGAATTTTGGAATTTCTGAAAAAATTCCGTGATTTTCGGAAGAATTCCTGACAATCTAGTTTCTCGTTTTAAATTCAAACAAGAATACTAGCTTGAAACTCCAAAGAATTTTGTGGATCAAAGTAGAATTCTGATGGAATTCCGTGACTTCCAAGAGAATTCCGAGACTTTCAAAAGAATTCCGCGACTTCCAAGAGAATTCCGTGATTCCAGAAAAAAAGTCCATCAAACTTGTCAATGTTCTTCCAGGATAATATATATAAGAACGATAGCAGTGTTTGTAAGGTTCAAGGTTGAGCTTCACAAGCTCATAATTAAAGTGGAACCTTACACAGTTATTGATTTCCTGAATTTTAATTTTTCAGATTTGAATATTCTATGAATTTTTGTTTCTGTCCATTTGAAGAAATTTGGATCTTAATGTTATCTTGTTTTTGACGATTTTCGTTTGCAAATTGTATCACTTGATTTTGAAGAATGAAGGTATGTTATGTATATTATGTCATGTTATTTCTTGAAGGGGTATGTATTTGGATGGCTTCCAGCAGGCAAAAACTCATCATTATACGAAGACAAATCAAAGCGTTGTTATGGAAGTTCTACACATAGCTTCTGTGGCATCAATACTGGTCAGTTGTTCCAACTTCTGCAGGCTGTTACGTTTGGTAATCTCTTCGGATTTCGTCCAGAATTCTCTTAAGACGCATATATGACAAAGAAGCATATTACAGCAGTGTATAAGCAAATTTCCATCTCTGGATTCATCCTCCATGACTTTCCAAAGTGGCTTTGCAGGCCCACATGGTCGCCGTGGCTCTGGAAAGGGTTTTTTCCAGTTTTTTTTAATCCACGTGAACGTAACATCGATTTAAATGACAAACGTCCGTTCTAACTTTTCTACGGCGTCAGCCGATCTCTGCTATCCCTGCATTCTATCGAGAGAACTCCAGAAAACAAAATTTTATTGCCGAGATATCGGCGTTCGGCTGAGCATTAAAATTCAGGCGGAATATAAAAGTTTCAAACAAGCTGCGTAAATCATGGGACTGATTCCGAGGGGCTCTGAAATATCTGGCTGCTCCGAACGCGGAATGGAAAACAATAAATCGCGCATATACAAATCAATCATTCCTTTGACGTTATCGACGATATTTGGGAGCGCGCTGTTTTTCTTTTTTGGCTCACGGCGTTTTCGGTTTTTATCGCCCAATCGGCACACATGACGCTACTGCGACAAATAATATGTGGAAGCGCGGCTTTATGCGTCAATAAAATACCGACGCGTCCCTGAGGAGGGATTTGAAAAATTTTCGAAGGGAATTAGGTATAATATTTCAACCATCTTAAAAAAAACACATGCGGTGGTTAACAATTCGTCTGTATGTTATCTTTAATTTTTTTTTTAATTCGATTTTTATGATTCTTTGTTTCTTTGAAAATTTAACCCTTGCCGTTCTTGAAAAATCGTGTTGAATGTGCAATGAAGTTACAAGGTATTTGATGATATAAGGTTGGAAAGTACCCAAAAGTTTGCAAGGTGTTCAGTTTGATCTCACTGCTTATTGAAAATCCGCTGAAAGTCGACGTTTAAAACTGTAAATTTACGGCGCATTTTCCAAAAGGTGCATCATCTCTCCCTGTTTTACCCTATTTCAAATGTATATTTGTGTCACGATGAAAAAATTGAATTTTATTTGAATTTAATTATAAGGACTGTGCGCTCTCGATATATAGTTATTTATGATATGAGTGTTAAAAGTGACGTTTTATTTTGTGAGTGGAAAAGTTTGTGAAATAAGCGGAGCGAATTGAACAATTTCACAAACAAGATAAAATAACTTTTAACACAAATACTGTACAATGTGTTTTGTACAACTGCCCTATTTTGATAATGAAATGGGCGAATTTGCAATGAAAATAAACTTCAAAATGCATTTTAATATTCAAAAAATCAAAAGGTTGTTGTGAATGGCAAACGTTGCCAACGTTATGATTACTAACAAATGGGAAAAGACGCTGTCATTTGAATTTCGTTCCTGTATAATTTTCGTCTTGGGTTTTTAACTGCTGAATATGTTTATCGAGAGTCCAATTATTATTAAAAGTGAAGATTTGGTTGTTCCTCTGGATATTGAAGAGTCTGCAAAAAGAGCAAATCTGGTACTCCTACCTAAAAATTCTGTTCATCAGTACGATGTTCATCAATTTCCTGGCTTGGTGTAAATTGAAAACTATAGAAGGGAACTTCAGTGAAACTGTTTCCTGACATACTCAGAAGAAAAATAAAAAATATGGAGTTCATCAACTTTGTGGAGCTAATTTTCAATGATAAAGTCAAGCGCCCTTGTTAAAAATGGCGTGGATGTTAGTGAATATTTTAAGGTAATAGCATATTCGAAACCGAAAAGTGAAGAATATCGTCCCAAAAAATCGGAAATTCCCACTCGTGAACAAGTTGAAAAGTTCATAGGCACCAGATGGTTGAGGTTGCAACTATTTTCGGATTATTTGGAGCTTGTCGGCGTGAAGAATTGTGTAATTTATCAGTGGAAGACATCGAAATAACAAATAAATTATTGGTTATACAACTTAAAATACAAAAAGGGAAAGTCAGTCGTTTTTTCAGTATTATTGGGAAGTCCGTAGACTATTTTCATAAGTACTTTGTACTGCGCCCTTCTGTCATCAAACATCGTCGTTTTTTCGAGAAATACATGAATAATGAATGCAATGCCAATCCCGTTGGTATTAATACATCTGGGAAAATTCCATCTATTGTTGCCGAATTCCTCAAACTGCCAGAACTAAAGCAATATACAGGTCACTGTTTTCAAATATCATCCGCTTCATTGCTAGCAGAATCAGGAGAAAATATTACGGATATAAAAAAACATGGTGGATGGAAGTCTACGACGGTAGCCGAGGGCTATGTTGATCATATTGCATATAGAAATGTCATTGCTGAAAAAATTCTCCCAACCTCAACAGATTTTGGTTCATCATCATCCAATATTGTACTTCCGGTTTCTACTAGTACTGATGGTGCTGAGGATTCTAATAATGTGTAGCGAAGCTCCCTAACGTCACAGGGCATCAATGTTAGTAATTGTTCTTGTTTAACGATTAATATTAATGTTCATAAGTAATGATTGTTAAATATTGATAACAAAAATTTGCAATTGCTGAATTTTTCTCATCTGATTTCATCATAAGAAAATGGAGTGCTGAAAATATTTTTAACACTAATGTTAAAAACATTTTTAACACGCTTACACGTAAACAATCAATTTCAACATGGTTTGCTGTCATTTAAAGTGTCACTTTGATTGGCAGTTGTACAAAAAAAAAATCGATATTGTCGTAGAAAAGTCTATTTTGTGAAAACGATTTGATCGCAGGGGTTTTAATGATCGAGATGCCTTTTCCTTAGTTTTCCTTGCTAAATTTCCTCAACTTTTTAAAATACGGCCGAGTAAACAGCGTTCGCGAAATAAATTATTAGAGAGGCGTCCTACCGATGCTGCGCGCTTCAATTTAGCAGGACTAACAAGGGATTATAATTTAGGAGTCTGGGTCATTAATTAGGATGTATTTTCGCGATCCACGGCAATTAGAGCCGGCCAGATGACAGGAATGGCCGTAATAAAAGACGATAAATTCACGCTTTCTTTGTTTACCACCACTAGCAACACTCCTCCGCCCCTATTTCTAATCCACTTGACTTCGTTCGAATATCGGACCGATGAAACAATTCGCACTAGAAACGCGTAAATATTTCTTCAGATATACGTAGATGAAATGAATATCTAAATTTTTTTCGTTAGAATTCACCAAACACAAATTGGGCAATTTATGAAATACAAGGCGAAAGAAGAAACTTTCATTCCAACGAAATACTTTAAAACATAACAAGAGTTGTAAGAAGCATATTACGCACGACCATAGTCGGTTCAAATACAAGAAGAAGCGAGGTAAACAACCAAAATTGTAATAGTTTGCTTATAGACAACTTTCTTATTGGTCAAACGATCATAAATCATACCCCTTCGTCATCAAACAGACTGCCAGGATCGTACTAGCGACGGAATGTGAAAAGTACTGAAAAGTAATGATAGAAACATTTGAATCCACAAGAGTCAGTTTTTAACTTCTAGTTTAAACGGAAATCTAGTGAAAAATTAAATATTTTAAGTGAAGGCGTGTATTTCATTCGGAGAATAGTATTCGAGTTAAAACTGTAGGAATGTATGAATTATCATAGATTCGACTCTGGAAGGACAACCCGTAGAGTCCAATTTGTTTACCTTGATATTTCTTAAATTTGAACAGACTAAAGAAATAAATATTCTAGGAGTGCATTCATTTTATCAACCAATGGAATAATGCCGAATGAAAATAAAACCGAGGTTTCATATTTTCATTTGAATAATCATCAGAAATATAGAAAATTGAGGGTCACTTTCGGTTCTTATCCCTAGAAACATAATTTAAATGCCAGATACCTGGGAACCAAACTTGATTCCTCTCTAAATTTCAACGCCCATTTAGATGATCTGTGTTTGAAGCTTAAAACTTGAAACGATATTCTTCAGAAACTAGCTGGTTCTTCATGGGGCACTGATGCAACAATACTTCGTACGGCAGCACTAGCTTTGGTTTTTTCTGCTGCTAAATATTATTGCCCTGTTTGGTTGAACAGTGTTCATGTAAAAAAAAATTGATGTCCAACTAAATTTTTTTATGAGGATTATCACTGGTGCTATCAAATCTACACCTACTCGTTGGTTACCAGTCCTCTCAAATATTGTCCCTCCCCATATTCGCAGAGAGACAAAAACTTCGAATTTTTGAAACAAATTCAATTCCTTTCCAAATTCATTTCCCATACTCACCTATATTCCAGATTATGAGGTCCCCAGATTGAAGTCTAGTGAACCTTTTTGGTCAAATTTTTTAAATTATATGAATAGAAACGACAAAGAAGTTTGGCAGTCGAAATGGAATGCATGCAATTTTTCCAATAAAGATCGTATTACTGATCCTTCCATCAGAGTTCCTGGTTTTGACCTTCCCAGGAGAATATGGTCTGTTCTCAATCGCATTAGAACAGGCCATGGACGATGCAACATAATGCTCTTCCGATGGAATTCGGTTGAGAGCCCTAGTTGTGAGTGTGGGGAAAATGAGGGGACTATAGAACATCCTATGAATAGTTGTCCCATTTATAAATTTCAGGATGGTTTTGAGGCTAAACATGAAGTAACAAATGCATTTCTGAAATGGGTGGTTAATTACAAAATAATTTAATTTATTCTAAATTATTGGTTTCTTTTCTGCTCTTTCAAATTAAGAATTGCGAGTCGTTTTGTGAAGAATCTGTTTATCTGAGTCCATACGCGGATAACATGAAGATGTTCCCTTAGATCACACTGATGTCTTTCAAGATTTCTCTGATTTTCAATATTTTTAGTAAATTTTTTTTTCACGGGGGAGGTAAGGGTTTTTTTCAGCTGAGGTTTTTACTTTCCTTCATTTAATCATACTGCAGACCTGTATGGTTTTCCTGTGTTGCACCAACCTCAGCTAGGTACCCTTTCGTTTCAATATGTATTGTATTATTTTTGCTCTCTAAATCAAAAGAATGTACATATTCATATAATTGAATAACTACAAAAAATCATACCAGAGTGTTTCGGACAGTTCTTCAAAAAATGTAAACATAACATTTTCCGAAAATGAATTGATTTTGTGTTTCAGCTTCCAATCCATGAATTTTTGATTACCTTTTTGGTATCTTTCACGATATTTTGCGGGTAATAATTTATATGAAGCAGTTTTCGCTTTTTTCCACAATATCGAGTGGTGAGCACATTTAATCTTTGCTGCTCCTGGACATTTTTCAAACAATCATTATTCGTTACGAGAGATTTATCTTCGAACGATCTTGGCAGATCAAAAAACTGGTGACAATTTTATTGTTACCATTAAAGGGTCAATCTAATTGGTTATTCGCCTTGCGATTTACTTAACAGATTTCACCGCATTTCTGTTTACGGTAGAAAAAATCGAACGGTTTTACGTCGCACAGTTTTTGAATTGGGTAGTTGCAAAGTTGGTGATTTTACGAATTTCGTAACTTTCTATAAGGGGAGTAGAAAAAAAAATTGTGTTCGCTACATAATATACCATTTTCATCGGGTATTTTAAATGGTGATTCTCGGATCGATGTTTAGGATACATGCGAACCTTGCACAAATACGCTGCAATTAATTAACAACCCTTCCGCGATTTATAGCCCTAGAATGGACGTTTTTCACTGCATAAATCACAAAGCGCAGTTGTTGCCAAAAATGCGCGACTATTTATTTTTATAGTTCAGCGCGGAGACTGCATTCCGGGGCTGTTTGTCATTTTCGGACATGCGATCTGCGCCATACGCCGTGAAAAATCGCCCGATCGACATCCCCTAAAGGTTCCACACGCGGCCGGATTTACCTTAAGGAAATTTATCTCTATCGCGTATCCCAAATTGAATTCTACCCCCGAGCCAATCTCGAAGTCAATTATCAGAATAAATGCCCTATGATATTGTCGAATGGGAAATAAATTCAGTTTTATTTCGTTTCGGGTGGCGTTTCCTAGAAAGCAGACATCCCCTTCTTATCGTATATTTCCGCTCACCCCCAAAGTTTAATAAGGAATATTCTCGCAGCCTAAACGCAGGGGTTGTTTCCCCCAGACGGGGATGCCTAATATGGAGGAGTGCATCGCTGCCTTCAGGCAATATGGTGTGCTACAATCTTTTCCATTTTTTATGAGGCCGCGCCGACACTGGGTTTATCAGTGCCCCCCGTTTGATACAGCCGATTCCTGTTTGCGGCGTCTCTTTATCGGATGCATTGATAAAAATAATGGAAAATACACACAGCGCACCCCTATGTCCATAGGCGATGCGGTTATTTCAATTTGCGAGGCTTTAGGAGAAAATCTGCCCACTTTAAATGATATTTCGCATTGTGTCGAGTTAAGCTGGGGTTAATAACCACCTATAGAACTTGTTTTTGCCGGTTGCCATAATATTTCATTATTTGTAGATAAACATATATCCTTAATATCGTGAATATCCAATATCTGACAACAAACATCATGCGTGTTCATTCAAAAGAGGTCTGGAAAGTCTTAAAATGTAAATGAAATTTCGGCGATAATTTAGTCGTTTCAATGATGAACAAAATTCTCAGGATATAATGCTAGTACTGAACTTATCAAACGAGCAAAGTTTCAAGTGCATAGCTCGTACAATTCAGATTTTATAGATATCTAAAAACCCCCGATTTCGTCACTCACTCACTGATGATCATAAAAACTGTTAGGGTACTTCCCGATATCCCATCAAGTTGAAATTTGGTATGTGAGCTAGTTTCAGTACAAAAACAACGGAAAAATTCTTAAACTTGAAACTTTCACCCCCCAACCCTTAGAACCAGAGGATGTGTACGTTTGTACGAGACTTCCGCCAATTTTGATGCTAGTGGTCTGAAAATTGATATATACGGAGGACTGCTGGTTATGGATGTTAAAAAAATATTCAAGTATTTTCGGTCAGAATCATCCACACATTTCAAATAAGGGGATAAAATAAAGCGATCGTCAAACGCTTCATGCGTATTTACACCAAATACGATTTCTCTGTAATAGCCTCAACCACAATTTCCATTGTGCAATTTCCTGTTGTAATCATTGTATAAGGATAGGATTCTTTATACAATGGTTTTGATGGTAGCTCGCAAATATATCGCGATCTCAGCTTGAACCTAAGAAGGTGAAGCTATATTTCTCCACTTCGTACATTGTTGATTTTGAACATGGATTGTGAATAAGTTTGACTTGAAATAGATATCGCATTAATTATATTTTATTGCATTAATATTGAGGAAAAAAAAAACAAAATAAAAAGATTTTGTCATAGGCAACATACAAAAAGAACTGAAATCCAACCAAAAACATTTTCATGTAAAATATTGACAAAACGAGGCCGTATTTCTCACATTCGCATAAAGTTATCAGATCTCATGTAGAGCCAAGCTGCTTGCTCTACACTCTTCATCTTCACAAGTACTTATTTCACATACTCTATGCCTTGGTCGAAATAAGTTACTTGGCCGTTTCTCTTTCGCCACGTGAGCGTAAGGTGAAAACTTCATTGGCTGTTCATAACTTTTCTGTTAAACAATAATTCTTATAGTTGCGAAACGGCCAAGTCACTTATTTTGACTAAGGCATAGAATATGTGAAATAAGGACTTATGAAGTTTAAGAATGTAGAGTTAGCAGCTTTTCTCTACATGAGATCTGATAACTTTTTGGCAATGTGAGAAAAACGACCTCGTCTTGGCAATATGTTACATGAAAATGTTTTTTGTTGGATTCTTATTTCAGTTTATTCTTTCATGTTGGCACTATTATGCGGATAATCTGTTTTGAATTTTTCAATGTTCTCGATGTTGTTTATTATAATGTCTCTATTTCAGTATCGTAATGAGTTCATTACAGTAATAAAATTAGTGCTGTAATGAAACTCATTACAGCATTGTTTCAGTTATATTTTTCGTTTTGTAGTTGTCAGTACTGACCTCCGATCGATTCAAGTTTCAAATCAAATCAATTCAAACTCCGTAATCTGTCAAATTTCGTAAGTCACACTGCAAAGATCACTGCAGTGACTGCAAGTCACTAACCTAAATTTTTATTCGAAATTCGATAGTTTTTCACAAACCTTTACTGAAATACAGAAAATATCTTCTTATACTTGTTGCAGGAAGCAATTCCAACACTCGTGCTATCGAAAACTCGCTCCTTCGTCGCTCGTTTTCGAACTATTCTTGTTGGAATAGGAGCTCATTCTTCAACTTGTTTTAGAATATACTATTCTGATATTGATTTCTTGTCATCCATCAATAATTCGATTTATTGCGTTTAGTTTTTTTTTGTCGAAGTAAAATTTTCACTTGTTTTTTCATAACTTTCGTGATTTTGAGATTGTGCTGTATGATGTTTTTGTGTATGCATACGTTGTTTTTCGTTGTTGGTGACAGTAATTGAATTAATCGAAAGAGTAATATCCGCATATTCCACAAAATAGCTGAAATTCGGATGAAATCATAAGAAAGAGTTTAGAGTGATAAGCCCTTTTGAGAGAAGCGTATTCTGATTTGTCTAAACTTTCATTCTTATCATCCAATGAATGTCAAAACAAAAAAGTATCATTTGTATACTCTTAGATAGTGCTCATAACATTCACATATGAGAAAAGAATAACATATAGAAATAATGAAGTTCATTTCATTAAGGCCTGTTTTAAATAAATCATTAACCTCGAATTTCATAAGAACCCAATATTTAATTTAGAGAAGTCAATTTTCTGTTCTTTTTCAAGCAACAAAACCAAAAAGTTTGGTTATGCAATATTTATCTTAATCGATATCTGATAAATAATCTCGGATCATCTAAAAATATTGTTCTAGATACTAGAAGTCTTAAGAACGATTTCGTGCAGGAAACAAAACTTTTTCTGATACAAAAATAACAGCAAAACAATTACTGCAGTACCTATAAAGTAAAGTAGAATTCCAAACGGTTAAAATAGAAGGATCCAAAGAAATCAATAATGAGAAATCCAGCATTCTCCGCTTCCTTCATTCTCTATTTCGAAGAAACGGCATCAGTCCGCAGATTTCTGCCAGCGCACACAATTTGTGGCACCACATACCATCGTCAGATGGAACAATGAACGTGCGTTAAAATCCCAGAGACACCGTCTTAACGAGTTAACTGTACAAGCAATCACGGCCAATAAAATATTTCGAATCTTCTGGGTAAATTGAATTACGTTCTCCTAATGCTACCCACATTGTTTCAGGTCTAAAAAGTGTAATTGAAATGAATTATACCCACATAGTTCTGCCAGTCGACGGCTGTTAACCTGAACTTCACCAACGGTCTTCGAGGATTCTTGCTCGGCGTGAGTTATTGTAACTCCTCTGGTATCGACGAAACTATCAATCTTTCACACATGATGGCATCTTGCATTTGTTTATTGAATCAATCTTTCACGGACAGAGGTCTTTGGTTCTTCTTCAGCTACCAGGACGTCTGTACGATTGTTTTTGCTGTCGCTGCGGGCGCTGACCAGTTTAACATTTTTCTTCGATAAAATTAATTTGATTAACTGAGGCCTGACGTTTGTATCAATCATCCTCAAGTTTCGGACAGCCAATAATCAATAACAGTACCACTTCACTCGGAAAAATGAATCCATTTGATACACACAAATCGAAGGGGTTATTCCTTTTACTATTTTAAGGATATTTTAACTATATTGCATTGCTTTCATCTCAGACTTTTAGCGCGGCAACCGAATGTAGAAATTCCGTAACGAAAAAACCTAACACAGCCGTGTATCGTCGGTTCAGTTCGGCACGGTGTTTGGGTGCTTGCGACTAGACGGATGCGTGCAGCCACTCTAGCAGTGCAAAATGGAGTCGGAAATCTCGCTGTTCCCATTAAATTACGAACGGCAAATATTTCATCAACATCGGATAGAAAATGTATAGCCAAACGCAAACATTTTCCATTAACTTCAGCTCTTGCTCTAACTATACATAAGTCGCAAGGTGGAACTTTTGACGAAATAGTATATGAGTATACTAAATCACATTCTCAGGAACTCGTCTATGTCGCACTCTCTCGGGTTGACTTATATTGAAAAATTGTATATTACAACAAAAAATGATGACTGCATCTTTGTTGGAAGAATTCAAAAGACTGTCTTTAAATAGTGTTCAGACGATAGCTTGAAGTGTCTTAGATTTCATTAGTAATAGAAATGGCATTTCAAAAATGACTTTCAATTGCCAAAGTCTACATAGTCACAAATACGATTTACAAGATTCAGTTACGAGACAAACCAATGTGTTACATCTTACCGAAACATGCATGACGCGTGATAATCCGATTGAAATACCTAATTTCAATTGTATTGTTCAATTCAAACGAGATACTGTTCCAAAAAGGTGGGGTAGCTATTTACCAAAATAGTAATAATGTTACTGATATTATGTCTCCGAATATTGAAATAAATATTGAAGAAGTTAGCGATGTTAATTTTAGACACTCATTTATTGGAGATATTTGTGCATGCTTATGAAAACTTAGAAACTAGTCATGGTAGCAATTTACATTTCTCCGAATCGAAATTTGAACGAGATAGAGCATTTTATTCATCGCACTTTACTGGAGTACACTGGAGAAGGGTCGAAAATACTTGGTACAAATGGTAATAAATTTACACTTGTCTTGGGTGGCAATTTCAACATTTACTTCGCAGATAAAAAAACAGAGAGGTTGACAACTTTTCTTCTGGAAAAATTGAATTTAAACATGAATAATGATCCACAAGAATCCACAACAAAATATGGGACCACTATTGACGCGGTATTTTCCAGATATTTAGAAGACATTAAGTCTCAAACTTATGTTTCTTATTTCAGTTACCATAAACCTATAGTTTCAATGATAAACATTCCTGAATAACCTACATGTTTTGTAAGATAAATAAATATTTTAAATCAACAATATAATCTTATTTTTGAATAGATGCTATCGAATAGCTTTACCGCAGCAGTCCTCGAGTGCCACACGTGTTTTTTTTTATTTAAGCAGCTCTCTGCAGTCTCGTGTTGGCAATATTCTACATGACAACGGCTTTGGTTGGTTATCAATCTCCAGAAGAGCAATCCGAGGGCAACATCGAATTATTAGAATCCGAACAGTTCACGCCTCAAAGATCTCAGCTCTTCCAAAGCGTGAAAAATCCATTAAACTCTTCCGCTTGAATGGGCTTCCAATAGCCACGGTCTCCCTGCTCAGCGACAATCAATACAGGGCTTTCATTTTCACCTAGTCACCATCTTGTTCACGTTTTTCAGAGAACAAAAGGTTTGTTAGACGTGTTGTCGATCTTTTGTTCGTTTTCATGAATGGAGTCGGTGGTCGAAACCGTGAAAATAACTGTTATTTTCTCACAGGGCATGTTTAATCGCGATACATGATGCGGAAATCCACCTATGGGTGGATCGTTTTCGTAGGATTTGATGGTGAGTTGCAGAGTTTCGAGAAAGAAGTATTAGAGCAAACTTTTCATTGTGGTGGCTTCCTGTAACAGCAAGAGTTATTGGAGGTTGCTCGATTAAAGTTTCATATTGCACTACTGGAAGTTCCGCTATAAAGTCTTGGTAGGTCCTTAATAGAGCTACGAGAGTAGTAAATAAAGAGAAACCTTGTATGGTTGAGGGTTTGGAACTTTTAATAGACATTCCACAAAGGAACGGCTGTATAAAGACAGCGATATTGAATTTTATGCGAAGGAAGAATACTATTGAAATTTTACAGATTCACTTGAATATTCATGAAGTATGTACTGATCTCATCTAAGTTTGAGCTCCAGTAAAAAAAAAACAAACATGAAATGCCACGACGATTTTTTCTACTGCTGGAAATTGTTGCCCTGTTTGGTTTAGAAACAATCCTTTCAATTTTTTCTGAAAGTCTATGAACATAAGGAATCAAATTTATTAAAATTGGTTGTTCTGGTTGGTTACTGATTATTATTATCAGGAACAACCAATTTCAATAAATTTGATTCCTTATGTTCATGGACTTTCAGAAAAAATTGAAAGAATTCGTTCCAAATTCAACATGAGAAGTGTTTTCAAAACAAAAAATGATTTACGATCTTTATTAACAAAAACTAAACCTTTGAATGAGAACCAAAAATCAAGAAATTGTATTCTCAATATTCCCTGTATTTGTGGAACATCAAGACCATTAGAAATTAGAAAACGTGAACATAAGAATAACATGAAAAATAGAGATATTGGTAGATTGCAGATAGCAGATCATGTGAGTTCCAATACCGACAATCACATGATGGATTGGAATGGCACAAAAATTTTAATGACGAAACATGATAATTATAGAAGAAAAATTAAAGAGTCAGCTTGAATTTTGTTGGATGAGGCTAATAATCTCGCCAATTGTTCAGTACGAATAGATCGATTTTGGAAGGATTTATTGAGAGAAAAGAACTGGTTTCAGGGAATTTTGAAATAAAATAACGATATCAACATCTAGTAATCTATATCAATCTATGTTCATCATATATTGACAAATGTCAATCAAAAAATTAAAATTTGTCACGATTCTAGGAAGTTGTATGAAAATAGAAATTGTCTGACGAAGGAGTCTGATTTAGACTCCGAAACGTTACGCTTTAGAGTTCAAAGAGTTTTCTTTTTGTTCATTGTTAGGCAACAATTTCTTCTTGTAAAGTTTTGGCCCCTAACAAATTAGTGCTCAAATTTTTACGCATGAGCCTTCCTTCTATTATTTCAAAATTTTTTCTAATTGTTTCTTGTTTCAGAGACTGGGAGAGAAAACCCAAATTGTGTTTTCAGCAATATGCAAAGACCTCTAAGACAATATTTCAGTAGATATCTAGAAAAATCATAAAAAAAAATTATGGCAACTGAATTTTTCGATGAGTATTATCACTGGTACTATCAGATCTACACCTACTCCTTGGTTACCAGTCCTCTTAAATATTGTCCTTCTCCATATTTATTTAATTTTTGGAACAAATTTTTTCTCGGGCCAGGTAAGGGTTTTTTTCAGCTGAGGTTTTGCCCTTTCCTCATTTAATCATACTGCAGACCTGTATGGTTTTCCTGTGTTGCACTTACCTCAGTCAGGTACTTTTTCGTTTCCATATGTATTGTATTATTTCAGATCTCTGAATCGAAAGAATATATAATTTGAAAAACAGCTTAATTTATTAACAATAATTGTTTTTTCTGCTTTTCGGATTATATAAAAGATAAATTTTGTTTCTCATTCAAAGTTTAAGTTTTTGTTCATTATGGATCTCAAATTGGAAACAGTTCTTGCGTCAAATTTGTAGCTGAATATTCAATTTTTTTTATGGAGGTCGTAAGAAATTACAAATGCATTTGGTTTTCAACGCAAATTCCTGATCTTTCGACATTGTAACTTCGATAAAAAACATTCTACCTGAATTTTATGTTGTTCTCCCAGTATGTGAAAAGTTGGTCCAGTATGAGATCCCAAGCTTTTGTATTGTGATCCTGACACTCTCGGTGACATCACGCAACCGTGGATTAAAAGTCAAAGAACTGGGTCGGAAGAAATAATCCGCATTAAATCCGGCAGTTGAATCCGAAAGAAAAAAAGAATTCCATTTCACGCTTTGACATTCTCCGTACCGGGATCTGATCCCTTGACAAAAAGTGTAATTTTTAGCACCTTCGAGCAGGAAGATTTGTCTACCTTCGAAAGCACCCATTGTCACTCCACACCTGGATTTACCATTATTCATTGTGTTTGGATAAATAAGCGACTTAAGTATCCGCAGTAAGCCAAAAATATACAGGGCGACAACGGAAAGGTCTGACAATAAAAGAAGGCCGGTATCTCGATTCTGACAGCTTCCAGGAACAAAAGACGGTGATGCAGTCAGATCGACCGTGTCATTATGGGCCCCAGGTGTGTTGTAATAGGTGGACAAATTTGGACAAATTGACGGGAATCAGATAAATCATGTGGACTCACGTACGTTCAGGTATGAGTCGAAGGAAATTTTCTTTATCTCGTACGCTCAACATCTGGAGAATTCTACGGTCGATTAGTCCTCCATTAAGGATTTGTCTTCAATGCATCCAGCACATACCAGGAGAATCAGTCTCTTTTCTAGCAATGAATTTACGAAGTGGTAAAATCCAGCATATTGTTTTGTATTTCGAGAACGCGAAAAGCGAAGACAAAAATGCCTAATCTATGTGTTATTCTGATAGATGGGCTATATTACTGCGAAGTTTCATTAGAATCCGTTCGGTAGTTTTTAAGTGAAAGAGCACCAATAGTATATTAGGTATAGAGAACGTTAAGGGCATTTTACCGATCGAAGACACAACACTTGTAGTCTGAGATGTCTGAGATCGGAAGTCCTTAACGTTCGAGACACTTATAGCGGTTTTTTCACGATAGACACAATTTTCATTCAATGTACAAAATAATTATCTGACAAATTCATTTATTCGTGGCTTTATCAATGCTGTGTAGGAATATAATATAAGGCCTTGTCTTGGTCATGAAAACTTAGTAGATTGTTAAAGTGACGATAATCAATTGAATTTATTAGCGCTGAAAAATGAGCGAAATAAAATCTTCGGAAGATAATGAAATTCAAACAGCCTGGGAAATCGGCTGTTCTTCAGTTATTCCTGAGAAATCTAAAATCCGCTACGAGAGTACATATAATACTTTCAAGGAATGGATTCAGACTAAAGACAGACAAATCAATGAAAAAGTGTTACTGGCCTACTTTGTTTGAAGAATAGAAAAGCTGAGATCGCCTGGAAGTCTTTGGGCGGAATATTCAATGCTGAAGAGTACAATATTTTTGAACGATGGTATTGACATAACCAAGTTTGCAACGCTTATAGCATTCCTCAAAAGAAAATCTATGGTTACAAACCCAAAAAATCTGCTGTTTTTACAAGAGAGAAATGAATAAATTCTTAAAAGAAGCACAAGATGATATGTTTTAATTATTCAAATCTGCTGTAATTAATATAATTGTGCTTTATAAACTAATTATCTGCTTTCAGGTGGGAATGATATTAGGTATATCAGGGGCGTGTAGAAAAGAAGAGTTGTACAACATGAGCGTCAGGGACATAGAAGATCGGGAATCATTTTCAATCGTGAAAATTCCCAACACAAAAACCAACATTCAGAGAACATTCACAGTCATCGATCCAGATAATGAGATCAATTACCTGGAAATATATGGAAAATATTTCCGTCTGCGTCCACAAAATGCGAAGAGCTAGCATTTATTTTTGAGATATCAAAACGGAAATTGCAGTAATCAAGTAATAGACCAAGGGACAATTGGAAGTTGGCCGACAAAAATTACACCCTTTTTGAATTTAGGAAATCCAAATGCCAATACTGGCCACTCTTTTAGACGCACTTCGGCCACATTTTTAGCTAATAAGGGAGTAGATGTATTAGGACTAACACGACACGGTGGATGGCGGTCTTCGACTGTGGCTGAAAGTTACGTTGAGGATTCCCTGGAAAATAAACTAGACTTTGCTGAAAAAAATTTTGCATACTACGGAACGTAGCGAGTTGCAACATGAAATGATGAATTCAGCAGAGGTTTCTGTGAATTCGGCTACTACCGAATCCAGTGGTATTTCCATCAGCAATTGAAGAAATTGTACTTTCACTTTCAATATTACATCAACTGAATTCAAATTGTTTGTGTTATTTCAATATTTCAAAGAATATTCAGTCATTTTTACTTACCGTTCTGTTTACCTTAGCAACCAGTATAAATGATCTTCCGATCTAGCAACAAATGCGGTAACTAACAAAGAACATTCGTTCTATCGTGCAAAAACATACATACATTAATTCTCCGAAACTTTCACATTCATACATAATATTGGTTGTAGCAGTTATAATTCAATTCGGTTTGTTTTTCCATTCTGTTTTCATTTCTTCCTCTGTATGGCGTCATATGCCAACGTGAAGAACATGAGGACGAAGTTTAGCATATAAATTTATAAATATTCTTCATTCTAGAGGTTGGGAACAATGGATTCAATGCAACTGGTCGCAGATATTCAAGTTTTAAGCAACGCAAAACGAGCATTCGCCTCCAATAATAAACATCTTGCCAGAGAACCGTTCTCTAAATATACCACCCAATACCGAGCGTTTCCCTAATGCCTACACACATATAACTTGATACCCAAGCCATTTGCATACTTCAAGGAGCTCAGCGATTGGCTATAAAGCCCCACAAATTCGTCGAGGACCACCTTCGCTGGCATCTGGCCATGATTCGATGCAAATTTAGACTTTTCAACAATCTGCATCGCACACAACATTAAACTCGTTAATAACTTTCGTTTTCCTCCGAGGTACTCGATGAGCCGTTCATGTGTTGAAAATACGATTTCTAATAATATTTAATGATGTGCGCAGCTGCTATTTCATTGGGGACTATTCTGGGAATCGAATGATTCTCATCGTGAAATTGGAATCATGAAGAATACGCAAAAATTATACTAGAGCAGAAAGAGGAGTAAGAAGAAATATACTGCTCCACAAGAGTCAGGGATATCGTATTCATTCGTTTTGAAAAGTATGTAATCTTCGAGAAAATCGCTGTAAAATGATTTTAAAACTCCATAACAACTTGATACAATCCAATAAAAATCAGTATGAGACATTTCCACAATCCGGTCGCCTTTTTCTGAAAATTGGTTCTTTGCATATGCTTCATGAATGTTCTTATTTTGAAATGCAGTCAGTTCATCAACGGCTTCGATTTGAAACGAGTTTTCTGAATATGCCAAGATGTAAATTAACAAACGCTGAGGCTAATAGGGCTATCGGAATGCTACAGGCTGGCCTAACTCAGGTTGTTGTAGCGGAAAGGCTCCAAGTCAGCCAAAGTGTGATATCTCTACGGAATACTCTTCAAAATGCAGATAAGGTCCAAGTGGAGAGGTGAATCTAGGTTCTAGACGTCCATTAAGAAGAGTTCCATTAACACGTGACCATAAGCGTCAAAGACTGGATGGGCAAGGCAACATATCAATTGGATCGATCAATGGTGTAGTGTCCTTTTCACTAATGAATCCAGATATGGACGATTTTCAGATTTCGAAGAATAAGGGTATGGACAATCCCACGCATACCCCGTAATCGTCGCTATGTCCAAGAAGTTCATCAGGGGGTAGTGTTATGGTATGGGCCGGGATATGTTTCAACGGGCGCACAGATCTACACATTTGTTCTGGAAATTTGATCGCCTTACACTATAAAGAGCATGTCATCGACAATGTTTTGCCAGATTTTTCACGCTGCTATTGGTGAAACATTTCAATTTCTAGAGGATAACGCTAGACCACACCGTGCAGCCATAGTTGAGATTACGCGCGAGGAGCTTGGTATTCCACATTTACCAATACCTCCGCACTCAACAGATATGAGTTGCGTAGAACATGCATGGGATATGCTCCAAAGAAGATTAGATAATCATCAACCTATCCCAGAATCCTTAAATGATTCGAGAGAGCTTATGCCCTGTTTATAGAACCAAATTCCTCAAGAAATGTTCAACAACCTCATGTGTAGTATGCAAAGAAGATGTCAAGCTGTTATTGATGCCCGTGGGGGCCATACATTGTATTAATAGTCTTAAAATGCTTGAATTCTCTGGGAATAAAATTTCGTTGTTTTACTCGATTTTTCTTAACCACCCAGTATACGCAGCAGACCTACAGGCTAAAATTAATTTTGTTTCCTGCAACTCGAAATCATATTAATATAAATTTTCATCACAAAATCTCATTCAAACTATATTCTTTTGCACGCATGTGAAGCGCTTTATTTCGAGAAAAACGCCTTGAAAGTTGATGATATTTTTGTGATCTGGCAATTAAAGAAGTTTTTTATGTCAATAATAATCCTTCCCTTCTCACAAAGTTCATTTGAAATGTCTTCACGTTACCAAGTCATTTTACATCCTGTAAATTCAGATAGTTCTCAGCTATCTTTGACAGTACGAATTATTTTCAATACTTCCTTAATTGTGGCATTATTTCATCACATATCTACATGGCAAGTTTTCCATATATTGAAAACTGAACTTTCGAGGTCAATAAAATGAAAAGTCTCCCAGAGAAAAATAACAAGAAACAACCGTTAAACACATAAGAAGTTTTTGAATAAGAATTACAAATTAATACTTCTTCCTTCATGCAATCTTAAAAAAATGCCACAAGAACCTGTATTTCCTGTAGACGAACAATTTTAAAGTATTTTTCAACTTTTGGGAGCCCCCTAATTCAACATTAATGAAGATAATCGCCTCAAACTCCCAAGCATTCAAAGTTCTTTTCGAGGCGCATTCTTCATTTAACACCAGTGTCCGCAAATAAAAATTACCGAGAGTCGCAATACTGGCAAAACGGAACCCAGAAAAGTTGATGCCGCATTAAAACCCCCACACAGCCGCAGAAAGAAATTTAATGGACTCGGTTATTCACTAGGGCATTAAGGTTAAGCCAGGGGTGAAACTCCATTACAGTGGGATAGGCCTTAATTTTCTTGGACGCCATCCGGAGAGATTAGGAGCAAAATCGAAGCAAAAGTTGCGTGGTCGGTGTATATTAACGTTATGAAAACGCTAAGGGTGGCATATAACACCCTGTCGACATAACCATTCGTTTAATCTCAAAGTATCTTTACAAATAAGGGCAATAAATTCAGTTTATTGCAACGGTACACCAAACGTAAAAAGATATCATATTTCCCCCTCGTGCAGGTCTGAAGGGGCTAGAATCGAGAACCGAAGCATTTAAGAGGATTTGGCAACGAAGCGAGAGCAGAGGCTGCCACAAATGAACAATAAAAGGATATACATATACAAATAAGATGGGGATGTATCAGTTTCGAGCGACACGCTGCATTCACCCCGATTGTGGGAAAAAGAGATTATCATCAGCATCAAGTACACTTCATTCAAGTAGATCCTCTAGATCACTCTCAAATAGTTATTTCTCTAATTCTGCCACATATTGTACAACTAAAACTAGCGAAGAATCATTTTTTGTGCACAATTCTTGTCGTCATTTAAAATTTCGATTATTTCAATATTTTGAGCATAGTTGCCTTCATCCAGAGTCCTAATTCCACAGAATTCTTAATGGAACACCTTGTGTATTTTATATTTCAACAAACTGTCTATTTCATACATATCGTCTTTCATGAATATTAAGGGATGAAATAATTGAATTAATTTTCAGGCGTGAAATACTGGGTGAGTCGTTGATATGTTCATATATTTTAACAAAAGATTCTTGAGTTCGCAAGAAATACTTTTTTGTGTATCATTTTTTCGAATTCCCATGATATCTATTCTCGTTCCCCAGTGTTTCGACTATAGAGTCCAAAAGAATTCATGATAAAATGCACGATTCCACTAACAATAATGATAATCTTTAGGACTTACGAATACATGATTTCTTACTGTATTACCAAAAATTCGATCAAAAATTATTCCAAGTTTTATACAGTAAATTCTAAATTCCGTGGTTTGAGTGATAATAACTGAAATCAGTCGTTCAACCTGCAATAACTTTTGAAGTATCCATTAGTAAACTATACTGTAAAGAGCATTTTTCATGAGGAATAAATGCCGCAGATAACAATCACATTCATTTTTATATGAATTCAGTCCATGCCACTCGGGAGCCCCCTTCAAACTGAACATTATTTTGAATTGAACTGAAAAGGTTAAAAATGGTTATTGTGAGTTAGACATATGCCGTCGGGGACTTTTTCACAGAACTTTTCGAGCACTACAAAATTGTCTCTGGCCATGTTTTCTATATTTCTTATAGTTTACCAGCGTCGGCCGTGAAAGCCTGAAAAAACCGGGTTAATTACAGACTTTTTCCTGAGAACTGGATTTTTCTTCTAATTTCTTAGTGATATTGGAATAAACTTTACATGAAAACCTCCCAAAATAACTTCTCTACATTATAGTGAAAGTTTCATCAAAATCGGTCATCTGGTTCCTGAGTTCATAGAGGA